>CM077166.1:5125600-5376064 GCA_039583875.1 Platanthera guangdongensis | reverse complement strand
CCAAACAATATGTTAGTTGCAGTCTAATTATAAAAACAAAAAAAAATTCATTCTAGAGTGAGGTGGAGGGAAGATAGTATTCTCGCAAGTATCCATCACCCCTCCAGGTTCTTTTGTGTTGTGTTTTGTCCGTGCTGCAGCGGCTAAGCCTGCCTAACACGTGATATAGCTTCCAGCTCACGACATGGCGGACTGGCAAGTCACTCATCGGTCACGGTTAGCCCCATGTAGGAAGAAATTATTGTGTGTAGGACCAGGCAGTGTGCCACTGAAGAATTTTTGAGGGCAAAATAATAAATTTGATCATTTTGTCCAAAAAACTTGCTGAAGTAATGCAAATTCTGCATTACCTACTTGTACGTAATAATTTCTTCCATTTATGATCATATTTTTTAATGTTCATCCTAGTTCTTCACAACATAGCAATAATTATGCACGTACTCACTTGTCACTTCTTCTGGTTTAGTTTAGAAATGCCTATTAGTAATAAAGGATCAGGTTTTTTTTCCTCAGCATCATCTCTACTTGACCTTTGTTTAAAAGATTTCGGTTAGAAAAAGGTGGAGGTATTGCTGTGGTTGCGGGACATAGCTGCGCCTCTTCAATTCGAAAGAATCAAAGAAACGGCCTGCGAAAATGGTGGAGGCCCTGCTGCGGCTGCGGGAGGAAGTTGCACCTCTTCTTCTCCTTGCGTCTGCGGGAAATGGAATTGCGGAAAAACCATTATGCTTCGGTAAACTCGCCAAAGAGCTGCACCTAAACATTGAGAACAAATATAATATATATATATATATATATATATATAATATATATATATATATATATATATATATATATATATATATATATATATATATATATATATATATAAACTTTTTCTGATATGCACATAGTCATAATTGATTTGCACGTAACGGCGCTCTTTAAATTTTGACAATTTGCACTCTTGAAATTTATTAAGCTTGACAAAATGCACCCTATTGTCATTTTACTGGTTTTTTAACTCAATAAAAAAATTAGGATATAAAGTTTAGAAGAGTAAAATGTCTTTCAATTTCAAAATATAAATTTTTTTTTGAGAAGTTAAAAAACCAATAAAATAATTATATGGTGCAATTTGCGGCGCATAATATATTTTGTAGGGCTGTAACGGTTTATTTCGGTTCGGTTTTTGATCAAAACCGCTAACCGAACCACCCACGTGTGGTTCCAAAAATTTGAAACTGAACCAAAACGCGAACACCAATGGAATCGTACTGAATCGTTCGGTTTGATTCAGTTCGGTTTGAGTGCTTCAATACTTAAAAGAAAAGAAATTTGTTACTGATATTTGACAAGAGCAATACTCGCATTTATGAGGGCATTAATGTCAGACCAAGATATTGTCGAAGTTATCGTCATAATGAAAAAAATCACCAACTGATTTTCTATCCCGATATATGTATAGACATTGTGTGACTAATCAAGGATAGTTTTTTCCTTTAATTCTACTATAGAAAGAAAGTAACATTAAATCATGAAGCTCATATAATGAAAAATATTAATGTTAAAAATAAATGAAAAACTTTAATGTTAAAAATATGTGTGCTGTCAACACTTAATTAATATATTATAATCAGCATAAAATAATAAAAAATAATAATTATATTATTTATTTTTAATAAATTAGATTTATAATTTATGAAATAAAGTATGAATAATAAAATAAAATATAATTAAATCTAATATGATTCGTTTCGGTTTGACACTCCAAATTCTGAACCGAGTCGAACAATGCGGTTTTTCAAAAAACTGTTTGATTTGATTCAATTTGATTTGACCATTCGGTTGATTCCGACGTACATTGAGTAAAAAATAGAATGAAAAGTACAAATGAAAAACTCACGTCATAACATCAATTATTTTATTAATTTAATAATAATTCAAGCCATTTTGCTAAAGTTATGCTAATAAATAATAAATATAATTTGCATATGACATAAAATGTCAAAGCTGGGTGAATAGAGTAGCTTAAGTGGATCATCTTGATTTTTCTTGTGCTCTGCACATCACATTTGTTGCAGACGTGGAGTAGGTATGTCAGGACACGTTGTTCGAAATAATAATTATATGAAGCAATTATGTTAATTATGCATGTTATTAAGCTTTCATTAACATCGATCACATTTAGGTGATTTAATTAATCGAGTCGAATACATTTCATATTGTATTGATGATTCAGATAATGTGTGAATACCGACTGTCTTTTACGTTTATTTGATGAGCTTAAATATAAAACGGTCAAATTAATTTTTGTTATAAATAGGTTATGCTCCCTGGGTCACAAGGTAATATCGCATTCACTCTCATTCAGTTCTATCATCTCGTCGCTGGAAAGAGCATGAGGAGGAGGATTTGTCATCTTCTTCATCAGGACCTTGTAGACTTGAAAGATCAGTAACCACACAAATCCATCTTCATATATACATGTATGTCTTTGCTCATATATTCGTCTTGATGTTTCGACTAAAATGAATTCGTCTTTGTCTTGAATTCACAGATTCACCCAACACATGTATGGGGCCTCTGGTACTGCAGCGACAAAGTCCCGACATGACGATTGAATTGGTATGTGGTGGAAACTCTGTTAGGTTATTTTATTATATGTCCGCACGTGTCGAGGCCGACTCGAATAGGTTTACGGGTTTCGTGTCATTCTAGGGTTTGGCCCTAAGCTGGAAGTACTATATATACCCTATTCCATACTTAGATGGGGTATGGTAGAATACTTTGAGCGGCTAACCTTCACATTCTCAAAGTACCGCTCCTAGGGTTTCCGCTCTCACGCGTTCTGCTCTCGGCGATTTCACGATTCCGCCATTGTTCCCGTGCGAATCCTCTCCGCCGCTCTCCCGTGTTCTGCGATCTTGGCGAACCCGCCGCGCTCTGCGATTTCGCGAATCCGCCTTTGCTTGGTTGCGCGATCTTGGCGATTCCACTCTGCGATTTCCTCTGCGATCTTGTCGTTCCGCCGTAGATCTGGTGCCTTCGCCGTCGCTGTTCACAGCAGTGATACCTGGAAGAAATACATCGCTAGTCTGCCACTCTTCTTCGCGAGATCTAGAGCTGGAGTCGTCGATCGTCGCTGTTCGCCGGCGTTGTTTTGTTCCTCTGCGAAGATCGGAAGGAGGTCGCCATCGTCGATCTACAAAACCGCCACCAACTTTCGACGCTCTGAACGAAGAAGAGACGCTGTCGATTATCTCCGATCCAGAACCCGCTGCACTCTTTTGTCTTCTCTACAGCAACAAGACTGGTGATTAACAGAGGAAACCGTTTCCTGTGCACCGCTAGGTTTGAGGATATTTCTGGATGAGTGGTTCCTTGGACTTTTGGATCTAGATTGCTGCTCTGAACTATGATTGTCTGGAGTTTCCACAGCTATAAGAGTGCTGGTTCTTTGAGTTCCAGATCTAACAGTGCTGTTCCAAAGCTTGCTCCATTGCTGAGTATTGTCGTGATAACCTGCGTCTTTGTTGTGGAAATCTTGTTGGTGGAGGTGTGCTTCAGTTGGAGTTCTTTGTTGTGCTTCAGTTGGAGCAAAATTCTTCACTCCTTGGATTGGATCCGAAGACCCGCACCTTATCTCCGCGCAGATCAGGTGACTTCTTTCTGATTTTTACTGTTCTAGCTTTAGCGAGATGTCAAAGATTACCTCCTACGACATCGTCAAGCTTCAGTCGTTCGATCTCTCCGACTTCCACGCTTGGAAGCTGCACGTCCAACTTGGTATGAAGGAACGTGAGATTTTCTACACGGTCCTGAGTGATTTTGCCACTACCGAAGAGGACGTGAGCGAACTTCAGTGGAGAAAAGACGAAGACTTTTGCAGGGACTACCTCCTAAATTCACTGAACCCTAGACTCGCCCTGACCTACAACAGTCATAAGACTGCAAAGGAGATTTGGGACCGCTTGAATGCGCACTTCTAGAAGGAAGAGGGGTTGTCGAGGACTCTCCTTGGCGAGAGACTTTTCACTTCTAAGTTTAATTTAAACTCGTCAATCACCTCTCAAATAATTGAACTGGAGAGTCTGCGTCTCAAGCTGGCGGACGATAAGTCCGATATCTCGGATAATCTCTTTGTATGTCTGATACTTAGCAAGCTACCTCCTGAGTGGTTGACCTTCAAGACTGAAATGCACAGACTGAAGGAAAAGATCGCATTGGATGAACTCAAAAGGTTCATTCATATCGAGGATCAAAACATAGCTGGTAAGAGCCTGGAATAAGTTAGTCAGTCCTCGCAGGCTGTTAACTTCGTTTCTCGACCCAGCAAGCCTCGAAGGAAGCCACCAGCACCCAAAGGTGAACCCTCTACACAGTTGGCGCCTAAAAAGCCTTCTTTCAAAAAGAAGAGGGGCAAGTGCCACAACTGCGGCAAGTGGGGACACTGGGCGGCTGAGTGCAAGGCTCCTAAGAAGAAAAAGGAGGATGCCCGCAAAATGTGGCGAACATGCTGGCTGATGCCTCAGATCCCAAGTCCTTCGTGGCTATGATCGGGAGCAGTCACCGCAGTTCGTCCTCTGAGTGGTGGTTTGATAGCGGTGCTACCTGTCATGTGACGAATGACAGAGGTTTACTTGCTGAGGTCAAGGCGGTCCAGGAGAAGGTGGAGAACTGCAATGGAGGAGAGACCGAGGTGACCCATGCTGGGACAGCCGAGCTGGTCCTCTCATCAGGTAAAACTCTTTTTCTGCTTAATGTTAAAGTAGTTCCATCTTTAACAAAAAACTTGATTTCTATGAGTCTGTTAGATAATGCTGGGATGTCCTTCACAACTCAAAACGGTAGAATGACCTTAACGGTAAATTCACATTATTTTGGGTGTGCGTACCTGATCAGCGGAATGTATAGACTTAGCTTAAACAACGATAGCATTAACCAAATAAGTTCGAACCTTATTGATCCTAAGTTGTTACATAACAGACTTGGACACGTGAACTATAGAAAAATGCTAGATCTAGCGAAGAGTCATAATATTCCCTTAGATCTGTCGATTCGATTTGACAAGTGCGAGGTGTGTGCTCAAACCAAAATCACTAGAAAGCCATTCAAATCGGTTTCTAGGAGCACGAAACTTCTTGAGTTGATACATTCAGACCTCTGTGATTTTCGTAGCCACGTCACTAGAGGGGGCAGGAAGTATCTGATTACATTCATAGACGATTTTTCAAGATATTGTCATGTGTATCTGTTAAAATCGAAAGACGAAACCTTTGAGACGTTTAAGACCTTTAAGTCTCGTGTAGAAAATCAGTTGAACCTGAAAATTAAGCGATTTAGAAGTGATCGAGGAGGAGAATATACTGTTTCTGGGTTCAAGGAATTTTGCGCCTCTGAGGGAATAATTCTTGAAACCACAGCTCCTTACTCACCCCAGTCAAATGGTGTTGCCGAGCGTAAGAATAGAACTTTGACAGAAATGTTGAACTCTATGCTCCTAACAGCTGGCATGCCTAATTCCTTTTGGGGAGAAGCAGTTCGTGCTGCAAATCACATTCTGAATAGAGTGCCTCATTCTCAGCTCACTGCTACCCCGTATGAGCTGTGACACGGTCATCCTTGTAGATACGATACTCTAAAGACTTGGGGCTGTATCGCATATGTGCGATTACAAGACCTTAAGAGGCCTAAGGTGGGACCTAGGACGACCACATGCGTCTATTTAGGTAGTGCAGAAGATAGTGCAGCCGACAGATTTTTCGATCTATCCACGAATATCATGATAGAGTCTAGAGATGTCATATTCTTTGAAGATAAATTTGTCAAGGATCATGGTTTGTCTGTTTCCGGGTCTAATGATATGATTTCAGAATCCATCGTAGAACCTGTAGCTGGCCCGTCTGGCACTGCTCCCCAACCTATAGAGGTGGAAACGGTTCCACTTAGAGCATCTACAAGAGAGAGAATTCCTAAGAACTTTGGTGAGAATTTCGTCACCTACCACTTAGAGGATGATCCATTCTCCTACCAGGAGGCAATGAGATCTAGAGATTCGTTGATGTGGGCAGAAGCCATTGATGATGAGATGGACTCGCTGTTACATAACAATACTTGGCATCTAGTTGACCTGCCTAAAGGCGCTAAAGTCCTAGGATGCAAGTGGGTGTTGAAGAAGAAACTACATAGTGATGGGTCTATAGCCAGGTATAAAGCGCGTCTCGTAGCTAAAGGTTATAAACAACAGGGGGGAATAGACTACTTTGATGTTTATTCACCTGTGTGTCACCTGTCGACTATCAGAATTCTTCTGGCCTTAGCGTCTATCGAGAACTTTATAGTTCATCAGATGGATGTGAAAACAGCCTTCTTAAATGGAGAGCTTGATGAAGAGATCTACATGGCACAACCTGAAGGTTATGTGCAGAAAGATCTAAAAGATAAAGTATGCAGATTGGATAAATCAATCTATGGGCTTAAACAAGCGCCTAAGATGTGGCACATGAAGTTTGACCAGGTGGTAAAGAGCCTCGGATTTCAGTCCAGTCTCTCAGACAAATGCCTTTATCACCGCTCATTGTCGAATCTGACAGTCATCATATGCTTATATGTAGATGACATGTTGATTTTGGGGTCTAATCTTGCTGCAGTTAGGGATATTAAATCCACTCTAGCAGAAGTTTTTGACATGAAGGACCTTGGTCCTGTGGATACCCTATTAGGTATGAAGGTTAGAGTTGACAAGGGTCGGGTGACTCTTAGTCAGGCTCATTATATTGAGCAACTTCTTTCTACTTGGGGATATGATAACTGTAGGCCGATCGAGACGCCTTTTGATCATAATGTGAAGTTGAGTCCTAACGTAGAGACCAGCATTGATCAAGTCAAATATTCCAAAATAATTGGTAGTCTCATGTATGCCACAAGTTGTACTAGACCAGACATTGCTTTTTCGGTTAGCATGCTGAGTCGTTTCACCAGTAATCCAGGCAAAGAGCATTGGGAAGCCCTAGATAGGATGCTGAGGTACCTGAAAGGTACTAAAGATCATGCTCTGTGCTACACTGGTTACCCACCTTCTATGGATGGACATTCTGATGCGTCATGGTGTTCAGAAGTCGGGAACAGCAAGTCTACCAGTGGATATATATTCACTTTGGGTGCAGCTGCTATTACTTGGAAATCCAAAAGACAGACCAGTATAACATTGTCGTCTATGGAAGCTGAGTTGTTTGCCTTAGCCTTTGCCGGTGAAGAGGCAGATTGGATCAGGAACTTGATTCTAGACATTCCCTTGTCTAAGTTACAAGTCAACTCGTTGAGCTTGTATTGTGATAATCAAGCAGCAGTTCAAATCGTTAAGAACACCCTCTATAACACAAAGAGGAGACATGTACGACTGAGACATGCCTTGTTGAATTATCTGAAAGAACAAGGAATTATCACTTTGATCGATGTACGTTCAAAGGATAACCTGACTGATCCATTGACGAAAGGAATGCCAAAAGACCGCCTAATCAAAACTGTGGGGGAAATGGGACTAAAGGCGATTTAGTTCGGCCTTAGTTCAGCGATAGGTGATTCAGTTCAGCCTTTGTCCGGAAGTTTTGATTATTCTGATTTCCTTTGTCAAGCAAGCATGTTGTGGTCCGTTGATGCTCTTGGTTGCTGAGCTCGGATCTAGTAAGTTGTTCCATTCCAAACTTGATGCTAACAACTTCACCTGGATTCGGCTTTTGCCTTGGAGGAGAGTGTTATTCCAAACTTAATAACACAATCTGACTTGGTCTTGTCTCTTCTTCTGGAGATTGGTTCAATTCCAAACTTGATGAGTTCCAATTAACTTTAGAAGGGCAGTAACCGTGACATTCCATATAGGATCATAGATATAGTTGCGGTGTCCAGAAGTCTGAAATCGTTTCAGTTGAAACAGATATCAGGTTCTGAGGTAAAACTATAATACTCTGTGAATGTGTCCTCCCAGCCAAATTAAAAATATTTAAATACTAAGTTCTTTTTTTTGTAAGAACTAGATATTTGCAAATTTGCAAAGGATAGAATTCATTCTGAAATGAAATTCTCTGTTGAAATTGCAGGGGTTGCTGGGATAGGAGGAGCACTGGTTGATTGGGATCCAGATCAGGATGATCTTCTGGATGATGAGTTTTAGAGTATTTGTAGTTTATCATTTGCTACTTCTGTTCAGAGCATTGTTTAGCTCTTATTTTATGCACTGTTTTGATTGGACTTTAGCTCTCTGTTTGTTTGAGACACCAGGCGTTTTGGGTCTGTGCCTCATTGTACCTGAGACTATTTTGTGTTGTAGCTGAGTTTCGTTTTACTTATGCGTGCATACTATTCTGTGCTTAAGTCTAATTTTTATTTGTAACAGGTGCTGGACACGGTTGTGTATGATTCACAGTTGGTTAGACTTTGCACAAACCACCCTCTATTCGTAGTCTGGGTTCACGACGGACATAGGAGGAGATTGTTAGGTTATTTTGTTATATGTCCGCACGTGTCGAGGCCGACTCGAATAGGTTTACGGGTTTCGTGTCATTCTAGGGTTTGGCCCTAAGCTGGAAGTACTATATATACCCTATTCCATACTTAGATTGGGTATGGTAGAATACTTTGAGCGGCTAACCTTCACAAACTCTTCGAACATTCAGCGAGCATGGAGGTGTGGATCCCACTCAGGGAGGAGCTTGTCCAAGTTCCCCAGACGGGTTACACTGTGATCTTTGAGGGGCGTCTCTAGGCGAATTTTTGAATTTCCCTTCTCAGGAGGTTGAGGAGATCTTTAAATTCTATGGCGTACGTGTCGATTACACGGTTCTTTTATGTACATGCATGACAAGGGGCATAAGGCACAAGCGCTTCTTTCGGGACCACAACTCGCGGTTGTTGGTCTAGATTTTCAGAAACTAGTGTGAGGTCCACATTGGTGCAGGTGATTGGATCGATGTCCGCAACAACCAAATGTGACTTTCCTTTGAGGAGAAAACTGATTATCGTCACGGGGCACCATGTACAAGTTTTCAAAAGAACTCTCGGGAGTTATCTGAGGCGTGAAGAGCGCTCTCTGGTCGTTACCGACGCATTGCAGATGAACAGCCAAACAATGCACTCCACGCCTCAGGTAACTCCCAAGAGTTCTTAATGAACCCATACAACACGCCGTTGCGACAATAATCGTTTTGTTTTTGTTCTAAAAGGTAAGTCACATTTTGTTGGTGTGGACATCAATCCTATCACCTTCACCAATGTTGACCTTATACTAGTCCCTAAAAATCTAGAAGGTCAACCCCAAGCTGCGTTCCCTAAAGGAATTGGCCAGCCCCCCGTGACCCTTGTTTTGCCCACAAAAGAGAACTATATAATTGATACTCTGCAGAACTTGAAGATATCCACAGCCTCCTCAGAGGGGGAGAACTTGAAGATATCCACAGCCTCCTCAGAGGGGGAATTCAAAACCCATCCTTGAGACAAACCCCTCCGAGATCGTGGTGTAGACCATCAGGGGAACTTGGGTGCACTCCTTGTGGAGTGGAATCATCATCTTCGCGCTCGCTGGAAGTCCAAAGTGTTTCCACCACACGCCAATCCGATCGCCAGTCATGGTCAAACATAATCACATGGACTCTAACTGAGAAGCTCGCTTAGGGGCCTGAAGAATAAGGTAAACGTTGCGAGCGTGCATGATAGTTATAATAAAAAGAAACCATGTGTCGTGTGGGCCACCGCAGCCCGTCCTATTTACGGCGAGCAACAATCATGTGTAAGATCACCCATACCGCATGTTGTAGGACTATATGAGACCCATAGAGAATATTTTTCTCCCACTCTCTCTGTAAATCTCTACCATTAATTGAGTTGATCAAATCATTGTGATTATTTTAGATATATTAGCATATTTGTAGTCATTGATTTGCCACTAAGAACACATTTTATGACTATGATAGAATTATGTACAATATTATTTAATATTATATTCCTATTGTATGCGCTAAAGTTTATTATAATTAAGTAGTTCCATTCAAAAATATTAAGGAAGTGATTATCATTTTTGGCAAAGATAAGCTAAAGGATATAATGGTATTTGAAGAATCTTTTCTCTTGACCTCCTTAATCTATTTTTCTTTTTAAAAAAATTCTATTTCTTTTTGTTTAAAACATATTAATATTGACGCAGTAAGCGGTTGGAATGAATTAGTGCAAGTATTATTTGTTAGGTAATTTGCTTATATAATGAATTAATTTTAAAAAAAAATAGAAAGAAATAATATGAATGTTTTTAATAGATTTTTTGGAGCATAAAATAAGTATTTAAAATGATGCAAAATAAAATATTGTAAAAAAGCTAACGAAAAAAAAATCAAGTAATTAAGAATAGTATGATCGTTGCCCTAAAGAAGATGCACCATCTTTCAATTATCGTTGCTCATATCTTAAGTGCAACACGCGACTAGATATCAAAACTCTGATGTACATGAACATTGAAGATTGAAGCAAATAGAATGTTAACTTTCACTTGATAAAAGAAACTTAGAATAATTGAAAAATAGAGTAAAAAATATGAGCTATTAGGGGATACAAATGAGAGAAATTTTTGTGTCAAACTCATATTAAGATTGCTATTTATAGATTGAAAAATAATTTCAGAATTTATTAAAGCATTTATAGCAATTAATTATAACACTTAATACTATGTATTAATAAATTAATGTCATAATATACACATTTATAACTGAGTATTTGATTAATTATCAAAATAATGTATAATAAATAATATTATATATTTGATGGTGGCCTCCACTAAAGCTTCATTTGACGGAGCGGATCGAAACCCGCTGCCGTTCGAAGCTGGGGGATCAAAATGCTCCGTTTCTCAGGGGAGGGCGGGAGCAAACGCGCGGCCGTCCATTTGTTTAGCCGTTGTGCGTTTGCGTTTGCTCCTGCTACCGGCGTGAAAATGCCGAGCCAAATGCGGCCTAAGTTAGTGGGGCTCATGGAGGGAACCGCTCAACCACCGTGCAAGTTCGAAGAGCTTGAACCTTTAGGATCGTTTTAACTAAACACTAATGGCCTCAATTTGAAGCTTATACTAAATATTATTTTCTAAAATAATAAAAACACACAATTAAGCAAGCCCGAATGAAACAACAAATCTACTAAAGTGCGGAAATTAGATCATACCGGTCTTGAATTCTTGCTCGTGTTTCATGATCGTGGTCATTGCCAATAATCTTGACGTATTCTTCCTTATGAAATCAACTGTGCTAGCGGATCCCGCTAACATACAAGCATCTCTAAATATGTGATCACTACAACAAGTTATATGTTAGCAGGATATGCATAACAAATTTAGCATGTATGAATTAACCACAACAATATTTTTTATACTTCAACAGAAATAGGGACTTGTATAAATCAGATCTCAAATCAAATTGTGAGAGCTATGTATGTAAGTTTGTGAATATTCAAATCAAAAGGCGTTACCTGTCGGTTCTGGTCTGAACAAATAAGATAGGTGCTGATTGTTCACTTGGAAACTGAGAGCAAGACCACAACTACAACTTTCAGGAAACAGTGGGTGCTACACAAACCACTTTAGGCGTTACAAGATTATGAGTGAATTAATCTCATTTATTTCAAAATAAATTGGAGAATATGTAAGTCATAACATTAAATAAGATTTTATATCATGCCAAATCTTGTGTCTAGGATGAGACCGACTCTGCGCCCTTAATTTACGAGATGATCCAGCGCACCTATCACAAGCTTCGACCATTCGCGCGATTGAATTAACTCGCGCACGTGAGAGTCCGAATAGACTAAATATCTGCGCACCACTATATCGGGATGTCTCGATGGATCAGGTTCACCTCACGGGAAAATTTTCAACATTCTCCGACTTGGACTTGTATTCATCGCAACTTATGACATTCCGATAAAATCTTCATTAAACTTAAGGGTATCAATTAGCAAATGCGATATTGAGTCCACTCACACGTCAATCTGGTGCAACCAAATCCTTCACTCTGAATTATGGTGACAACCACATCATTATGCGACCCTACTTAAACTGTGCACATGAAGGTTGTTCTAATTTGTGGTCAACCAAACTTCTCAAATGAATGCACTATACCAAGCTGTAAGAAGTTCTTAAGTGTTCAAAAGAACAAATATGGCTAACCTTAAGGTTTCAAAAGTCATGTGTCTAAAGACATATCATATGCCATAATTCAAATGAAGTGTCTTGGGCCTTATACCCCGACTGACACAAGTCATGAGACTTTGTATGAAGTGTGACATGTCACAAAAATTCAACGAATATCGAAACTTAATGATATTCTTGAATGAATATTCTTTAATTATTAATGATTTAAATAATGTGCAATGTAAATGATAGATAACTAAATTGGAGTTTCATGTAGCCTCCCACTAATCTAGCATGTTTTTGAAAAACATTAGGGCGAAGTCCTTTAGTAAGTGGATCAGCCAACATGTCATCTTTCCTTAAATGCTCCACTAAAATTTCACCCTTCTTGACCAATTCCTTAATGGTCAAGAATTTAATTTCCATATGTTTGGACTCTGTGACTTTTATTGTTCATTAAGATCATTACTGCAGAGATATTATCACAGTACATTATGATAAGTCCAGCTATAGAATCAACAACCTTCAACTCTGTAATGAAATTCTTAAGCCACACTGCGTGAGTAGAAGCTCCAAAAAGAGCGACGAACTCCGCATGTATTGTGGATGAAGTGATGAGTGTTTGCATGTGTAACACCCCAAATCGAGGTGACACAGCCGGAGACACGGGCGTGTCCCCGGGCGTGTCTTGCTCGGGTGAGCAGCCGGCGAGAGTTACATTCCTGATATATATAAATGTGGATCTTTATATGGTGGACATTCATGTTTGGAGTTCAGTTTCGTGTTATAGGCTTCCGCTAGAATGCAATGAATTAGGATGTGCAATTCTGGTATCTCTCTGTGACTTTACCGCCTGTTTTGTGGTATATGCTGTGGGGCCCCGGCCGGACCTTCTAGTATATAATATATGAATGGATGGAGTCGTTACAGCATGACACTCTTCACCTCCTCCTCCTCCGGCGAGAAGATGGTCGTAGAAAGGAAGGCGGTATTCAGGCCGACCGTGGCCATTAATGGAGCGCACTCGATGCCACCTCCTCCTCCTCCCCGCTTTAATGAACCTAAGTCCTAAGTTTTATTTCTATTATTTCTATTATATTATATTTATTTATATTATTTTTATTTATATTATATTATTTATATCATATATTATTTATATTTATATTATATATATATATATATACGAGCTTCTTCGCACGGGCTATGCCCGTGCTCGAAGCTCTCGGGCGGACTTCGCCCGCCTATGCACGGGCTTCGCATGTGCTTGATGCTTTGGGAGGCCTTCGGCTGCATCCCCCGGGGTTTTTGCCCGCCTTCGCACGGGTTATGCCAAGATCACTCGACACAAAACAGATCTTGGCGTTGAGAGCACTCGACGCCATGTATCCTTGCTTGGCGCCGAGTGCTCTTGATGCCAACATCTGTTTGAGTCGAGTGATCTTGGCGTTGAGAGCACTCGACGCCAAGACTTTGAAGTCGAGAGCACTCAAAAGAAATGGAGGAGATCCATTTCATATCTAATGGACAACATTAGTCCAAAAAAGATCCAGTGGACAAGAATTTTCTGAATAAAAAATTTATAAAATGATGAGTAAAACAGAACCCGTTGGATCAAAAAACAAGAGATCTTGTCCGTGATATATATATATATATATATATATATATATATATATATATATATATATTATATATATATATATATATATATATATATGTATATATATATATATATATATATGAGTAGTCGCTTTGAAAGTAGTCAGTCGAGCTCCATGACACCAAGTTGGACTTGCATGCGAACTTTTGGACGTGACAATGGGATATTGCACGTAAATCCCCCTCAGACCTATCGTAATCCTACAAAATAGGAAATATAAGATTTAGATCATGCCATATTATTTTTACGAGTTTTTTATAAATTACAACAAATAAAAGTACTAATTTATTTAATTATCAGTGAGATATTCACCAAAAAATGATGACTAGATTACTAGTTATCACTTAGTCATCAAATCTGCAGGTTACTATTCAAAGGGAACAGAGTGAGGAGCAAGAGTACCACAACCACACTTCTCGCGTAGGAAGAAAGCATCCACCCTGATATGATTGGTAAGAGAGTTTTTCACCCGGTTCAGAGTAATCTGAATGACACCAGTGTTATCATAGAAGAGTGGAGTGAGATCTGAAGAAGCAGCACCAAGGTCCTCAATGTTGAAACCAAAACTTGGCTTCTTGTGGAGTTCAAACCCAAGGAGGGTAGCTTGCACCTACTTCTCTCAAGCGAGAGCACCTTACCAGCTGCTTGGAACTAATAGACAGATCCCAATCTGCAGCAAGGAGGTCCTGCCACGCACCCGAAAGATCAAATAGAGCTTCTCCTCCCTAACCAATGCTGAGTTGGGCACCTTGGTGGGCCTTGAGAGCACTCGCCAACCGGAGTCAGCCTTACGGGGAGCAAGAAGAAGCAGTCCTCTCACCAAGGTGCCCATGAGGTTCTATTTATAGTTATTCAAGTTTGGCCTGCAAATAGCGAAATCCTCCCTTTTGGTTTTACTAAATGCAACTCAAAACGTTCTGTCAACAACATAACTCCACTGCTTGGAGGAGATATTAGCAGACCTAAAGAGGTGTCCTAGGGTTGGCGAGTGCCCATTGAAGCTGGGACTCGCCACTCGCCCCGAACCTGGATCTCTCCCCTAGGGGGGCTGCACTTGCCCAGGGAGCTTGAAACTCGCCCCTAGGGGGCTGCACTCACCCAGGGAGCCTGGAACTCGCCCCTGGGGGCATCACTCGCCTAGGGAGCCTGGAACTCGCCCCTGGGGGCATCACTCGCCCAGGGAGCCTGGAACTCGCCCCTAGGGGGCTGCACTCCCCCAGGGAGCTTGGAACTCTCCCCTAGGGAGCTGCACTTGCCCAGGGATCTTGGAACTCGCCCTTGGGGGCTGCACTCGCCCAGGGAGCCTGGAACTTGCCCTGGGAGGCTACACTCGCCCCTAAGAGGTGACTTCTTTTGCACTCGCCCGAGGTAGTCGAGATCATTTAGGCCATCATCGGCCTCTTCTGATCTCGACGAACTACGAGTTATACACCTACCATCTAGCAACCGCAAGTACCAGATTCGAAAAAGTAAGTCTAGGCACCCAACGATCATTCCAAATATCAATACTCGATCCATAGCCTACCAATTTGCACGAACCCTCCACAATCAAAACTCCTATATTTAGCTTTAAGATATTGAAGATAGCTTGAGAGAGCCTAGGGAGGCATCAAACGAACAACCACGGGAGGGCCCACATAGGGCCCAATGTGGGCGGTTGCCTACACCGATTTTTTTTTAAAAAACTCCAGCCCTTCGAAGTAGCATACCAATTCGTCTGTGCTCGATGTTCTTGGGCGGGCTTCGACTGCTCATATCCATAAATGTATGTAAAAAAAATTATTTGAGTGTTATTATTCCCATCTTAATCAGAAATTAATTATCTTTCTCTAGTTCAACCCATTAGTCAATGTAGGTGCATCGACACCAATATAATTGTTGGGCATTTCGTGCTCTATGAAACTCTGGGATGGTTCATGCCTGAAACTAGTGGCGAAACTAGAATTTTTGTGTAACCAGAGCACTAATTAAAAGTTAATTGAAATGATATTTTTTTTCCATTAAAAAGATCAAAAATGAATGAATGTTTGTACAATGATCATATAAATTAGGTCTTGCGACCTAGAGATTATCAAGTGTCCCCCATGTTTTTGGATCTCTTTTGACTTTTAAGCTCGAAATGAGATCCAAATGATTCTCGAGAGATTGTCTCGGAGAGATCCAAATGATTTATGGAGACCAAAACCATTATTTGAGAGTCATCACTTTTACCCTTAACACATGGACAAAAAGTTAAAAGAGATAAAGAATGTAAACAAGGGCGTAGGAGCGTTGTTGGCTTACTGGCTTGCTGCAACTCAGTATCGGAAAAAATCTTAACACGTGGTCGTTGGCTCGCTCATTGCCATTGGAGAACAGAGTCGGCACTTGACAAGAGAAAAGAAGATCGCGAAGAGGGAAAAAAATCGAGCATGTAGGGCACTCTTGTTACTTGCGAAACAGGAACTCCATGAATTTTGACTCCATGTCTATAGGAGGCACTGTGTCGCGTCAAGAAATAAACTAATTAGGTCGCACATGCTTGAAATCGCGAATCGCGAGCCACACCCCATTTTGGAAGAGTTTAGGCAGTCAATTTGATGTCTATGCATGTAAAAATCAAAAGTCAAACATTAATAACGGACATAACATACTTTATATAATGTTTTTTCCCGATATATTGAACCCGAACACTTGCCTGAATATGCCTCTACATAGATCCGCCCCTGCCTGAAACAGACTTCAACATAGCCGTATAAAGCGTTATGGAGCTATTTGATTTTATATTGTAGCTACATTATTTTAGATGCATATAATTATTCAATTTTTTCATAATCTATAAAACATAATAAGGAAATTAAAAAAGAGCACTTTTATGAACACATCTTTTTTTTTGACTATGGACAGAACTAAAGAAAAATAAAACACCAAAAAAAAAAAATCCAATTTTCATTACAAAAAAAACTCAGCTAGGTATAGCCCACCCCGACTTTAGGGTTTCGTTGTTTCTCTTCCGCGCCCACCGTCTTACGCATTCCCGGTCGCCAACAGTCGACGCCCCCGAAACTCTCCTCCACACTCATCTTCCCCATTCCTGCATCTCAAGGCCCGCCGGAAAACGGGAACCTCCTTCAAGGAAAACGGGAACCTCCTGGATAAATAGACGGCACCAGAACTCCGATCTGTAACTTCCTCGTTGCTTGCCCAGGTATCTTCGTCATTTTTCTGTCATTTATAGTTTTTTATCCTCTATACTTTGACTTCTGCAATTACTATCATTCCCCATTAGAAGCTCTGAAAGCTCTCACAACTACTCCTGCAATCAAATCCTCATTAGAAGCTTTCAATCCGCTCTGAAATTATCATTCCACGCTTCAGGATTGCATCTCAGTTGGGATGAAGACGTGTGATGAGGAAAGAATGATGTTGAAAGTACAAACTATGCTAGCAAGGCGTTCGAAGAAATGCACCAAGGGGATATAGTATCCTGGACGTCCCTCACATCCACACGAGTAGAAAGAGTGTTTCTAAACTTAGGTCAGTATAATGAAGTATCTTTGAATGCATTGTTTAATGGCTCAGTGATTGCTTCTTGTTATAATATTGTCTTTTGAAAATGATTAAAAACAGAATTTTACTTCATATCTTATTTTTGAACTCAAATATTGTGCAACAGACTGTTTAATGTATTTATTTTTAACACTAATGTTTTTAAAAATTATTTGAATGCTTAAATGACTTTATTGATACTTGATTTGCAAATAATAATTTGATGTCTATATAATGTGATTGACATGTACATAGTAATATTGACATAGCCAAATATAATGTGTGCATAACAACACTGTAAAAGAATTATTGGATTGTACGAACGCACCTGCAAGTGTCACTGTTGTGCCACCATAGCAACGCCGCAGGATTACTGTGTTAGGGTTGATGCGCTCAAAGTATTATACCATACCCCATCTAAGTATGGAATATGATATAAATAGTACTTCCAGCATAGAGTCAAACTCTATTATGACACGAACCCATTAACCTATTCCGAGTCGGCCTCAACACGTGCGGACATATTATTATATAAATCTAACAATCTCCTTCTATGTCCGTCGTGAACCCAGACTTCAGATAAAAGGTGGTTTGTGCAAAGTTCAACCAACTATGAATCATACACAACCGTGTCCAGCACCTTTTTCAAACAAAATTAGACTTGAGCACAGAATAGTATGCATGCATAAGTAAAACGAAACTCAGCTACAACACAAAATACTCTCAGGTACAACAAGACACAGGTCCAATACGTCTGGTGTCCCAAACAAACAGAGAGCTAAAAGTCCAATCAAACAATGCATAAAAGAAGAGCTAAAACAATGTTCTGAACAGAAGTAGCAAAATATAAACTAATAACAATCTAACACTAATCATCCAAAAGATCATCCTGATCTGGATTCCAGTCAACCAGTGCTCCTCCTATCCCAGCAACCCTTGGAATTTCAACAAAGAATTTCATTTCAGAATAAATTCTATCATTTGCAAATTTACAAATATCTAGTTCTACAAAAAAGAACTTAATATTGATCATTTTAATTTGGCTGAGAGGACACGTTCACAGAGTATTATAGTTTTACCTTAGAACCTGATATCTGTTTCAACTGAAACGATTCCAGACTTCTGGACACCGCAGCTATATTTGTGATCCTATATGAAATGTCATGGTTACTGTCATTCTAAAGTTAATTGGAACACATCAAGTTTGGAATGGAACCAATCTCCAGAAGAAGCGACAAGACCAACTCAAATTGTGTTATCAAGTTTGGAATAACACTCTCCTCTAAGGCAAAAGCCGAATCCAGGTGAAGTTGTTAACATCAAGTTTGGAATGAAACACCTTACCAGATCCGAGCTCAGCAACCAAGAGCATCAATGGAGCACAACATGCTTGCTTTGACAAAAGAAATCAGAATAATCAAAACGTTTGGACAAAGGCTGAACTAAATCGCCTATTACTGAACTAAGGCCGAATTAAATCATCTTTAGTCTCATTTCCCCCACTGTTTTGATTATACGGTCTTTTGGCATTCCTTTCGTCAATGGATCAACCAGGTTATCCTTCGAGCGTACATCGATCAAAGTGATAATTTCTTGTTCTTTCAGATAATTCAATAAGCAATGTCTTAGTCGTACATGTCTCCTCTTAGTATTATACAGTGTATTTTTAACGACTTGAACTGCTGCTTGATTATCACAATACAAGATCAACGAGTTGACTTGTAACTTAGACAAGTGAATGTCTAAAATCAAGTTCCTGATCCAATCTACCTCTTCACCGGCCAAGGCTAAGGCAAACAACTCGGCTTCCATAGACGACAATGATATACAAGTCCGTCTTTTGGATTTCCAAGTGATAGCAGCTCCACCCAAAGTGAATATATATCTACTAGTGGACTTGCTGTTCTTGACTTCTGAACACCACGACGCATCAGAATGTCCCTCCACAGAAGGTGGGTAACTAGTGTACCACAGAGCATGATCATTAGTACCTTTAAAGTACCTCAACAACCTATCTAGGGCTACAACCTATCTAGGGGTTCCCAATGCTCTTTGCCTGGATTACTGGTAAAACGACTCAGTGTGTTAACCAAAAAAGCAATGTCTGTTCTAGTACAACTTATAGCATACATGAGACTATCAATTATCTTGTAATACCTAACTTGATCAATGTTGGTCTCTATATTAGAACTCAACTTAATATTATGATCAAATTGCGTCTCAGTTGGCCTACAGTTATCATATCCCCAGGTAGAAAGAAGTTACTCAATATAATGAGCCTAACTAAAAGTAACTCTGTAACGCCCCCACCTGTCACATGTCATATAACGGTGGGTCCGGCTGGGGCCCCACGCCATATAGCACAGACAAGCAAAGGAATCACGTGTGGAAATCAAAATCTATGCGTATCCTTAACTCATTCCATTCTAGCGCAGCATTTTTCTTGTTAGCATGAACTCAAACCAGAATGTCCACCAATATATAAATACCATATTTATATATAACAACACCAGGAATGTATACAACTCACACACCCTGGCCTTATGGCCTTACAGGTTGCTCTTTACACAACAACAATTTCGTACATCGGCACGCGGGCCGGCCACACATGAAATCCAAACACAGCTCTTCACATAGCTTTCAAGGACTAAGAACACCAGGCTAGCCAATCCACTTATTCTTTCCAAACTGCAGCACCTGCAATTCATCATCCAAACCAACACAGAAAACAAAGTAACGGTCAGCATTTGGCTGACCCATTATAACGACCCTACCCCCTACCCGGGGTAGTGGTTCCTTCCCTGTATACAGTGCTTCCTTTCTCATCAAGCATCAGCAAACATCACCAAATCACATCATGGATAGATCATTCTCTTTATTCCACTAACTAACAAACACATCACATCACAAACGCTGGAGTCCACTAACGCTCCGTGCACTCAGGGCACCTTCTTGGTGTAACATCCCGCCTTTTATTGGGCCACCAGAGCCTTAGTGGGCCCAATAAAAGTGGCCCGAACCCTACCCATGACCCGGTGGGAAATAACCCTAAGCAGGAAATAGAGCTAGAGAACTCTGAATTGAGTTCTGTCAGTTCCTATGGCCTCGTATAGTCAATACGAGCGCATTAGAACTCGTTTAGTTGGACTCCGAGGTCTAACAACAATTTTACACATTTCGACCATTTTAGCGCGCTGCGACGCGCAAATTTCGGACTTTCGTCAAACGGACTCCGATTCAACCCCAGTCAGTGGCGTTAGACTCGTGTGGTCAATACAAAGTCAACGGGAGGGGAGGGGGGTGACGGCGGCGGCGCTCCGGTCGCCGGGAGCGCCATGCAAGACGTCCAAAATGGAGAAGGAGGAGGGAGAAAGCTTCCACCTGAGTTTGGTGGGCTCGGGAGGGGCCGGCTTGGTCGGACATGGCTCAAGGTGGTGGAGGAGGGGAGGAGGAGCTCCGGCTTGGCTTTTTCCGGCCACCTGAGCTCCGGCAGAGGGGGAGAAGGGGGAGGGGAATGCTCTGAGAGCTTGTGAGGGAAATAGAGGGGGTGGGGTCCTTTTATAGGGAGGGGGAGGGGAAGCTTCCCTCCCATTGGCAATGTGGGATTAATCCCTCCAAGAGGGTCACCACCAAAGAGACTGCTGCCACCGCTGGGCACATCATCCCTACCAACAGCTCCTCCACTCGCTCCACCCACTCCTCTACCTGAATGGCCGTCTCTGTACCCCTGAAAGGGGGAGGCCTCAGTCCTCGAAAAGTCGTCAACAGATCTGTGGGTGCGGTCATCTCCCGCGGTGGCTGTGCCAGGGCATCTCGGAAAGTCGCTAGTATAGCCGTCAGTGTCTGTCCTATATCTGACTCGGCAAACGGTACGGCTGCGGGAGCAACCGGGTCTGGTGGTGGGGTGGCTGGAACGTATCCTCTAGACGAGGATCCCCCGTTACTGTACTCCGGTATCTGGAGAAGTAACATGAAAGAGTGTCAGTATTTTGCAAAAGTAAGGGAATTTGCAAAAGCGACAACCCAAGCGGAAAACAATGGTGTATGGGCGTACTAACACACAGTCTAGAATCCCTAAGCCTCTACACTAGGGTCCACCAGGCTTCCACTGCAAGGTTCGTCCCGAACCTAGAACGAAGCGAGAGACGGAGGGATCCTGAGACTGCTCCACAAGGACGAATCGTGATCGCTCTGATCCATTTGGATTCTGTAGCCGGACTTCTCGCGTAGAACAGTTTATCTGGGCTTGGTGCTCAGCCAGCCAGTCCATTCCCAGAATTATGTCAAACCCAGTTATAGCTAGGATGGTTGCGTAGACTTCAAACTCTACCTCTCCCAGCGTAGCCTGGAACGAACACTTTTCGGTGGATGTCATATCCGACCCGTCTGGTAAACGGATTCGTATAGACAGTCCGGTTGAGCGAATAACATTTCCCTTTGTTGCGATGAAATCGTGGGAGACGAAAGAATGAGTCGCTCCTGTGTCAAAAAGGGTTTTGGCAGGGTGACCTTCTACTAACAAGATTCCTGACGTCATAGGAAAACATATAAATATATATCATCCAACTAATATACATATATATATATATGAAATATACAACAATAGTGGAAGATCTGATATCTTCTATCGCCTAAGATATATACCTATGACTACGTCAGGGGCTGGTCCATGCTGCAGGTCCAGTGCATAGGCTTCCTGGGGAGCTGCTCGGCCCTGCTGGCCTCTCCTGCCAGCTCGGCCTCTACGGCCTCTTTGACCCTGTCCCCGTGCCGGCTATCCACCCTGGACTGCTCCTAGTCCTGGTCTCCCTATCGCCTGAGGGCAGAAGGCCCTCATATGTCCCGGCTGCTGACACAAGAAGCAGTTCCCTGCAAAGGGAACATCTCGTCGGGCCACTAGTGGGGGCTGTGGAGCTGGAGCTGGTCTACTGTCTTGCTGTGCAGCTGGGGGTGCTGGGGGTGCTGGTGGGCGCCTATAAGGCAGCCTGCGGCGTCGCTGTCTGCTCTCTCTATCCTGTCTATGGGGAGCGACTCCAACGTCTCGCCTCTGGTCTCGAGGAAGCTCTACTTGACCTCTGCGCCGCTGAGCCACCATCTGCTGGTCCAACTCTAGAGCTGTCGCATGGGTGGCTATGGTGTGGAAGGTGGTCTGAGAGAGCATAATCAAGGCCTGCCTCAGGTCGTCTCGTAGTCCTCGGTAGAACCGAGAAGCCCTATCCCTGTCGGAGGCAGCCAGGTTCCCAGCGAAGCGTGCCAGGTGTATGAACTCTCTCTCATACTCTGCCATAGTGCGGTTGCCCTGTCGAATGAGCAGGAACCTCTCTTGCAGCGCGGCTCGGTCTGCATCTGTGATGAAAAATTCTAGCAGAGCCACGGAGAACTCCCCCCAAAGGATCGTGCTCATCGACCGACCTCGGAAGGTAGAGTGACTAGTCGCTCTCCACCAATCCCTCGCATATCCCTCCAGTAGCGGGAATAAATATGCGATGCTTAAATTGTAGAATCCCATCATGCAAGTTATAATCCTCCTGTACCCCTCCTTGCAGAGATCGGATGATCGACATTACCTCTGGGTCGATCTTCTGGGCTTCTCGTATCCGGTCCCGGATATCGCATTGGATCTCCATCCAATACAGCTGAGAATAGTACTCTTCCGGATCTCTTCGGGCAACCAGGGTAATCTCCAAGTCTATCAAAGACTGGAAAAGTTCCTTAGGGATCTGCTCCATCCAACTCCCTCTGATACATTTGTAGTACCCCCGTCCCCAACCCTTTGCCCGGGTCGGGCCGGAGGGGTACTACTGGCCCAAGACGTCCACCCAGGGCTCATAGGGGAAAACAATCCACCCTATTCAAGCACTAGATGGCCGTCTTGAGTGGTTCGAATCATAACATTCACAACCCATCAGAATATAGCGGAAGCATTAACAGGAAACCACTATAACATATCATATTAATACAGAGGTTCTAGGGCCGAAGCCTTAGGCGTTTATAAAAGCCCGTGGGCTATACATGTACTACATAAGTCTCTCACACACTCTCTCTTCTAAACTGCTCGGCGGTACTCACGTCTCTAAACACCGGAGACGGCGGGGGTGCATCTGCTCGAGTAGACCTAGCTGCTGGCGTAATCTCCTGCGGCAGCGGGTCACTACGGTGCTCCACCTCCTGTGAATGGTTAATCAAATAACCGTTAGTCACAGAGCTAAGTGGAAACAAATCTCCTCCCCGGATCCACATCCTGGGGACGAGCACGCACCCACCCAACAAAAGTAAATAGCCGAAGCAAGAGAGGGTTATCACAACATTTCATATATGAACAACTAGGAGCAATTATAAAAGAGTGCAGTATAACCGGAAAAAGCAGCAATAATATAAAACGGTTATAGCAAGGCTCTATTAGCTCATCAGCACAACAGGTTTTCATATCTTGAATTCTATCGCAGGCATTCACAGCCGCACACACAAACCGCAGGCACTCATAGCCGCGCACACAAACCGCAGGCATTCATAGCCGCGCACACAAACCGCAGGCATTCATAGCCGCGCACACAAACCCTATGTCGACATAGTTTGGACCGCTTCTGTTCCAGCAGGGTAGCGAGCCCCGCGGGCCTCACCGATGTGGCCGTCGGTGACAGTGGCCAGTCCTGCCACTTCTGGGGGTGATCGTACCGCACAACCCCAGGCCCTCACGTACAACCTTGTGTACTCTTGGATGTGAGCGACATCCGGCGAATCATTTTGGCCGACCAGCGGAGGAAAACCCGACGGGGAATATAACGGCCGGTCACCCGTGGTACTCATCTCCCTGTCGCCTTGAGTCGTCAACCTTCCCGCACCGGTACGAACGGTCTGCGGAAGGGACTGACCCGCCACCATTTCACCGCAAGCAATTTACAATCAATCAAACAATTGCAAACAATATAACATCGGGTCTACGACGGCCTGCCTTACTAGGCTTACACTTCGGGCATCGGCACTTTGCTCTACTTTCGACAAGGAGCGTGGGAGCGCTTTATTTGGGGCTAGACCTGGAGGACTACCTCAACTCCGGTTATCCCCAACTAAGGCTCAACCTAAACAACAACTGCTCGTCAGAGCAGGACCCGGGAATATAAAAGTAAATTGCGATAAGATCAAGTGCGGTGGTTATGCTGCTTATTTAGAGTGCTGGAAAGAAATGTGGCCAGTACAAGACTGGATAAGCTTGACCAGTACGCAACTGAAGTAGTACTAAATAGAAAGTACTGAAATAAGCCTGACCAGTACGCAACTGGAGTAGTACTGAAATGAAAGTACTGAAATAAGCTTGACCAGTACGAGACTGGAGTAGTACTGAAATGAAAGTACTGAAATAAGTTTGACCAGTACGAGACTGGAGTAGTACTGAAATGAAAGTACTGAAATAAGCTTGACCAGTACGAGACTGGAGTAGTACTAAAATGAAAGTACTGAACTGAAAAGAATAAAGGAACTGGACCAGTGCAAAACTAGAATAATCATAAAGAAAATGGTTAGTAGTCCAATCACTCCATACAGGAGGCTTCAGTTCCATCTCCGTTCTCAGGAGAGATTCAGTTCCATCTACATCTAGGAGAGATTTAGTTTCATCTCCATCCCGGAGAGATTCAGTTTCATCTCCATCCAGGAGGCACATTCAGTTCCATCTCCATCCAGGAGAGATTCGGTTCCATCTCCATCCCGGAGAGATTCAGTTCCATCTCCATCCAGGAGGCATTCAGTTCCATCTCCAGCCAGGAGAGATTCAGTTCCATCTCAGTTTTTAAAGGCTTCCTTGGGTTACACCCTTTATTAAGATCAGATTATGGGTTGGTTGCGCCTTATTAACCACGGCTTAATCGGATTGGGGCTTATCAGGAGTTATACTTTCATTATTCGTCAAGAATAATTCATAACTCACCACTCGTGCTCTCATCTTCCGAGCGTGCCCAAATCGCCCGAGAGTCGAGGCGCTCGACGGTTTCTCGAAATCTCGAAACACCCGGAGCTTGATCACTTGCCTCAGCCACTCTCATCGATAAGACAATTTGAATTTATTATTCAAATTAGAGAGAATGGTCGCGCGCTCCAATTTTCACTTTCGAGGAAAATGAGCGTAATAAATTCGAGCGCGGTCCTAGGCTTCCATATTTTGGGAAAAATATCAAAACTTATCCCTATGAGCTCAAATTTTGATACAACCCTTATATGGATATAAAATGAGCATAGAAAAATTTTCATAATTTTTCAAAGAGTTTTGGCCCTTTAATTTGACCAAATAAAATTTAATTGGGCTTTTAAAAATACCAAATCAACACCAAAAATTCTCAAAATTTTTGTGGAGGAATCCCTCATCAAGGGGAACATTTTTCATGTTCAAACCTTTCTCCCTAGGAGCCTATTTTAGCCCCTTAAAAATATCAACCCATTATTAATTATAATATTATAAATATTATAATTAATATATTTATATAATATATAATATATATATATATAAAGAATTTCCTGTTCATCTCCCCCACCCCGCTGCTGCAATTTCCTGGAGCCCTTACGGGGCTCCTCCGCCGCCGGCCGGCCACCGGCCGGCCGTGACTCCACCACCGGCCAACCCGCCGGTGGTGGGCGCTCCCTCCGGCGGTGGTCCGGCGGCCTGCCGCCGCCGGCCGCCGCCGGAGCATTTTTTTTTAAAAATGGACGGGAGGGGAGGGGGGTGACGGCGGCGGCGCTCCGGCCGCCGGGAGCGCCATGCAAGACGTCCAAAATGGAGAAGGAGGAGGGAGAAAGCTTCCACCTGAGTTTGGTGGGCTCGGGAGGGGCCGGCTTGGTCGGACATGGCTCAAGGTGGTGGAGGAGGGGAGGAGGAGCTCCGGCTTGGCTTTTTCCGGCCACCTGAGCTCCGGCAGAGGGGGAGAAGGGGGAGGGGAATGCTCTGAGAGCTTGTGAGGGAAATAGAGGGGGTGGGGTCCTTTTATAGGGAGGGGGAGGGGAAGCTTCCCTCCCATTGGCAATGTGGGTGGGCAAAAGACTGCTGACACATCCCTTTCATGTTACTTCTCAGATACCGGAGTACAGTAACGGGGGATCCTCGTCTCAACAGAGGATACGTTCCAGCCACCCCACCACCAACCCGGTTGCTCCCGCAGCCGTACCGTTGCCGAGTCAGATATAGACCGACAGACACGTCTGCTATACTAGCGACTTTCCGAGATGCCCTGGCACAGCCACCGCTGGTGGTGGGAGATGACCGCACCCACAGATCTGTTGACTGTACTCCGGTTTCTGGAGGACATGAGGCCAGTATTTTGCAGGGGTACAGAGACGGCCATTCAGGTAGAGGAGTGGGTGGACGCGTACTAACGCACAGGAATCCCTAAGCCTCTACACTGTTGGTCCACCACGCTAATGATGCTTACCATGTGCCTCAGCGGTGGCCTCCAGCAGTCTCTTGGACAGCTGGTGGTGATTTAACCCTCTTGGAGGGATTAATCCCACATTGCCAATGGGAGGGAAGCTTCCCCTCCCCCTCCCTATAAAAGGACCCCACCCCCTCTATTTCCCTCACAAGCTCTCAGAGCATTCCCCTCCCCCTTCTCCCCCTCTGCCGGAGCTCAGGTGGCCGGAAAAAGCCAAGCCGGAGCTCCTCCTCCCCTCCTCCACCACCTTGAGCCATGTCCGACCAAGCCGGCCCCTCCCGAGCCCACCAAACTCAGGTGGAAGCTTTCTCCCTCCTCCTTCTCCATTTTGGACGTCTTGCATGGCGCTCCCGGCGGCCGGAGCGCCGCCGCCGTCACCCCCCTCCCCTCTCGTCCATTTTAAAAAAAAATGCTCGGCGGCGGCGGCCGGCGGCGGCAGGCCGCCGGACCACCGCCGGAGGGAGCGGGTTGGCCCACCACCGGCGGGTGGCCGGTGGTGGAGCCACGGCCGGCCAGTGGCCGGCCGGCGGCGGAGAAGCCCCGTAAGGGGCGGCGGGATATGTACAGCGGGGTGGGGGAGAAGATGTACAGGAAAACATATTTATATATATATAATAATAATATATTATATATTATATAAATATATTATTATAATATTTATATTAAATATTATAATATTATAGCTAATAATGGGTTGATATTTTATGGAGACTAAAATAAGCTCCTAGCGGGAAAGTGTTGAACATGAAAAATGTCCCCTGTTAAGGGCTTCCTCCACAAAAATTTTGAGAATTTTTGGTGTTGATTTGGTATTTTTAAAAGCCTAATTAAACTTTATTTGACCAAATTAAAGGGCCAAAACTCTTTGAAAAATTATGAAAATTTTTCTATGCTCATTTTATATCCATATAAGGGTTGTATCAAAATTTGAGCTCATAGGGATAAGTTTTGATATTTTTCCCAAAATATGGAAGCCTAGGACCGCGCTCGAATTTATTACGCTCATTTTCCTCGAAAATGAAAATTGGAGCGCGCGACCATTCTCTCTAATTTGAATAATAAATTCAAATTGTCTTATCGATGAGAGTGGCTGAGGCAAGTGATCAAGCTCCGGGTGTTTCGAGATTTCGAGAAACCGTCGAGCGCCTCGACTCTCGGGCGATTTGGGCACGCTCGGAAGATGAGAGCACGAGTGGTGAGTTATGAATTATTCTTGACGAATAATGAAAGTATAACTCCTGATAAGCCCCAATCCGATTAAGCCGTGGTTAATAAGGCGCAACCAACCCATAATCTGATCTTAATAAAGGGTGTAACCCAAGGAAGCCTCTAAAAACTGAGATGGAACTGAATCTCTCCTGGCTGGAGATGGAACTGAATGCCTCCTGGATGGAGATGGAACTGAATCTCTCCGGGATGGAGATGGAACCGAATCTCTCCTGGATGGAGATGGAACTGAATGTGCCTCCTGGATGGAGATGAAACTGAATCTCTCCGGGATGGAGATGAAACTAAATCTCTCCTAGATGTAGATGGAACTGAATCTCTCCTGAGAACGGAGATGGAACTGAAGCCTCCTGTATGGAGTGATTGGACTACTAACCATTTTCTTTATGATTATTCCAGTTTTGCACTGGTCCAGTTCCTTTATTCTTTTCAGTTCAGTACTTTCATTTCAGTACTACTCCAGTCTCGTACTGGTCAAGCTTATTTCAGTACTTTCATTTCAGTACTACTCCAGTCTCGTACTGGTCAAACTTATTTCAGTACTTTCATTTCAGTACTACTCCAGTCTCGTACTGGTCAAGCTTATTTCAGTACTTTCATTTCAGTACTACTCCAGTTGCGTACTGGTCAGGCTTATTTCAGTACTTTCTATTTAGTACTACTCCAGTTGCGTACTGGTCAAGCTTATCCAGTCTTGTACTGGTCACATTTCTTTCCAGCACTCTAAATAAGCAGCATAACCACCGCACTTGATCTTATCGCAATTCACTTTTATATTCCCGGGTCCTGCTCTGACGAGCAGTTGTTGTTTAGGTTGAGCCTTAGTTGGGGATAACCGGAGTTGAGGTAGTCCTCCAGGTCTAGCCCCAAATAAAGCGCTCCCACGCTCCTTGTCGAAAGTAGAGCAAAGTGTCGATGCCCGAAGTGTAAGCCTAGTAAGGCAGGCCGTCGTAGACCCGATGTTATATTGTTTGCAATTGTTTGATTGATTGTAAATTGCTTGCGGTGAAATGGTGGCGGGTCGGTCCCTTCGCAGACCGTTCGTACCGGTGCGGGAAGGTTGACGACTCAAGGCGACAGGGAGATGAGTACCACGGGTGACCGGCCGTTATATTCCCCGTCGGGTTTCCTCCGCTGGTCGGCCGAAATGATTCACCGGATGTCGCTCACATCCAGGAGTACACATGGTTGTACGTTAGGGCCTGGGGTTGTGCGGTACGATCACCCCAGAAGTGGCAGGACTGGCCACTGTCACCGACGGCCACATCGGTGAGGCCCGCGGGGCTCGCTACCCTGTGGAACAGAAGCGGTCCAAACTATGTCGACATAGGGTTTGTGTGCGCGGCTATGAATGCCTGCGGTTTGTGTGCGCGGCTATGAATGCCTGCGGTTTGTGTGCGCGGCTATGAATGCCTGCGGTTTGTGTGCGCGGCTGTGAATGCTGCGATAGAATTCAAGATATGAAAACTTGTTGTGTTGATGAGCTAGTAGAGCCTTGCTATAACCGTTTTATGTTATTGCTGCTTTTCCGTTATACTGCACTCTTTTATAATTGCTCCTAGTTGTTCATATATGAAATGTTGTGATAACCCTCTCTTGCTTCGGCTATTTACTTTTGTTGGGTGGGTGCGTGCTCGTCCCCAGGATGTGGATCCGGGGAGGAGATTTGTTTCCACTTAGCTCTGTGACTTACGGTTATTTGATTAACCATTCACAGGAGATGGAGCACCGTAGTGACCCGCTGCCGCAGGAGATTACGCAGCAGCTAGGCCTACTCGAGCAGATGCACCCCCGCCGTCTCCGGTGTTTAGAGACGTGAGTACCGCCGAGCAGTTTAGAAGAGAGAGTGTGAGAGACTTATGTAGTACATGTATAGCCCACGGGCTTTTATAAACGCCTAAGGCTTCGGCCCTAGAACCTCTGTATTAAATGATATGTTATAGTGGTTTCCTGTTAATGCTTCCGCTATATTCTGATGGGTTGTGAATGTTATGATTCGTAAGACGGCCATCTAGTGCTTGAATAGGGTGGATTGTTTTCCCCTATGAGCCCTAGGTGGACGTCTTGGGCCAGTAGTACCCCTCCGGCCCGACCCGGGCAAAGGGTTTACTACAAATGTATCAGAGCCAACCTTTTGCCAAATTAAAGGGCCAAAACTCTTTGAAAAATTATGAAAATTTTTCTATGCTCATTTTATATCCATATAAGGGTTGTATCAAAATTTGAGCTCATAGGGATAAGTTTTGATATTTTTCCCAAAATATGGAAGCCTAGGACCGCGCTCGAATTTATTACGCTCATTTTCCTCGAAAGTGAAAATTGGAGCGCGCGACCATTCTCTCTAATTTGAATAATAAATTCAAATTGTCTTATCGATGAGAGTGGCTGAGGCAAGTGATCAAGCTCCGGGTGTTTCGAGATTTCGAGAAACCGTCGAGCGCCTCGACTCTCGGGCGATTTGGGCACGCTCGGAAGATGAGAGCACGAGTGGTGAGTTATGAATTATTCTTGACGAATAATGAAAGTATAACTCCTGATAAGCCCCAATCCGATTAAGCCGTGGTTAATAAGGCACAACCAACCCATAATCTGATCTTAATAAAGGGTGTAACCCAAGGAAGCCTTTAAAAACTGAGATGGAACTGAATCTCTCCTGGCTGGAGATGGAACTGAATGCCTCCTGGATGGAGATGGAACTGAATCTCTCCGGGATGGAGATGGAACCGAATCTCTCCTGGATGGAGATGGAACTGAATGTGCCTCCTGGATGGAGATGAAACTGAATCTCTCCGGGATGGAGATGAAACTAATCTCTCCTAGATGTAGATGGAACTGAATCTCTCCTGAGAACGGAGATGGAACTGAAGCCTCCTGTATGGAGTGATTGGACTACTAACCATTTTCTTTATGATTATTCCAGTTTTGCACTGGTCCAGTTCCTTTATTCTTTTCAGTTCAGTACTTTCATTTTAGTACTACTCCAGTCTCGTACTGGTCAAGCTTATTTCAGTACTTTCATTTCAGTACTACTCCAGTCTCGTACTGGTCAAACTTATTTCAGTACTTTCATTTCAGTACTACTCCAGTCTCGTACTGGTCAAGCTTATTTCAGTACTTTCATTTCACTACTACTCCAGTTGCGTACTGGTCAGGCTTATTTCAGTACTTTCTATTTAGTACTACTCCAGTTGCGTACTGGTCAAGCTTATCCAGTCTTGTACTGGTCACATTTCTTTCCAGCACTCTAAATAAGCAGCATAACCACCGCACTTGATCTTATCGCAATTACTTTTATATTCCGGGTCCTGCTCTGACGAGCAGTTGTTGTTTAGGTTGAGCCTTAGTTGGGGATAACCGGAGTTGAGGTAGTCCTCCAGGTCTAGCCCCAAATAAAGCGCTCCCACGCTCCTTGTCGAAAGTAGAGCAAAGTGCCGATGCCCGAAGTGTAAGCCTAGTAAGGCAGGCCGTCGTAGACCCGATGTTATATTGTTTGCAATTGTTTGATTGATTGTAAATTGCTTGCGGTGAAATGGTGGCGGGTCAGTCCCTTCCGCAGACCGTTCGTACCGGTGCGGGAAGGTTGACGACTCAAGGCGACAGGGAGATGAGTACCACGGGTGACCGGCCGTTATATTCCCCGTCGGGTTTTCCTCCGCTGGTCGGCCAAAATGATTCGCCGGATGTCGCTCACATCCAAGAGTACACAAGGTTGTACGTTAGGGCCTGGGGTTGTGCGGTACGATCACCCCCAGAAGTGGCAGGACTGGCCACTGTCACCGACGGCCACATCGGTGAGGCCCGCGGGGCTCGCTACCCTGCTGGAACAGAAGCGGTCCAAACTATGTCGACATAGGGTTTGTGTGCGCGGCTATGAATGCCTGCGGTTTGTGTGCGCGGCTATGAATGCCTGCGGTTTGTGTGCGCGGCTATGAGTGCCTGCGGTTTGTGTGTGCGGCTGTGAATGCCTGCGATAGAATTCAAGATATGAAAACCTGTTGTGTTGATGAGCTAATAGAGCCTTGCTATAACCGTTTTATATTATTGCTGCTTTTTCCGGTTATACTGCACTCTTTTATAATTGCTCCTAGCTGTTCATATATGAAATGTTGTGCTAACCCTCTCTTGCTTCGGCTATTTACTTTTGTTGGGTGGGTGCGTGCTCGTCCCCAGGATGTGGATCCGGGGAGGAGATTTGTTTCCACTTAGCTCTGTGACTAACGGTTATTTGATTAACCATTCACAGGAGATGGAGCACCGTAGTGACCCGCTGCCGCAGGAGATTACACCAGCAGCTAGGCCTACTCGAGCAGATGCACCCCCGCCGTCTCCGGTGTTTAGAGACGTGAGTACCGCCGAGCAGTTTAGAAGAGAGAGTGTGTGAGAGACTTATGTAGTACATGTATAGCCCACGGGCTTTTATAAACGCCTAAGGCTTCGGCCCTAGAACCTCTGTATTAATATGATATGTTATAGTGGTTTCCTGTTAATGCTTCCGCTATATTCTGATGGGTTGTGAATGTTATGATTCGAACCACTCAAGACGGCCATCTAGTGCTTGAATAGGGTGGATTGTTTTCCCCTATGAGCCCTGGGTGGACGTCTTGGGCCAGTAGTACCCCTCCGGCCCGACCCGGGCAAAGGGTTGGGGACGGGGGTACTACACTTGGCGTACCGGAATCCACCGTCGTACACCGCTGTCTCTCGAGGTTTTAACTTGTTGGTTGACCGGCCCTAGTCCACCAGCTCGCAGGCTGGAGACATCCCGCCCAAGCCACTCAGAGGTCCATCCTCACAGCATCACAAACAGAGCAGACCGACCCACACTATGTGGTGTAGCAAGCCGGGTTTATCTAAGCTCCCCAGGCATTGTCTACCCATCGATCCCCCTCCTAGTCCGATCGACCCACCCATGTGGTGCAGCAACCCGGGTTTAACTCGGCTCCCCTAGCATTGCCACCCATCGATCCTACCTTAACTGGATCAACCCACCCTAGTGGTGTAACAAACCGGGCGTATCTCGCACTAACCAGGCGTGCTACCAATTGATCATCTCATAATTAGGAGCTTCACCAAAGCCTCCTCACAATCATCACATCCATACATTCATCACAACAGAAATCCGTTTTGCACATCATCAAAGCCACGGAGTCTTCTCCGGTTTACCCATGAACATCACCAATCCAGACTACCGGTCCAGATGGGCTTCACACAGCATGCCTACGCCGTACTCTATATTTCCAGCTCTAAATGCAGACACAACAAATGAATCACTTCCGCGATCCACCTCTTGGTGGAGGATTCCAAGCACATGTATAGAGAAAGAACTTTGATGTCCAAGAAGGAGATCGTTACCCTTGAAGATCGCTTCGGTGCCATGAAGTAGCCGGATGGAAATCACCGCCTCGGCTTTGCCTTCACGAATCCGCTCTCGGATCTTCGCTCCGCACTCCGCAGCTCCTACAGCAGCTGGAAGACTCCTCCCTTTCCCTCTTGCCTTGGCCTTTCTTCTCTCTCTCTTGGAATGAAGATGAAGAAGAAGAAGAAGAGAAAAGAGGGGTTTTATCCTCTTTGTCTCGGCCTTCACAACACCTGGACAAAGCCCAGCCACTGGATCCAGGAAGAGGGAAACAAACGGCTCAGATCTGGCCAGGAAAGCTAAAACACGGCCTGACACGCCCTGTGACACGCCCGTGTCACAGGCCGTGTCCCTCTAAGCGGCAGACAACCGACTCAATCCAGCCAGTACACGCCCGTGTGACACGCCCGTGTCACGGCCGTGTACCCGACACGCCCTCAGACACGCCTGTGTCTGAGGCCGTGTACCTCAACAGAAATAATCCCAAAACAACCCGAGACTTCACACGGCCTGACACACGTCTTGGCACACGCCCGTGTTCCTGGCCGTGTGCACCAGGACACACCCGTGTCCCGCAAACACGCCCCAGCCCGAGACATCGAGCTGAGTTCGACGAGCACTGACACGCCCTGTGACACGCCCGTGTCACAGGCCGTGTCCTCACGGGAAACTCGATACTCGACGATCGTCGTGTAACAGTCGTCGAGCAAACGACACGGCATCCGACACGGCCGTGTCCTGGGCCGTGTGCCCCTCTCGACGATGTCGAGCGAAAATCGTCGACACCAAGTCCGATCGTCGACACAACCTCGACACGCCCTGCGACACGCCCGTGTCGCAGGCCGTGTCAACTGACACGCCCTGGGACACGCCCGTGTCCCAGGCCGTGTCACCCAAAATCATGTTTTCAGAAAATTGGCCTGTTACAATCCTCCCCTCCTTCAAATAATTTCGTCCTCGAAATTGGACGTCAAGCAGCCAATCCGTCACAACATCACAAAATCGTACACCCCAATCCTCCGCACACACTAACAAACAGACAGCACAACAAACATCCCTAACTTCCACTTGTGCACATTCAGCCAAATAAGAACTCAAAACAAACAACATGATTGATTGATCTCCTCACAATCACAAGTGCACTAAGCTCTTATAGAGATCTCCAACTATATAGAAACATCATTTACATACATCACGATGGATGATTCACCAAATTCCGATTCCCGATTCAATCAAAAGTGATGCACATCAGCTATTATTCATCACACCGGATATCAAAACATAGTTTACATACACAACATTCAGGGCATCGACATGATTCACATCGCAGTTCACTTCCGCTCAGCCTCCCGATTTTGAAATTCGCGATTTAAAGATAAATGAAACGCTCGAGGCTGAATTTCACTAACTGAGCTTTGCGGCTCTTGCCGTTCCATAGCATGCAAGCGAGGTTGCGTCCGGGGTGCAGATGATTCGGCCGCTGCTTTTCCCTTTTCTTCATAGGACGCACCCATCTTTTTCTCACTCCCTGGAGGGACATTCCAACAGAATTTTGCGATGTGTCCTTGCTGCCCACATTTATAGCATATACGTGTATCCACACGTCCTGGCCCATACGTCGCCCCCGAAGAAACAGTCGACGGCGTTAATTCCACCGGTCTAAATCTTTTCTTCTCTTGTCGTCGAAACTCCGATTGATCCGGTGGTGACATTTTAAACTCTGACTTTTCCCTTGCCAGTCTCTTATTCTCTCGTACTCGCTTCATATCCTTCTCCAAGGCACGAGCTGTATCGACCAACGCCTGGAAGCCTTGGCTCACGGAACTCGGAAGTGCCAATCTTAATTCATCCCGCAATCCTCCATAAAACCGATTTGTCTTTCGCGCTTCCTCCGCAAAGGTAGATCCCGCATATCTCCCCAATCTTGTAAACTCATGCAGGTAGGTATCAATATCTCGCTCACCCTGAACCAAACGGAGAAACTCATTTTCCATCGCAATCCTCTGCGACACTGGCACATACTTGGCTAAAAATAGTTGGGCGAATTCCTCCATTGAAATCTCCATTAAACCTCGACCTGCCAAGTGGTGCACTTCAATTTCATCCCACCACAATCTCGCATCTCCTTCCAACAGAAAAGTGGCCAACATCACTTTCTGCTCCTCGACCGTCCTGATTGCGGTTAGGATCCTTTTTACTCTTGCCAACCAATCTTCTGTCTGCGTTGGTGAAAGCGCTCCACCAAACGTCGGTGGATGAAAGTGCATAAAACGTGACAAGACATCGTCACTTGCTTGCACTTCCACCACCTCGGCAGCATGCTCTTGCCTTCCACCAGGTCTTGCCTGTCCAGTTGGTTGTGCTTGTAACACTGCAAGCACTGTCTCCGCTACCACCCGTATAGCCTCTGTCGAGGGAGGCATCGGCGCTTCCACGGGTGCTGCACTCTCATCCGACCGCTGGGGCTCAGACGGCCCAGCTCCATCCCTCGCCACCTATCAATGTACAGAACACCATTAATACGGCCAAAGCATAATGGGACTGCTACATTGACTACACCCGCACGCACAGCATGTGCATGACATACATTCCTAGTGGACATTCATGAGTTCATTTATGTTCTCTCCTCCCAAACAATCTAAACCTGGCTCTGATACCACTTTGTAACGCCCTCACCTGTCACATGACATATAACGGTGGGTCCGGCCGGGGCCCCACGCCATATAGCACAGACAAGCAAACGAATCACGTGTGGAAATCAAAATCTATGCGTATCCTTAACTCATTCCATTCTAGCGCAACATTTTTCTTGTTAGCATGAACTCAAACCAGAATGTCCACAAATATATAAATACCATATTTATATATAACAACACCAGGAATGTATACAACTCACACACCCTGGCCTTATGGCCTTACAAGTTCCTCTTTACACAAAAACAATTTCGTACATCGGCACGCGGGCCGACCACACATGAAATCCAAACACAGCTCTTCACATAGCTTTCAAGGACTAAGAACACCAGGCTAGCCAATCCACTTATTCTTTCCAAACTGCAGCACCTGCAATTCATCATCCAAACCAACACAGAAAACAAAGTAACGGTCAGCATTTGGCTGACCCATTATAACGACCCTACCCCCTACCCGGGGTAGTGGTTCCTTCCCTGTATACAGTGCTTCCTTTCTCATCAAGCATCAGCAAACATCACCAAATCACACCATGGATAGATCATTCTCTTTATTCCACTAACTAACAAACACATCACATCACAAACGCTGGAGTCCATCAACGCTCCGTGCACTCAGGGCACCTTCTTGGCGTACCGGAATCCACCGTCGTACACCGCTGTCTCTCGAGGTTTTAACTTGTTGGTTGACCGGCCCTAGTCCACCAGCTCGCAGGCTGGCGACATCCCGCCCAAGCCACTCAGAGGTCCATCCTCACAGCATCACAAACAGAGCAGACCGACCCACACTATGTGGTGTAGCAAGCCGGGTTTATCTAAGCTCCCCAGGCATTGTATACCCATCGATCCCCCTCCTAGTCCGATCGACCCACCCATGTGGTGCAGCAACCCGGGTTTAACTCGGCTCCCCTAGCATTGCCACCCATCGATCCTACCTTAACTGGATCAACCCACCCTAGTGGTGTAACAAACCGGGCGTATCTCGCACTAACCAGGCGTGCTACCAATTGATCATCTCATAATTAGGAGCTTCACCAAAGCCTCCTCACAATCATCACATCCATACATTCATCACAACAGAAATCCGTTTTGCACATCATCAAAGCCACGGAGTCTTCTCCGGTTTACCCATGAACATCACCAATCCAGACTACCGGTCCAGATGGGCTTCACACAGCATGTCTACGCCGTACTCTATATTTCCAGCTCTAAATGCAGACACAACAAAGGAATCACTTCCGCGATCCACCTCTTGGTGGAGGATTCCAAGCACATGTATAGAGAAAGGACTTCGATGTCCAAGAAGGAGATCGTTACCCTTGAAGATCGCTTCGGTGCCATGAAGTAGCCGGATGGAAATCACCGCCTCGGCTTTGCCTTCACGAATCCGCTCTCGGATCTTCGCTCCGCACTCCGCAGCTCCTACAGCAGCTGGAAGACTCCTCCCTTTCCCTCTTGCCTTGGCCTTTCTTCTCTCTCTCTCTTGGAATGAAGATGAAGAAGAAGAAGAAGAGAAAAGAGGGGTTTTATCCTCTTTGTCTCGGCCTTCACAACACCTGGACAAAGCCCAGCCACTGGATCCAGGAAGAGGGAAACAAACGGCTCAGATCTGGCCAGGAAAGCTAAAACACGGCCTGACACGCCCTGTGACACGCCCGTGTCACAGGCCGTGTCCCTCTAAGCGGCAGACAACCGACTCAATCCAGCCAGTACACGCCCGTGTGACACGCCCGTGTCACGGCCGTGTACCCGACACGCCCTCAGACACGCCCGTGTCTGAGGCCGTGTACCTCAACAGAAATAATCCCAAAACAACACGAGACTTCACACGGCCTGGCACACGGCTTGGCACACGCCCGTGTTCCTGGCCGTGTGCACCAGGACACACCCGTGTCCCGCAAACATGCCCCAGCCCGAGACATCGAGCTGAGTTCGACGAGCACTGACACGCCCTGTGACACGCCCGTGTCACAGGCCGTGTCCTCACGGGAAACTCGATACTCGACGATCGTCGCGTAACAGTCGTCGAGCAAACGACACGGCATCCGACACGGCCGTGTCCTGGGCCGTGTGCCCCTCTCGACGATGTCGAGCGAAAATCGTCGACACCAAGTCCGATCGTCGACACAACCTCGACACGCCCTGCGACACGTCCGTGTCGCAGGCCGTGTCAACTGACACGCCCTGGGACACGCCCGTGTCCCAGGCCGTGTCACCCAAAATCCTGTTTTCAGAAAATTGGCCTGTTACAAACTCGACCCTTGTTAACTCTAACCTTCATACCTAACAGGGTATCTACAGGACCAAAGTTCATCATGTCAAAAGCTTCTACCAGAGTGGATTTAATATCCCTAACTACAGCAAGATTAGACCCCAAAATCAACATGTCATCTACATATAAGCATATGATGACTGTCTGATTCGACAATGAGCGGTGATAAAGACATTTGTCTGAGAGACTGGACTGAAATCTGAGACTCTTTGCCACCTGGTCAAACTTCATATGCCACATCTTAGACTTTTGTTTAAGCCCATAGATTGATTTATCCAGTTTGCACAATTTATCCTTTTGATCTTTCTGCACATAACCTTCAGATTGTGTCATGTAGATCTCTTCATCAAACTCTCCATTTAAGAAAGCTGTTTTCACATGCATTTGATAAACTATAAAGTTATCGATAGACGCTATGGCCAGAAGAATCATGATAGTCGATAGGTGACATACAAGTGAATAAACATCAAAATAGTCTATTCCCCCTATTGTTTATAACCTTTAGATACGAGACGCGCTTTATACCTGGTTATAAACCCATCACTATGTAATTTTTCTTCAGCACCCACTTGCATCCTAGGACTTTAGCGTCTTTCGGCAAGTCAACTAGATGCAAAGTATTGTTATGTAACAGCGAGTACATCTCATCATCAATGGCTTCTGCCTACATCAACAAATCTCTAGATCTCATTGTTTCCTGGTAGGAGAATGAATCATCCTCTAATTGGTAGGTGACGAAATTCTCACCAAAGTTCTTAGGGATCCTCTCTCTTGTAGATGTTCTAAGTGGAATAGGTTCCACCTCTAAAGGTTGGGGAGCAGTGCTAGAAGGGCCAATTACAGGTTCTATGATAGATTCTAAAATCATATCATTAGACCCGAAAACAGACAAATCATGATTCTTGACAAATTTTTCTTCAAAAAATATGGCATCTCTATACTCTATCACGATATTCGTAGATAGATCGAGAAATCTGTCGGTTGCACTATCTTCTACACTACCTAGATATACGCATGTTGACGTCCTAGGTCCCACCTTAGGCCTATTAAGGTCTTGTATACACACATAAGCAATATAACCCCCAGTCTTTAGAGTATCGTATCTACAAGGATGACCGTGTCACAACTCATACGGGGTAGCGGTGAGTTGAGAATGAGACACTCTATTCAGAATGTGATTTGCAGCACGAACTGCTTCTCCCCAAAAGGAATTAGGCATGCCAGCTGTTAGGAGCATAGAGTTCAACATTTTTGTTAAAGTTCTATTCTTACGCTCGGCAACACCATTTGACTGGGTGAGTAAGGAGCTGTGGTTTCAAGAATTATTCCCTCAGAGGTACAGAATTCCTAGAACCTAGTAACAGAGTATTCTCCTCCTCGATCACTTCTAAATCTTTTAATTTTTCAGGTTTAACTGATTTTCTACACGAGACTTAAAGGTCTTAAATGTGTCAAAAGTTTCGTCTTTCGATTTTAACAGATACACATGACAATATCTAGAAAAATCGTCTATGAACGTAATCAGATACTTCCTTCCCACTCTAGTGATGTGACTACAAAAATCACAGAGGTCTGAATGTATCAATTCTAGAATTTTTGTGCTCCTAAAAACCGATTTGAATGACTTTCTAGTGATCTTGGTTTGAGCACACATCTCGCACTTATCAAATCGAATCGACAGATCTAAGGGGATGTTATGACTCTTCGCTAGATCTAGCATTTTCCTATAGTTCACATGTCCAAGTCTGTTATGTAACAACTTAGGATCAATAAGATTCGAACTTATTTGGTTAATGTCATCATTATTTAAGCTAAGTATATACATTCCGTTGATCAGGTACGCACACCCAAAATAATGTGAATTTACCGTTAAGGTCATTCTACCGTTTTGAGTTGTGAAGGACATCACATGCTTATCTAACAGACTCATAGAAATTAGATTTTTAATTAAAGACGACACTACTTTAACATAATTCAAAAAAAGGGTTTTACCTGATGAGAGCACCAGCTCGGCTGTCCCAGCATGGGTCACCTCGGTCTTTCCTCCATTGCAGTTCTCCACCTTCTCCTGGATCGCCTTGACCTCAGCTAATAACCCTCTGTCATTTGTCACATGACAGGTAGCACCGCTATCTAGCCACCACTCAGAGAACGAACTGCAGTGACTGCTTCCGATCATAGCCACAAAGGACTTGGGATCTGAGGCATCAACCAACATGTTTGCCACATTTTATGGGGGCATCCTCCTTTTTCTTCTTAGGAGCTTTGCAATCAGCTGTCCAGTGTCTTCACTTGCTGCAGTTGTGACACTTGCTCCTCTTCTTTTTGAAAGAGGGCTTTTTAGGTGCCAACTGTGCAGAGGCTCCACCTTTGGGTGCTGGTGGCTTCCGTCGAGGCTTGCTGGGTCGAGAAACGACGTTAACAGCCTGTGAGGACTGACCAACTTGTTCCAAGCTCTTACCGGCAATATTTTAATCCTCGATATGAATGAACCTTTTGAGTTCATCCAATGCGATCTTTTCCTTCAGTCGGTGCATTTCAGTCTTGAAGGTCAATCACTCAGAAGGTAGCTTGCTAAAAATTAGACACACAAAGAAATTATCCGAGATATCAGACTTATCGTCCGCCAACTTAAGATGCAAACTCTCCAGTTCAACTATTTGAGAGGTGATTGACGAGTTTAAATTAAATTTTGAAGTGAAAAGTTTCTCCCCAAGGAGAGTCCTTGACAACCCCTCTTCCTTCTGGAAGTGCGCATTCAAGCGATCTCAAATCTCATTTGCAGTCTTATGACTGTTGTAGGTCAGGGCGATCCTAAGGTTCAGTGAATTTAGGAGGTAGTCCCTGCATAAGTCTTCGTCTTTTCTCCACTGTAATTCGTTCACATCCTCTTCAGTAGTAGCAAAATCACTCAGGACCGTGTAAAAAATCTCACGTTCTTTTATATCAAGTTGGACGTGCAGCTTCCAAGCGTGGAAGTCGGAAAGGTCGAACGACTGTAGCTTGACGATGTCGTAGGAGGAAACCTTCGACATCTCGCTAAAGCTAGAACAGTAAACGGGAAATAAGTCACCGGAGCTGCGCGGAGATGAGGGGCGAGTCTTCGAATCCAATCCAAAATTGAGATTTGCTCCTCCTTTTCAGCTTTATCCTTCCAGATCAAGCAAAAGTGGGATGACTGTTGAAATCTAGATGCACTACTTCAACCCTCTATCGATGAAACCTTGTGATTAAAGAAGCGGCGCACTGTTTGGAATCTCTCCTTTTTTTTGATGTGGATCTGTTCCTGGAACAGACAATCAATAATTCTTCAAGATCTCCACTGTTTGGTAGCTTTGCTATCAACGAAGAAATGCAGAGGAAAAACAGAGTGAGATATCCTTCTTCTTTCTCTTAGTTGAAGATGCCCAAGCGAAAAACGGAAGGATCTTAACGGCTTTCCTCTTCCAGATCTGCGACGAGAAGCCCAGATCTGCGAGTGAAGATGGCGACGGGAGCGGGGTACTGCTCCGCCGGCCCATCCGACAGATCTAAATCCAGCAACAGGAAGAAAGCTTGACCGGAAACCTCACGATCTGAGATCTGGAGAACGGAAACCTCGCGATCTGATTCACGACCGACTCCTCTCGATCGGCTTACGGCGAACAACACAGGAACGATGACGGCAGATCCCGATCTACAACCCTAGATCGTCGGCCTTCTTTGTTTAGGCGTAGAACTGCGATGAATCTTCCTTCTTCCCGAAGTTTTTGAGAGCCACAGATTCGCGAAAACGAAGAGGAGCGGAATTGGGAAATCGCCGAACCACTGGAGCGGCGCTCTAGAACGAGAGCGAAACCCTTGCAGATACTTTGAGAATGTTAGGGTTGATGCGCTCAAAGTATTCCACCATACCCCATCTAAGTATGAAATATGGTATAAATAGTACTTTCAGCATATTGCCAAACCCTAGTATGACACAAACCTGTTAACCTATTCCGGATCGACCTCAACATATGCGGACATATTATTATATAAATATAATGTTTTTAAAAATTATTTGAATGATTAAATAACTTTATTGATGCTTGATTTGTAAATAATAAATTGATGTCTATATAATTTGATTGGCATGTACATAGTAATAATGACACAGCCAAATATAATGTGTGCATAACAAATTAACAACACTGAAAGAATTATTGGATTGTACACGCACCTGCAAGTGACACTGTTGTGCCACCATAGCAACGCCGCAGGATTACTGCGCCTTTAGGCCCTTTACTCTCACACCGTCACACGTGTCGTCTCTCGTACTGCAAGTCAAATAAAGTGACCGGGTTACAGCCTGGCGCCACTGATCGCATCATTAAAAAATGTGCGATCGTACACATTCGGCATTCCGAAAGCATTATCCAAATCGCGCAACACCTTCAAAAAAAATGAAACGTGGAGCGCATCCAGCCGTCCAGTTCAATCCGCGCGATGGGTTATTTGTTATTTCCCGCGTTTGAATAAAAAGTTAATATACAAGTTTGAAAATCGCGGTGGATCCCCTGTGGTTCCCCTGTTGCCCTGGCGGACACACCTACACACGCCGGGCCCACTCTCAGCGCTTTTTAAACCATTTAAGGAAACAGGCATAGGCTGAAGAAAGTGATAAATTATGCCGGGTCGAGGGATGCAGATGGCCTGCGACGGCGACGGCGACGGGGAACTGGTGGCGACGGCGTTCGTGGCGAAAATTTACCGGATGGTGAACGACCCAGCGACTGACGCGGTGATCGGGTGGGGGCGTGAGGACAACAGCTTCGTGGTTCTCGATCCTTGCATATTTTCTCAAATCTTCCTCCCCTCCCAGTTCAAGCACAACAGCTTCTCCAGCTTCGTCCGCCAGCTGAACACCTATGTCCGGCTCTCCGCCTCACTCGACTACATCGATCCGATTAGGGTTTCGTTGCTTCTGATGTGGATTTGGGGATTTTGCAGGGGTTCCGAAAGGTTGATCCGGATCGATGGGAGTTCGCCCACGCGTGCTTTCTCCGAGGGCAGACAGATCTGCTGCGCCAAATCGTGCGTCGGAGGAAGGGAAGGGAAGAGGAGGAGGAAGACGACGATGCGGTGGCGATGGAGGTGGTGAGGCTGAAGCAGGAGCAGAGGGAGATCGGGGAGAAGGTGGATCACGTGTTCCGGCGGTTGCAGGAGGCGGAGCGGAGGCCACGTCAGATGCTGGCGTTCCTGGTGAAGTTGGTCGGAGATCCGCAGCTGGTGGGGCGATTGATGGCGAGGGCTGGGGTTGGGGAAGGAGAAGGTGTCGGGTGGAAAAATCGGCCCAAGCTGTGGGTAGAGGATGGGTCTTCGTTGCCGGCGACGTTGATCCCGGCAGCAGAGGCGGCGGCGGCGATCGGGTTGGAAGCGTTTGGGATGGGGTATGATTGAGCGGAGGTGGGAGGCTTGGGATCGGACCCAGGAGTGGAACCGTGGGGCATGGATCCGTTTTCCGTAGATATTTGCTTTTAAATAAATAAATAAATATATAAATATATAGGCAAATAAAACTATTTTAAATATATTAAAAAAAATCAGAACAACTCTAAAAAATGCCTCTCAGTTTGAAGATGGTCGCCCAAGATGGTCGCCCAAAAAGATCACTAGGAACGCTCCCCATCTCCATTAATCAATGGTTCGAGGGATAATCATTGGTCAGAATTTTGTTGGGGAACAACATGTTAGATATATTGCATTTATATCCGCACGTGTTCGACTCGGAACGAGTTATTGGGTTTGTATCACTTTAGGGCTAGGATTTACGCTGCAGGTACTATATATACATATTCCTAACTTGATAGGGATATGCATAATACTTTGAGCGGAGTCTCCCCCAACACTTGTTTAGTGTGATGTATCCCTTGTGTGGGATCCAACAATAATGCACTACTTGTAGCCTATCAGATCCGTTATTACTAGAAGGGATGAGAACACACACATGAATAGTCCTCGTGTGTGACACAGTCCTCATGTGAGACACTCACTGCTTATGTTCTCTCCATACTCCTTGCTTGCAGGATAGTTCTCGTGTCTAATATCATTGCGGCACCATAGCATCGAGATTAGCCGCGTCAATAGTTATTGTGTGAAAGGTATTCTATAGTGTAGGGCGGGTTCTTGGGTTAATGGCGGGTTCTCAATACTTTATGTGCACACTACGAGTAAGCCTTTGCTCAAATCACTCCGAGAACATATAGGGGTTTAAATTTAAGTGCTTGTTTGTTTTGGCGAGCCGACTACATGGCAAGGGAAGATCGGCGAAGGTAGAGAAACTGCGCCCAATCCATCGCAAGAAGACATTCCATTCCATAAGAATGTAATACAAAATTATGAAGCTATGATGGAACCAAACTTTTGTATGAAAATTTACAAAAAATTCATGAGTCGTTCCACCCCTATTCTAAAGGATAAAAGCACTTTATACAATTTTGTTTCAAAAAAGCGCTTGATTATATGTTTTATTTGAACCTATCAAGCAGCCATAATTTAATATTCAAATTGGGCTATACCTTTTGATCAATGGTATATACTTTTTGGATTCAAATTGTTTTTAAAAAATTAATTAAATGTTACTGTCTCAACATAGAGTTAGTTCCCATCCATACTCACTGGCTGATGATCATCGTCCGACATATCACTCGGAAATTTTAGGTTGATGGTGATCTCATCTTCTATCGCAAGGCATAATGTGTGATGGAGGGATTGTTGGGTTTCTATGGTTGTGTTTTGTTATTCGGATAGCTTTGGTAAGTGGTGTGGAACAAGCACCGGAAAGCTGAGAACCGACCTAGATCACGATCGACCCGATCAATTCAGCTCGGTTAAGACGGTAATCAGTCGGGTATGATTCCAAAAAATCAAGAAGCGAGTTTTTGGGTTGGTTCTTGGGGTGTAATATGTTATGTCGCTCGAAGTATCTTGGGTGGTGGTCAAAGTGGAATCATCTTCATGTTGCCCCCAACTTGAGTTTTATAGGCAAACCCTAGGGTTAATACGGGTATTAGAAATCTAGGTATCCAAACCAGATCCGTTAAGCCTCTGAACCTATTATGCATCCAAATATGCAGTAATAATCTCTTTATATATTTGTTGTATATAATGTTTACGTTTCAGAGTACAGAAAAATAGAAAGTACTAAATTTCAGACTTTAAACAATATCTAAAAAGAAAGCACAATTGAACATAATAAGTGTTTTGCATAAACAAAAAAACAAACATCCAAACATAAAAGTGCATCTCGGGAATAAAAGTATGAAAACATAGTCATAATGGATCAAACACGTAACAATTCTATTCAGAAAGTGGATCATCATCATCATCCAGGTCAAAGTCTATTTTCTCTCCTCCATCTCTATCAAAGCTTGTGGGGAATTTCATGAGTTTAGACTTTATGAATTCATAAACATATGTAATGATGTTTTAAAGTAAACTAGTTATATCTAAATATGCTTAATACTTGTAGTACTAGTGAAGTAACATTGTCAGCATCTCTATCCATTCTAACTAGAACCAGTCGAGTTTTGATTTTAATAAATCAAACATTATTATCTTACTCATTAATGATCACTATATATCTTTTCATCAAATGTGGAATGATATGACACACTATCACATGCAACATTATCAAGTATGGAATAATGTGTTATGATCAGCAATGTTAGATTAATTTTTACGACGACTTTCTATTACCAATTAAATAATTCTCGAATCAACTTACAGTGAGAAAGATGTTAGGTCATCAAATGTGGAATGACTAACATGTAATCATCTTGGGTTTTTATCAAAAATTATTTGAGATTTTCAATCTGTTATAAAATGTTTGAATATTGTGACTTTATGTTCTTACTATCAAAACATAAACATATGAGAAAAATTTCATATTTTTATGAATTTTAATCATGTCTTCCCAATGTTTTGATTGTGAGAGCTCTATTTAAGTTTTTTGTCAAAGCGTCTGCATTATTATCCTTTGACCTCACATCAATTAGAGTCATAATCCCTTAACTTGTGAAGGAGGTCAACCAGTCTTGTATCATTCTTAGTTGCCTTCTTTTGTCATTAAACAAAGTGTTTATAACAATTGTTTTAGTAGTATGATTGTCGTAGTAAACTGCAACAGAACTCGGTTTTAGACTCGTCAGTGGAATGTCCATCACCAAATCTCTTATCCACTATGTTTCTTCTCTTATTGAAGCTAGTGTAAGACCCCCCTCCCCCTTACCAAGGAGGGCTACCGGATCTTATGCCCAGAACCGCCGTCTTACGGTGGCACTAACTCACGGGTTAGTCGACACCGCAACACGCCGATTCTGCCGGCTAGTACGATCATAAACCTGTAGGCCAATATGAGAAATAAGAAGTAAAGCTGTGTATAAAATGCCATCAGTCCACAAGTCACAGTACAATCATATAGAAGAAATGAATAGTACAATAGTCCACAGAATAGTACAGAAGAAAGAGTAAAAAGGGCTTATGCCCAGTACATCAAATCTCTCTCTCTCACAAAATAGTAAATGCGGAAGCTATACTAGAACATCAAGACTCGTCCCACCTGAGGACGCACAGTAGTAGTGGTAGCCTGCTGAAGCGGTATCTGCTCCTCATGTCCTGCCTCCTCGACGTGCTGGTGCTCCATCTCCACGGGCTCCTAAAAATAGTTGGTCACCGACCATTAGTCAAAAAGACTAAGTCGTTTCCTCCACACCTCGCCCCGCAGCTCCTAGGCACCGAGCGGGAGGACGAAGCGGAGGACAACAAGGGGTAGCAAAATGGAAGCAGGTGACAATATCTATCTAAAGTGGTACTAAGTAATGAAATTCTATACTAGCAATGCTAAGTACAGCACAAGTAGTAAGTAAGTAAGTACGGTGCAGTAAAGGAGAGTAAAGAAACAGCAGTATAAACAAGTAAATAAACTAAGCTACCACTAAGCTATCATCACAATCGTACCCTAACTTATATAAGTGCCCATACAAATATATAAGTTAGGATTTCCAGGAAATATAACTTATCATATAAAAGAGCCCATACTAATTTATATGATAAGGATCTATGAAGCGTATGACCTAATATGAATGGATGATATGATGCAATTTTATGCGCAGGCAAGTGCAACTCACACACAACGACTCTGTGATCACAGACCTTTAGTTCCCACTTTTTTGAGAGCTAGCATCACTCTCGGGTACCACCGCTGTGGCTACGGCAGCAGCGGAGCGGGCGTCTCCGCTTCTAGACCGGTATGCACACTACCAAGCCTTAGACCCCTCTCATACGCCTCTGTACACGTCCAAGGTGCACTCTAGAGTCTCGCGTACGTACTTTGCTGACAAACCCGTCAGTCTTGTTGGGTCGGATGTGTGTTATCGGGGGTCGTCCTCCAGACCGCAGTGTAAAACAACCCACTGGCCCCTCTAACTCCCACAACCGCCTGGTGCACCGTACTGCCATCGGTGTGACGAACGGCCAGTACCGCATGCCCCGCCACGATATTTATGCACATGCAAGTAATTCACACCGAGCCTTCCGCTCGCAGGACCAAAACCCGTCCTGAATCCCTCAAACCCAAACCCGGGTGAGAACGCACATTAGTGCCTTTATGTCAATTCCCTCCAACCCTAAACGGGTGAGCATATATCATGAAACTCTCCAACCCAACACGGGCGAGAAGGTACAACCATGTCCTAACCTATTAAGCTACTCTTGTCTACGGTTTATTATACTTAGAGATTTAAGGTTAATCCCAGGACTGCCCCCGGTATTCCCTGTGAAGGGCTCTCAAGGGGCACTAGGAACTGTGTTGGGATTACGCCCAGCGTTCCCTTTCGCAAGGATACTTATTTTAGTTGATGACTACCCATGTATCTCCCCAGCTCTCCTTATTGCTTAAGTATAACCCTAGTGACTTAAGGTGTTACCGGGTACCGACGGTCTTCCGCCGATCCCCCACTCCAGTTGATGACCAAGACTTGCACTTTTGATCCCTCACTAAGACAACTCTACCCACCAGGGTCACTCATGTTGAACTCTCTCTTATTTCTGCCGATAATCAATCCCCTGGTAATTCCCTAAGGCAAGACCTATTTGTGTTATATGCAGACCATGACCTATGTTTACCCTAGAAATGTGATCTTCCAAAACTTAAGGCATCTTGCCTCTAAATATTTATCCTAGGGTATTATGGACTAAGGGAACTACCCTAAAGATTCTCATAATTTTCCCTGGCCAAATGGTCTTTTAATTAATTCTTTTAATTTAAATGCTCGGCCACTTTACACATGAAGTGATTTAATTAAGCATCCACTGACTTAGGGAATTTTTCCTGAGATGTATATTGACCAAATATTGCTGCCTTCAAAATTTCACAATTTTCCTTAAATTATTTATTGTCATTTTCTATTTAATTACAATCCCACATAAATTCCATTTTACACATGAAGTATAAGCATTACATATTCAAAAATTCCAGAAAATTTACAGAGCCTTTAAGACACTAAATTATGGCTATTGGCAGAGATTCATCCAAATTGAATGTAAGATGGCCTATGGAATTCCATTTTAAGGTATTTACCAAAATGCCATTGTATCAGTTTAACACAAGTAATGTATCCAATAAATTCTGAGAAATTCATGATAAACTAATAACAATATTTTATGACAGTAGAATAAATCCCAAATTTTTCAGAGGTATATATATATCATTTCAAGAATTATCATGATAAGGGTAAAATGGGAAATTTAGGGTATCTACTCCAAGGTTCTTCAAAATAGAGAAATCATAATTTTCCTAGGTCAAGTGTGATGTAATCTATGCCTTGGTAATGTTGTTTGGATTTGTTCTTGAATAAATTCTATTTTCCAATTTTTAATTCCAAAATAGCTATTTTTAAAGTAAATTCCAATAAATGGAATTTTGATTCCAAAAATTCCATCATTAATTTGAGGGGTGAAATTTACCCTAATGAACCACTGGAAATAATTTCATGACACTTGCATGTCACCATTGGGCTAAATACACAAATTTGCATTTTTGCTATTTGCACACCAAGCCTTAACATAGGCTAGCACATGCAAGTGGATTCTCCCACATGCAGAGATCCCAAGGTGCTGAAAATTTTATCATGCACCAAGGGTGACCCCACTGACCCACCACCTAAATTTGGGGCCATGGGGAGGAGTAGAACTCCATATATGCCATTAATTTAAATTTTGATATTTTACCAAAAACTATAGGAAAATGTTTTCTAAAAATTCCTAAATTTTGGCAGGAGGTAAGTAAGCCCTAATAATGCATGTGCCCAAAATTTGGGATCATGGTGACTAATATTGAGACTAGGGCATCCAATATAATTTTTGACCTAGTCTAGGACCAGTCCTAGGAGAAAGGTCCTACAGGGCTGTACCCTACACCAAAATGTATGTTTAGGGTGGCATTTGAAAGGTAAGACCCTAGGCTACAATTTTCATTAAGGGCCTAAGCTCTGGAAATGCCTCTAAGAGGCCTAAAATTAACTTGCAAGAAGGCTGAATACATGTGACAGAAATATTACTATTCATTTATTAATCCTGATTTATATTAGAATCGGCGCACGAATCTTAAAGCAAGGATGGACGGCATCGGGTTATCGTCTACCTCCAGCCAACGGCTGAGATCGAGCCGACCTGGAGCGATTTTGCCGGCGGTTTCCGGCCAGCTGAGGCGTCGCCACCTCCGGCCAATGGTGCCATCACCTTCACGGTGGTGGTGGCTATCATTTCCCGGCGATGGGGCGGCGGGAGACGGCGGCGACGGCGATCCCGAGCGGTTTCATAAACTTAGAGTTTTCTAGATTTTCTCACATGGCATCGGGCTCAATTGAGCCCGATCTCTCGCCTAATTGATCTAAGAGGCTAGTGCGGGTAGAGGTGAAGTGAAACGCACCATAATCGGGGCTTGGCTGCGGGTCAGGCGGCGGTTTGCCGTGGTGGTGGTGCGCCGGCGAGCTCCTCCCCGAAAGTTGCATTCTCCACCGTTCTCCATGTGTAAGTAGTCGAATTCCTACTCCTCTGGACCTTCTGAAGCTAATGGAGGGGTTATTTGGGGCTGATAGAGGGTATATGGGGAGATAAGCCCAATGTGAGCTCGGTTTGAGCTTTGGTTGTGTCACCATGGGTGCCATGTGGCTCTCAGCTCTGGAATTCTGCTGGAAATGAAGAGGGGAGGTCAGCCACTTGGTTTTGGGCAGCCAAAACCAGCTGATGGGGTGGCCATGTGGCCACCATTCCTCTTCATCCTCTTTCTCTCTCCACTTCTCCTAAAATTTCCAAATTTACCCCCTTGCATGCATTCTCTCTCCTGATTTAGAGGGGTAGGGTTGGTCTTGTTCACTTGGGCTGACTTTGGGCCAATTTTAGTGGGCTTGGTCCAAGGGAACTTGACTTGGCCTTCATTTCACTCTTTAGGTCAATTTGTTGACCAAATTGACTTTTAGGGTTGACTGGTCAACTATGGTGGGTGGACTGACCCCACTTGGTGGGAATGGGTCTAGTGGCACCACCCAACTTGGTTTGGGTCAAGGGGTGCCCCACTTAGGTTAATTAGGCCTATGAGTGTGGGTTTGACCAAATTAAGCCCAAGGTTGACCTTGGTCAACTGGGGTCAAAATGTTGACCCAGTGACATACCCTAGGGTCCACTTAGATTGTTTTTAGGGTTAGGGCAATGTGGTGGGGTCATGGTGTGGCTAGGGTCCTCACTTAGGCTAGTTTGACCTAGTTTGACTATGGTCTTATAGTGGGCCCCACATGGCTACCACCCACTTCCTAGGGTCAAACTTAGTTGATCACCTTAAGTCTCACTCATGCCTAACCCAATCTAAGTTGAGGGGTCCAGAAGTAACATGGGATGTTACAAATTCCAATAAACAAGAAAATAATTTCGTCCCCGAAATTTAAGTTCAGGTCTACGGGGTTCATTTGCAAGAATTATCAAGAAATTTAAAGACATAACTTAAATGTACCTGATGCGAATAGCTCCGGGTGTTGCTCCAGCATCAGATCCCTCGGCTCCCAAGTGTGCTCCTCCCGTCCATGGTTGGACCACAGCACCTTCACAAGAGGGACCTTCTTCTTCCGCAACACTCGGATGGCTGTATCGTCAATCCGGATCGGCTCCAATCTCACTGATCTGTCAGGCTCTACCGGTCCGGCTGTAGTAGTGATGTGCTGCTCCGGCCGGAGGAGAGCTCTCCGTAAGGAAGAGACATGGAAGACGTCATGTAGTGCACCCAACTCCGGTGGCAGCTGCAGTCGGTAGCTAAGGGGCCGATCCGCTCCAGGATCAGGTAGGGCCCCATGTATCGTGGACTGAGCTTCTTGTGCCTCCGCACCCGTGAAACACCGTGTACCGGACGTATCTTCAAGAATACCCTGTCTCCAACCTGGAACTCCACCTGCCGGTGCCGAGCATCATAATACTTTGCCTGCCTGCTCTGGGCCTCCAGTAGCCGATCCCTGATCAATCGAATCTGAGCCTCTGTGTCCTCTATATAATCGGATCCCAGAGCCCTGGTATCCACATCCTGTACCCATGATAGCGGAGTCCGGCATCTCCTCCCATAAAGCGCCTCGTACGGAGCCATCCTGATGCTAGCCTGGTGGCTGTTATTATACGAGAATTCGATCAATGGTAACAGCCTCTCCCAAGGCCTCCCCGTATCCAATATGCATAATCTGAGCAGGTCCTCCATGGTCCGGATGGTCCGCTCGGTCTGTCCGTCGGTCTGCGGGTGGAAGGCGGTACTAAAGGTAAGCCGAGATCCCAAGTGAGCATGCACGGCCCTCCACTCGCTCGAAGTGAACCGACCATCACGGTCCGAAACAATAGTCCTGGGGATACCATGATACCTGATGTACTGCTCCACAAATAGTCTCACCAGAACTGCAACTGGGGCATCCTTCCGAACTGGGATAAACCGCGCGACCTTGGTCAATCTGTCCACTATAACCCATATAGAATCATGTCCGGAGTGGGAGCGAGGCAATCCGTGTACAAAGTCCATAGCAATGTCCTCGAACTTCCACTCTGGAACTGGCAGTGGCTGTAATAAACCTCCCGGGCTCTTGCATTCCGCCTTCACACGCTGGCAGGTCTCGCAATGGGTCACAAAATCCGTGATCTCCCTCTTCATCCCGGGCCAATACATAGATCTCCGCAAATCTGCCCACATCTTGGTGATGCCGGGGTGCACTGAATATCTCGAGCAATGTGCCTCTCGGAGTATGTCATCTCGAATACTGCCCCCTGCTGGTATGTAGATGCGCCCCCGGAACCGAAGAAGATCATCCTGTAGTGTGTAGTCCTCGACCTTGCCCCTCTCTAGGGCACTGAAAATCGGCTGTAACGCAGCATCCAGCCTCTGATGTGCTCGGATGCGCTCCTGTATATCATCGCAGCTGATCACTGAGCTCAAATACTCTCTATATACCACTGGCTCGGTCTCGGACACCACGGTAATGTGCATGTCCTCCATCATCTGAAGCAGCTCTATGGACATCAATCGGGGCTCCGGTCCAGAAGTGCCGGCCCTCCTGCTCAAAGCATCCGCAACCGTGTTCGCTTTTCCCGGATGATAGTGGATCTTGTAATCATAATCACAGAGAAACTCCAGCCACCTCCTCTGTCTCAGGTTTAGGTCCTTCTGAGTATCGATATACTTGAGATTCTTGTGATCTGAAAAGATGTCACAATGAATCCCATATAAGTAATGCCTCCATATCTTTAGGGCGAAAACCACAGCCCCGAGCTCTAGATCATGTACTGGATAGTTATGCTCATGCTTCTTCAACTGTCTCGAAGCATAAGCAATAACGTGTCCATGCTGCATCAAGACTGCACCCATCCCCTGATAAGAGGCGTCCGTGTAGATCTGGAATCCTTCGCTCCCGGATGGAAGCGCAAGAATGGGGGATGAGATGAGTCGGTCCTTCAGCTCCTGAAAAGCCGTCTCACACCGCTCTGACCAAACAAAATCAGCATCCTTCTTCGTCAAGGACGTGAGGGGGAGTGCTATCCTTGAGAACCCCTCCACGAACTTGCGGTAATAGCCTGCTAGTCCCAAGAAACTGCGGATGTCAGATGCGGTCTTCGGCCGTGGCCAATCCCTCACCGTCTCTATCTTGGCTGGGTCCACTGCTAACCCAGCCCCGCTGATCGTGTGCCCCAGGAATGCCACCTCCTGCAACCAGAACTGGCACTTCGAAAATTTTGCGTACATCTGTGTCTCCCTCAACCTCTGCAGGACCTGTGCCAAGTGCTCCGTATGCTCCTCCTGAGTCCGAGAATATATAAGGATGTCGTCGATGAATACTATCACAAAGCGATCCAAGAAAGGCTCGAAGACACGGTTCATCAGACTCATGAATGCAGCAGGAGCATTCGTGAGCCCAAAAGGCATCACCGTGAATTCGTATAGCCCATAGCGCGAACTGAAAGCCGTCTTCGGTATGTCTTCTTCCCTGATACGGAGCTGATAGTAGCCGGATCGCAGATCTAACTTGGAGAACCAGAATGCTCCCTGTAGCTGGTCAAATAACTCATCTATCCGAGGCAGAGGATAGGTGTTGCGGACCGTCAACCGGTTCAGCTCCCGGTAATCTATACATAATCGCAGTGATCCGTCCTTCTTCTTCACAAATAGAACTGGCGCTCCCCATGGCGATGAACTAGGCCGTACAAATCCTGACTCGACTAGCTCCTGCAGTTGAGTTCGGAACTCTGCTAACTCTCTAGGAGCCATCCTGTAGGGTGCTCGGGACACCGGCTTCGCTCCCGGCACTAGCTGAATCCTGAAATCCAAGTCTCTAGCAGGCGGTAGCCCGGGCAATTTCTCCGGGAATACGTCGGAGAAATCCCGAACCACCGGAATATCTGAGATAGTCGCCTCTGTCCCCACCATCTCGAAGCAGACAATATAGACTTCTTCACCCTGCTCATGGGCCTTCACAGCCTGTATAGAAGATAATAGTAGGTGGCAGACAGGCTGGATACCTTCAACGATAACATGAGAGTCGCCATGTCTCAGCGTGATCCTCCTGGACGGACAATCTATCTGGGCATGGTTCCGGTGCAACCAGGCCATGCCCAAGATCAAGTCAAAGTCCTGCAGCTTCAGAATAGTCGCCGGCGCCTCAAAAGCCTTGCCGCCAATCTCGGCCTCCATGTCGCAATGTGCAGTAGTCCGCAGCTCCGACCCATCGGGTAGGCGTACCCTCATCTCTAGTCCAGGGAACCTCTCCACGCCTTCGAGTCCGTCGATGAAGGCCTCGGATACGAACGAGTGTGAAGCACCCGTGTCGAAAAGAGTATGAGCGGGCTTGCCGCTGATCATGACTATGCCTGAGGTTTGTTTATGTGAAGGTTAATGGTTATCCTATGGTTCCAAGTACTATATATATATCATTGGGAAAATTTAAGGAAATTCAAAATTAACTTCAAGTACCTGTAATGACCTCCTCGGGATTTCTCGGCTCTGTGAGGTCCAAGGCGTATATCTGCTCCTGCTCGCGCCTCCTGCCATGATATCCCCGGCCTCGGCCTCGTCCTCGGCCTCGTCCTCGGCCCTGCTGTACTGGGGCCACTGGAGGTGGAGGAGGAGGAGGGGGATGGAATCGGTGCGGGCACTCCGACCTGATGTGCCCAGGCTGGCGGCATCCATAACAAACCACTTGTCGGTGGCCTCGGTCATCCTGTCTCCTCGGATCATGTATCTGTAGAGGTGGGGGAGCCAAAGCTGGAGGAGGCCCCTGCTCCTGCCTGAAGTTGGGACGACGACGTCCCCCACCCCTCCTGTATCCAATGGTCCTGCCCCTCTGAGAGCCCCTACTGCTCTCACCTGACGTCGATCCATCAAATGGTCTCTTCCCTCCGGCTCGCACCATCAGCTGGTCAGCCTCCAGCTTCTTCGCCATCTCGATGATCTGTCTGGATGTGCCATGAGAAATGAATAACAGAGCCTGCCTCAGATCATCCCTGAGGCCCCGGTAGAACCTCTTCGCATACCTCCTATCGTCGGTGTCCTGAATCCCCGCGAACCTGGCCAAGTGGGAGAACTCCCTCTGGTACTCTATCACAGATCTGGTCCCCTGCTTGAGGTTCAAAAACCTCTCCTCCAAAGCATCCCTGTCCGTAGTAGAGACGAAGTGCTCCAGGAACACATCGCCAAACTCCTCCCAAGAAATCTCTGACAACTCAAAGTCCGCATAAGTAGTCTCCCGGACTGACTTCCACCATCTCTTCGCGTGGGCCTCTAGCACGGAGGTGGCTAGAGGTACTGCCTGGCCGACTGGGCAGCTGATGCCCGCTAAGATCTCGTGTATGGCCTCCAGCCATTCTTCTGTCTTCACTGCATCCTCTGTCCCACGGTACGTCGGTGGGGACAGGCTCTTGAATGCACTCAGCCAGCTCGACCCCGGATTTGGCTGTGGAGCCGGGACTTGCTGGGCTCTAAAGGCATCCAAAATCGCCGTCAGGGTCTGCCCCATCTCCGTATGTAGGAATGGAGTGGCAGCTGGAGGGGGAGGAGCCACATTTTGCGGCGCTGCGACCTGTGGAGGTTGCATAAAGGTAAGGTTAAGGCAAAATTGGCCTATCAAATTGTACTTTGTGGACCATTTCTGTGACTTTTGTACATGGGCACACCACTGCTTCCGCTGCATAGTTTGTCCGCAAACTAATGCTGGGGCGGGGGTGGTCCCATGTTGTGGACTTCTTTCTCATATGATCGTTGTTCGAGTGATACCAGTTTGTAAGACCCCCCTCCCCCTTACCAAGGAGGGCTACCGGATCTTATGCCCAGAACCGCCGTCTTACGGTGGCACTAACTCACGGGTTAGTCGACACCGCAACACGCCGATTCTGCCGGCTAGTACGATCATAAACCTGTAGGCCAATATGAGAAATAAGAAGTAAAACTGTGTATAAAATGCCATCAGTCCACAAGTCACAGTACAATCATATAGAAGAAATGAATAGTACAATAGTCCACAGAATAGTACAGAAGAAAGAGTAAAAAGGGCTTATGCCCAGTACATCAAATCTCTCTCTCTCACAAAATAGTAAATGCGGAAGCTATACTAGAACATCAAGACTCGTCCCACCTGAGGACGCACAGTAGTAGTGGTAGCCTGCTGAAGCGGTATCTGCTCCTCATGTCCTGCCTCCTCGACGTGCTGGTGCTCCATCTCCACGGGCTCCTAAAAATAGTTGGTCACCGACCATTAGTCAAAAAGACTAAGTCGTTTCCTCCACACCTCGCCCCGCAGCTCCTAGGCACCGAGCGGGAGGACGAAGCGGAGGACAACAAGGGGTAGCAAAATGGAAGCAGGTGACAATATCTATCTAAAGTGGTACTAAGTAATGAAATTCTATACTAGCAATGCTAAGTACAGTACAAGTAGTAAGTAAGTAAGTACGGTGCAGTAAAGGAGAGTAAAGAAACAGCAGTATAAACAAGTAAATAAACTAAGCTACCACTAAGCTATCATCACAAATCGTACCCTAACTTATATAAAGTGCCCATACAAATATATAAGTTAGGATTTCCAGGAAATATAACTTATCATATAAAAGAGCCCATACTAATTTATATGATAAGGATCTATGAAGCGTATGACCTAATATGAATGAATGATATGATGCAATTTTATGCGCAGGCAAGTGCAACTCACACACAACGACTCTGTGATCACAGACCTTTAGTTCCCACTTTTTGAGAGCTAGCATCACTCTCGGGTACCACCGCTGTGGCTACGGCAGCAGCGGAGCGGGCGTCTCCGCTTCTAGACCGGTATGCACACTACCAAGCCTTAGACCCCTCTCATACGCCTCTGTACACGTCCAAGGTGCACTCTAGAGTCTCGCGTACGTACTTTGCTGACAAACCCGTCAGTCTTGTTGGGTCGGATGTGTGTTATCGGGGGTCGTCCTCCAGACCGCAGTGTAAAACAACCCACTGGCCCCTCTAACTCCCACAACCGCCTGGTGCACCGTACTGCCATCGGTGTGACGAACGGCCAGTACCGCATGCCCCGCCACGATATTTATGCACATGCAAGTAATTCACACCGAGCCTTCCGCTCGCAGGACCAAAACCCGTCCTGAATCCCTCAAACCCAAACCCGGGTGAGAACGCACATTAGTGCCTTTATGTCAATTCCCTCCAACCCTAAACGGGTGAGCATATATCATGAAACTCTCCAACCCAAACACGGGCGAGAAGGTACAACCATGTCCTAACCTATTAAGCTACTCTTGTCTACGGTTTATTATACTTAGAGATTTAAGGTTAATCCCAGGACTGCCCCCGGTATTCCCTGTGAAGGGCTCTCAAGGGGCACTAGGAACTGTGTTGGGATTACGCCCAGCGTTCCCTTTCGCAAGGATACTTATTTTAGTTGATGACTACCCATGTATCTCCCCAGCTCTCCTTATTGCTTAAGTATAACCCTAGTGACTTAAGGTGTTACCGGGTACCGACGGTCTTCCGCCGATCCCCCACTCCAGTTGATGACCAAGACTTGCACTTTTGATCCCTCACTAAGACAACTCTACCCACCAGGGTTCACTCATGTTGAACTCTCTCTTATTTCTGCCGATAATCAATCCCCTGGTAATTCCCTAAGGCAAGACCTATTTGTGTTATATGCAGACCATGACCTATGTTTACCCTAGAAATGTGATCTTCCAAAACTTAAGGCATCTTGCCTCTAAATATTTATCCTAGGGTATTATGGACTAAGGGAACTACCCTAAAGATTCTCATAATTTTCCCTGGCCAAATGGTCATTTAATTAATTCTTTTAATTTAAATGCTCGGCCACTTTACACATGAAGTGATTTAATTAAGCATCCACTGACTTAGGGAATTTTTCCTGAGATGTATATTGACCAAATATTGCTGCCTTCAAAATTTCACAATTTTCCTTAAATTATTTATTGTCATTTTCTATTTAATTAACAATCCCACATAAATTCCATTTTACACATGAAGTATAAGCATTACATATTCAAAAATTCCAGAAAATTTACAGAGCCTTTAAGACACTAAATTATGGCTATTGGCAGAGATTCATCCAAATTGAATGTAAGATGGCCTATGGGATTCCATTTTAAGGTATTTACCAAAATGCCATTGTATAGTTTAACACAAGTAATGTATCCAATAAATTCTGAGAAATTCATGATAAACTAATAACAATATTTTATGACAGTAGAATAAATCCCAAATTTTTCAGAGGTATATATATATCATTTCAAGAATTATCATGATAAGGGTAAAATGGGAAATTTAGGGTATCTACTCCAAGGTTCTTCAAAACAGAGAAATCATAATTTTCCTAGGTCAAGTGTGATGTAATCTATGCCTTGGTAATGTTGTTTGGATTTGTTCTTGAATAAATTCTATTTTCCAATTTTTAATTCCAAAATAGCTATTTTTAAAGTAAATTCCAATAAATGGAATTTTGATTCCAAAAATTCCATCATTAATTTGAGGGGTGAAATTTACCCTAATGAACCACTGGAAATAATTTCATGACACTTGCATGTCACCATTGGGCTAAATACACAAATTTGCATTTTTGCTATTTGCACACCAAGCCTTAACATAGGCTAGCACATGCAAGTGGATTCTCCCACATGCAGTGATCCCAAGGTGCTGAAAATTTTATCATGCACCAAGGGTGACCCCACTGACCCACCACCAAAATTTGGGGCCATGGGGAGGAGTAGAACTCCATATATGCCATTAATTTAAATTTTGATATTTTACCAAAAACTATAGGAAAATGTTTTCTAAAAATTCCTAAATTTTGGCAGGAGGTAAGTAAGCCCTAATAATGCATGTGCCCAAAATTTGGGATCATGGTGACTAATATTGAGACTAGGGCATCCAATATAATTTTTGACCTAGTCTAGGACCAGTCCTAGGAGAAAGGTCCTACAGGGCTGTACCCTACACCAAAATGTATGTTTAGGGTGGCATTTGAAAGGTAAGACCCTAGGCTACAATTTTCATTAAGGGCCTAAGCTCTGGAAATGCCTCTAAGAGGCCTAAAATTTAACTTGCAAGAAGGCTGAATACATGTGACAGAAATATTACTATTCATTTATTAATCCTGATTTATATTAAAATCGGCGCACGAATCTTAAAGCAAGGATGGACGGCATCGGGTTATCGTCTACCTCCAGCCAACGGCTGAGATCGAGCCGACCTGGAGCGATTTTGCCGGCGGTTTTCCGGCCAGCTGAGGCGTCGCCACCTCCGGCCAATGGTGCCATCACCTTCACGGTGGTGGTGGCTATCATTTCCCGGCGATGGGGCGGCGGGAGACGGCGGCGACGGCGATCCCGAGCGGTTTCATAAACTTAGAGTTTTCTAGATTTTCTCACATGGCATCGGGCTCAATTGAGCCCGATCTCTCGCCTAATTGATCTAAGAGGCTAGTGCGGGTAGAGGTGAAGTGAAACGCACCATAATCGGGGCTTGGCTGCGGGTCAGGCGGCGGTTTGCCGTGGTGGTGGTGCGCCGGCGAGCTCCTCCCCGAAAGTTGCATTCTCCACCGTTCTCCATGTGTAAGTAGTCGAATTCCACTCCTCTGGACCTTCTGAAGCTAATGGAGGGGTTATTGGGGCTGATAGAGGGTATATGGGGAGATAAGCCCAATGTGAGCTCGGTTTGAGCTTTGGTTGTGTCACCATGGGTGCCATGTGGCTCTCAGCTCTGGAATTCTGCTGGAAATGAAGAGGGGAGGTCAGCCACTTGGTTTTGGGCAGCCAAAACCAGCTGATGGGGTGGCCATGTGGCCACCATTCCTCTTCATCCTCTTTCTCTCTCCACTTCTCCTAAATTTCCAAATTTACCCCCTTGCATGCATTCTCTCTCCTGATTTAGAGGGGTAGGGTTGGTCTTGTTCACTTGGGCTGACTTTGGGCCAATTTTAGTGGGCTTGGTCCAAGGGAACTTGACTTGGCCTTCATTTCACTCTTTAGGTCAATTTGTTGACCAAATTGACTTTTAGGGTTGACTGGTCAACTATGGTGGGTGGACTGACCCCACTTGGTGGGAATGGGTCTAGTGGCACCACCCAACTTGGTTTGGGTCAAGGGGGTGCCCCACTTAGGTTAATTAGGCCTATGAGTGTGGGTTTGACCAAATTAAGCCCAAGGTTGACCTTGGTCAACTGGGGTCAAAATGTTGACCCAGTGACATACCCTAGGGTCCACTTAGATTGTTTTTAGGGTTAGGGCAATGTGGTGGGGTCATGGTGTGGCTAGGGTCCTCACTTAGGCTAGTTTGACCTAGTTTGACTATGGTCTTATAGTGGGCCCCACATGGCTACCACCCACTTCCTAGGGTCAAACTTAGTTGATCACCTTAAGTCTCACTCATGCCTAACCCAATCTAAGTTGAGGGGTCCAGAAGTAACATGGGATGTTACAGCTAGAGGCGTATAGTTCAGATTCCATAGAACAGAGTGCAATACATGATTATCTCTTGGACTTCCAGCTACAGCTGCTCCTCTTAGTATGAATAAATATATTTACTAGTGACTTGTTGTCGTTTATTTCTAAATACTATGATGAATGAAAATATCCTCCCAAGACTGGAGGATGATCACTATAGCAAAAAATATACTTTTTAATGTGCTTTAAGTATCTCATTAGCCTATCGAGGGCATTCAAATTGTCTTGACCAGAATTACTAGTGAATCTGCTTAAAATGACAACCATAAAGGCTATATTAGGTATGGTGCATGTCATAGCATACATGAGATTAACAATCAGTTTAAAATAATCAAACTGTCTAATTGTAGCTTCTTTAGTGGGCTTTAAACGGTTATTATAGTCATATAATGTCTTTAGCTCTTTACTTTTACTGTATCCACACGTATCCAACATGGATTTTATATAGTGGTTTTGACTTAAGAAAATGTCATTTTTCCCAAAACTCACTTGCATGTCTAGTATAGCTTCAACTATAACTAGGTCTTTAATATTATATTCTTTTATTAGACCTGACTTTTCGTCATCCACTTCGGATGGATCAGATCCTAAAATTGACATATCATCTACATACAAGTATATTATAGTAACTTTATTTGATATATGATGTATGTAAATGCATTTATTAGAGAAACCCGACATGAATCTCATGTCCTTTACACTATAATAAAATTTCTCATGTCATAATTTAGGTGTTTGTTTTAGTCTTTATAGTGACTTGATTAACTTACAGACCTTACTTTTGCGACCTTCTATTATAAAACCTTCAAGTTGGCTCATGTAGATATCTTCGGTTAGATCTCCATTCAAGAATGCAGTCTTTACATCCATTTGATGAACAATGAAGTTCTCAATAGATGCGATAACAAATATGATCATAATGGTTGCTAGATGATACACGAGTGAGTATATAACAAAATAATCTACTCCGTTGACTTGTGTGAAACCTTTAGCCACCATGAGTGCTTTATACTTAGTTACGTTACCATCAGGATTAAGTTTCTTTTTTAGAACTCAATTATATCTTATAGTTTTAGCCCTTTTGGCTTATCAACTAACATCCAAGTGTTGTTCTGAAGTAGAGAGTTCATCTCTTCATCAATGGCTTATTTTCAAAGTAGTGAATCCCTTGATCTCATCGCTTCCTTATAAGTGGATAGATCAGTCTCAACGTGGTAAGTGACAAAATCGCTACCGAAGGTTCTTGGAGTTCTCTCTCTCAAAGAAGTCCTCCTAGACTCTAGACCATTATTATCTATTGGAATTGAATATGAGGTATTCAATATTGATTTAAGATCTTCCTCAGTAATAGTTGTTTGTATACATGAGAGTGACATGTTCTTATCTTTAAAGAATTTATTTTCAAAGAACACTGCATTCCTAGATTCTACAATAATGTTATTGGAAATATCTAATAGTCTATCTGCAGCACTATCTTCAGCACAACCTATATAGACACATGTGTTGGTCCTAGGTCCAATCTTAGACCTTTTGGGTCGGAAACCCTAGCATAGGTTATACAGCCACATGTCTTAAGTCTACTAATGGTCAGGGGTCTCTTAAATCAAAGCTTGTAGGGTGTAACCTCTAACTTAGCACGAGAGACTTTATACAAACTGTGGTTTGCAGTTAAGATTGCTTCTCTCCAATAAGCAGTAGGCATGTCAGCAGTCAGTAGCATGGAGTTAAAATTTCTGTTAACGTTTTATTCTTTCGCTCAGCTATACCATTTGATTGGGGTGAGGAGCAGTGATTTCTGCCATGATTTCTTGAGAGGAAAGGAAACACTTGAACCCACTAAACATATATTCTCATCTCCTACCACTTTTAAACCTTTTGATTTTTATATCAATTTGGTTTTCTATCCTAGTTTTGAAAAAATAAAATTTTCAAATGCTTCATTTTAAATTTTAAGAAGATAAATATGACAGAACCTGGAGCAGTCATCAATAAAGATGATCATATACTTCCTTTCTGCTTTGATGATGAAACTTTTAAAGTCACAAATGTCAGAATATATTAGCTCTAGAGGTGTTATGATCCTAGTAATCGCACGAAAAGATTTCCAAGTAATCTTAGTCTGAGCACACACTTCACATTTCTCAGGTTGGTTTTTAGTGTCTAATGTGATATGTTGAGTTCTAATTATTTGGAATATTTTCCTATAGTATACGTGTTCTAGTCTCTCGTATAGAGTTTTAGGGCTAACTAAGTTTGATTGCACTTGTTGAACTATTTCATTTGCTAGACTTAGTCGGTATATTCTATTTTGGACGCATGCACATTCAAAATACTCTAAGTTAGCTGACAGTGTTACTCTACCGCTACAAAAATTGAAAGACAAATTAGCAACTAGAGAAGGAATAAACCTAACATTTTTTAAAGTTAAAGTTTTACCTGATGAGAGAAGTAGTGTTGCATTCCCCACCTTCAGAACGTCAGCTGTCTCACCATTTGGAACAGTCACAGACTCTTTTGCAGCTGTGAACCATGTCAATAGATTAACATTATTGCAAACATGACAAGTTGCCCCTGAATCCAGACTTTCATATTTCTAACCATAGCGACAAGTTGGATGGCTCAGCAAGACTAATCATATTGGCTCGGTTGTCGTCTTTTGATGTTCTGATCCTTTCCTTCTTAGGAAGCCTACAATTGAATGCACTGTGCCCCCACTTGTTGTAGTTAAAACACTTGTCATTAATTTTTTTATATTTTTATTTGGGCATGCAACCTGGGAACTACCCTGAGAAGGTTTGGTCTTCTTAAGATTAGACATGCATTTAGATCTGGAAATCATGTTAGCAGCAGCTTTCTGTTTACTAACAGTTTCTAGCGCATGTCTAGTCCTATTCTCGTCCTCAATGCACATAAAACACTTGAGGTCATTCAAATCAACCAGCATCTTCTTGCGATATATTTCAGTTTTAAAACTATACCACATGTAAGACAATTTATAAATTATTATGACAGCAACAAAGCTATCGGGCAAAGAGATACTCTCACTATGCAAAGAATCTACTAAATTTTTAAATTCTGATACCTGAGGGAGAATCGATTTCTTTTCATCGAATGTGAAGGAATGAAATTTGTCCACCAGGTGAGCTTTGGATAGGTCTCATTGGCAGTCTCATGCTTGAAGTGCTCCTCCATTGCCTCCCAGATCTCGTTGGCAGTCTTCATCTTGATGTACGTCTTTGCTAGGCTGAAGGATATGAAGTTCAGTAAATAGTCTCGACAGAAGTCCTCATCAGCGATCCACTGTGCCTCATCGGCAGTCCCCAAAACGTCAGCACGATCAGACTGAATGGTGTAGAACACATTCAGGTATTTCATCCCGAACTGGGTATTTAGCTCGAACTGGATGCTTCGAGAATGTTATGTCGCTCAAAGCATCTCGGGTGGTGGTTAAAGTGGAACCACCTCCCTCTTTCCCCCAGCTTGAGTTTTATAGGCAAACCCTAGGCTTAATACGGGTATCGAATATCCCGGTATCCGAACTAGACCCGTTAAGTCTTTGTACCTGTTATGTACCCAAATATACATTAACATAAATACATAATACTCAAGAACCAATTGCTCAGAACTTATTGCTTAAATATTATTTCAAAAATTGCCAATCTACTTATTTAGAACATAATGCAAAAAACAAAGTTTAGATATGCATTATTTTTTTATTATTTTTTAGTAATAAATATAGCATCGTTACATTAAAAACATTAAGTATCTATAAGTACATCATTAAATAAGGCGATTGTTAACCGCAACCCGTTATTTGGCTCGTCGCACCCCAAAATCTCCTAACTTTTCGCGCCTTTTCGAAATACGCTTTGTACATTCAATTTCAGGAAAAGTGTTCAACACGAAAGTTGTATATCTCGACGAGATCTACAACTTTCGTGTTGAACACTTTTCCTGAAATTGCATGTACAAGACGTATTTCTGAAAGACGCAAAATCTGGGCATATTTCCAAAGTACGTTTTATACATGCATTTTTAGGAGAAGTGATCAGCACGAAATTTGTAGATCTCGACGAGATCTACAACTTTCGTGTTGAGCACTTTTCCTAAAATTGCATGTACATGATGTATTTTGAAAATGCACAAAAAGTTATTAGATTTTAGGGTGTGACTAGCCAATAAGAGGTTGCGGTTAACAATCGCCTTAAATAACAATAAATCAAACAATAAACTATTAAATAAATAGACAAAGTTCAGACACGGTGAGAATAACATAATAGAGAGTAAGATTTTTGATAATTTTTATAGGTATTTTGAGTCACAATTATTCCTAAGGTAGAGCCAAGAACCAAATCACAATCAAACTGAATTTTTGTTTGGGTGTCATTCGATTATTGTTGTAGACCTCAGTTACACGAGTCAGTTCTGATTTTGAAGAATCAAAATCAGATCTATATAGATTGATTCTTGATTTTGGGTGGAACTTGATTCAAGCCCATTCGAGTTACAACCTAACTTGTTAGGTGAGAATGCTTAATTGCACCAAATATTAAAAAATATCCAAGTGCGTGTTTAAAATAAGTTAAAAGTTATATATAAAACCTACTTGTAAAAACATGAGAAAATAAATAAGACATAATTTGAGGCAAAATTTGCAAGTCAAGCAAGACTTTGGCTCCATTTGAGGGGACTTATTTTCATCGGTCAAGCGGTTACGACCGCATGAATCGGGTCATAATGAAGGTCCGGTTCATGCGGTCGTAACCGCTTGACCGGTGAAAATAAGTCCTTCCAAACGAAGCCTTCGTAACAGTATGACATGCAGCAATAGTACTCTGATCATGACGATGCTCTGCTCGTCTCACTTGCTCTCGCGCACAGAGACTTCGCGCGACTACATTGCTACCTTTCACAATCCCCCTGAATTCAAAAAAAATGAGTGAATATCAGACTAGTGCACGGGGGAGAGGGAGGGGGGACAAACTATGAGTCGCGAGAGTGTCGTCACACGAAGCCCGTGCGCCTGAGAACATGTGAGCACGAGCGGGATACCATCATGACCGAGGTACTGTCACGAATGCATAGAGAGCCTCCCGTGCACTAACTCATATGAAGATAAAATATACTTAACCCCCCAAAAAAGGGCCTTTGTAACAAAAAAAACTTTCTAAAATGAGCATCTTCACAAAAATTTTGCCTATGCTCGATGCTTTCGGGCAGTCTTCGCATGCATCCATGCATGCTTCACACGCATACAGGCGAGGTCTACCCGCATGAAGCCCGTGCTAGCGAGCACTCGCACCCCTTAACGGGCTTCATGCGAGCGGAGACCGCTTGGATGCGGGAAAAGCCCGCACGACAGCATTGAGCACAGGTGAAGCACATGCAAAAATACTCGTATTTGTATAGGTATTCAAGTTCTAGTTAAATATAAATCTTTCTTATAAAAACACAACATGAAAATAAATAAGATAGAATTTGAGACATACAACAAATTTGTAAGATACATATAATAGAGAGAGAGACAGAGAAGCAACTTCCAACAGGCTTCAAACTCAACTCTCCCTCATCCAGACTTGAAATTTCAAGCCGAGATTGCATGAAGAACAGCATTTCTAGGAAGCATCACCCAGCTGATGGAAGTCATATTGGAAATTAATAAATATGTCTTCAAGAAGTTTTAGCGTGAGATCTCATGGAGACATGTTAACCCGAACCGCGAGCAACATGGCGCTGGTGGGAGCAGCGGTTGCTGGAATCCATTGCGTTAGGTTGCAGAAAATTTCGAGAATCAAACACAGGCATGAACACGTAATCATCGTTTGTTGGTGTTACGTTAACGTGTTGTTGTTGGTGCTGCTGTTGATGATGATGTTGTCGATGTTGCACTCTTTCATTGTCAGCAATCTGCACCATAAATGGCATATTTAGGTTTCATGATGGAACAAAAATGTAGAAGCAGAAAATAGTTTGATAGTCATATTTTCCGACATTAAGTACGTTGTTGGACGAACGCGACGCGCTGCAATACGGGAACCGAGTGACTGCAATAATCATATTTATCTTAATTTCTACGATGAGATGTATGCGATATTGTTTGGTAATTGTGGGCTTCGGCCGAACCCATGTTATAGTAGGTGTGGGAAGAGTCAAGACCTTGTGCAACTCGATCATTAGAGAGTCCTACAACAATACTTGCATTCTTTGTCTCTCTCCCTTTTGGTCATTGTAACAACCAGACTCATTATATCCCACATATTATCCCTTCTTGTTTCAACACATCACATCCTAAGCTGAATAGCATGATTTTGTAATTTTTCATTAGTGGAGTGCAAGTACTTCCTAAAAGTCTATTTACACAAAATTACATTCACCCGAGAATGCTTAATTGTAAAATTTCGAACATAACTTGCTTTGAAAATGCGTCTATGATATTTCTTGGTCCAAATTATTATGAAGCCCAATAACTTTTGCTTGAATTTCAATATGAGATTCAGCTCATTTCTACGATGCTTTTCACATAGAAATCGGTTATTCTAGAAGCCTGCTAAGGCTTTGTTTGGCGCCGCATTTTGTCCGTTGCACGCCGCTGCTTATTGAGAAGCGGCGCCAAACCAAAAAATAACAGCAGCTTATGAAGTCACCCCCGAGTTGGAATCGTGCAAAACCCGCAATTCGGGAGTCGTGATTTTTTCTCACGACTCCAGATCGCGGAAAGTCGTGATACCGTTGCCCTAACCCACGACTCTTCTCTTCTGATCGCCCTCCTCTTCCAGCCGTGAACTTGCAAACTCTCCTCTTCCAGCGGCGGAAAATATCCCCTTCCAGCGGCGGAAAATATCCCCTTCCAGCAGTCATTGCCGGCGAAAAAACTTGTCTTCCAACGGCCCTATTGCCTGCAGCGGAGCAGAAGTAGCTCTTACAGGCCGGATCTACTTCTCCTGTCGCCTACTACATCGTTCTTCTTTCGTCTTTCACAGGGCAGATTCTAAACATACTCTTCTTTTCATTTTTGCAGGCACATTTCTTCCCGATTTCTGCAGCCAATCTTTGAGGTTTCCCCGCAAATTTTTTTGTTTGCTCCCACATGTGTTTTTTCGCGATTTCGTCATGAGCGATTTGTGTTAGAGGCGCAAATCTGTACTATGCAGTTGACGTTCGATGATCGAAAGCGTATGTGAATGTTCGAGGAGGCTCACGGTTATGAGTTTTGTTTGGGAAAACCTATTAATTAGTGTATGAATTTGTTTTAATTAATTATTGATTATCTCTAATTAAAAAAATGAAATTCACACCGCATAACTGTTTTGTCAAACAGTTTCACAAATTCTGTGTTTGAAACAACACTACAACAGCAGTTCTTCCAAACAGTTTCACAGATTCCGCCACCATTCTGCAAAACAGTTGATTATTCCATCATTGCTTCTCCAGTCGCTGCAGTCATGCCAAACAGAGCCTAAGAATTGTTTTTCTTTGGGCTTCCCTGCACTAAAAGCATTCTCCTCTTTCATTAGACCCCTAATTGGATTTAAGATGATACAAACCCACCAATTTCCGATTAGTCTGACCACAAACCATATATTATATTGCAGGAGATCCGAATGTAATACCATTTGTAATTACCAGCAAGGGCGGATCCAGAAAGTTTGACTTGGGGGGGGGGGGGGGGGGGTGGGGGTGGGGAGCAATTAAAAGGCGAAGAAATTTTTTTATGATTAATGTATATCAAAAATTGCACATGCAGAGATATCACAATTTGTTCTTAAAAAAGAATTGTTTTTTATTGCAGCTTATCTATTTAGAGACATTTGAACTCAATTTTTAATCAGTTTTCAGAACAAATGGAATGTAACGTGATGTTGACCAGAATTTTTGTTGCAGTATACATAATATTAACTTTTCAATAATTTAAGATCTGAGAATATAAAGAGAATCAACAATTCCAATTTGATTTGTTTGTTCAGGTGTTCAGGTTAAATATTTGTGTGATGAAGTAAAGAAATCCAAGAAAAAAAAATATGTTGGTTGCAATGAAAATGTTTAAGATGACCTTGCTACAACGTATGAGTTGCAATAAAAGTGTAAAGTATTATCATCAGTATTTAAACATTCGACTGACCTCATTATCGTCATCATTCGTCAACACCCCTAAGAGCGTATGAAAGTTCCTCCTCGAAGTAAGAGAACTTCGTATTAAAATGAATTCAAAACAAAAGTGTGGACATGTGCTCCTACTGTAGAGAATGAGAATTTCAACAAAAGGGCTCAAACCGTTCAAGAAGTTAGAGAAATACGTAGTCAAAATTCATTGACTTTGATCTCTTGTACTCTTATGGTGTAATAAAGGAAACACTAGTAAAATAAGCAAGATTACAAGAGTTAAGTAATGAAAATGTCACGTTATATCGTGTTGAAGATGACGATAGTGTTTCTTTCAGAGATTTCGAAGAAGCTATGAGTAAAGAAGGTGGACTTGGCTGAGTCAAAATTGGTTGATGATTTCTCAACTAGATTTATATATGCCATCTCCACAAAAATTAATTAAACCAGTTAGCTCTCATGTCAATTTTCTCATCTTCCAATCAAAAAAATTTTAAACGTCTTTACTTTTCCGGGTGCTTTCTCTCTTATTCGGACACCGTTTTTGACGTATAAGTAGTCAAAATTCATTGGCTCAACGAGAGGAACTCAAATTCATCATCTATTTTGTCAAAATCTTGGGGGGGGGGGTGGCGGTCCCCCGCCGGCCCCCCCTTAGATCCGCCCGTGATTACCAGAACACAATATTTGAAGCATTATTCACTTTAGTTCAACCTATCTTATGTTTCAACCTAACCTATGTTAAGTTGAACCGCTCGATTTTATCATTTTTCATAGGCGACATGATTTCTTGCTAGGAAGGCACTCATTCCTAGAATTACTCCCAAGCACAGCACGCTTAATTGCAAAGTTCCAAACTGAACTTCTGTCATTTGCTATGAAAATGTGTTTCAGATATTTAGTGTTAAAATTATTATTTAAGTCAAGTATTTTTTTCTCTAAGGATATGAGATTCAATTTATTCATGCAGTTCATTTCACCTAATGTCTGACATCTTAGATGTTAATTTGTCATGAGCCGCCTTAATATGGATTTCACTACCCCAAAACTCTCCTACCCTCAATGGACTGCCTAATTAAATTCAGGATGTTACACCTGCGTCAGCTAAGTAATACTTGATCAGCACATCATGAATAATTCAGGGTCCATCTTAAAGAAAGTGATGTGTGCAGAAAAGGCCTCCGTGATCCGTGGAGTCTAGGAGGCCATCAAACCACGCACAAATTTAGTCAATGGCGTGAAGTTTTCTTCCTTGTCTCAGCAGTTACAAATAGGAAAAGTGAGAACCACTTGCAACCGAGATCTCCCAAGGGAATATTTTCAATGAAGTGAAGATTGTTGACAGACAGGTAGGTATGTGAGATATTCAGGCCTTTCAGGGTATCTTGGTGATATCGAGAGCTCCGTGAACATGATAGTTATGGTCTTCCGATTGTCAACGGATGTGCAGTTTTAAGAGGGAGAAGTCTTGAGAAGTTCATCTCGACCCTTCCTTGACCTAGCTTTCCAATGGTGAAAGATACAACAGAAACCAACTTTGACCGGGAGAGGAGAGGGGGGAGCCTTGCTCCACCCAAGCCCAAGCTTAAGATACAATGCAAGAATGAGAAGATGCATGTCAACCACGTTCATGGTTACTCACTGTAACAGCCCAAAATCTGAAATTGGCAAAAAACTGGGTGACACGGCCTGGGACACGGGCGTGTCCCGCTCGGGTTGCGTCGTGAGGCGCGAGGTCGACGATTTTTCGGTCGACGAAATGTTTGGGTGGTCACGCCCTGTGACACGGGCGTGACATGGGGCGTGTCCCATCGGTTCGACGATTTGCTTGTCAATCGTCGAGCGTAAATCGTCGAACGCGGAATCGTCGAGCGGAGATCGACGATCGCTGGCGAGCTCGACGATCGCTGCCTGATCGTCGAGCGAAGATCGTCGAGTGGGTGTCACGCCCTGTGACACGGGCGTGACTGGGCTGACACGGGCGTGACATGGACGTGTCATCTTGGCGTGGATCAGTCTGGATAAGTCGGTTTGTGCACCGCTTTTGGGGGACACGGCCTGTGACACGGGCGTGTCACAGGGCGTGTCAGGGCCGAAACATGAATTTTCAATGTTTTTCTGGCAGTTGATTTCTCTGTCCTGGATCCAAGGGATTAGGCTTTAGCCAGGTGGATTTCTGACCGAGATCTGAGGTTTTTAATCCCTTCTTCTTCTTCTTCATCTCATTTCAAGAGAGAGAAAGAGAAGGAGAGAGCAAAGGAAGGAAGGAGGAAATGGTGAGGGGTCGATTGGTGGTATGTCTGGGGAGCAACGATAACCCGGCCTGCTACACCACAATGGTGGGTCGATCTGCTCTAGTTATTTGTGATGTTGGGGAGGTTGTACCTCTGAGTGGTATGGACGGGATGTCGCCAGCTTGCGAGACTGGTGGACTAGGCTTGAGCCGTCCAACCAACAAGTGAAGTACCTCTAATCGGCGGTGTACGACTGGGATGCCCGGTACGCCAAGAAGGTGCCCTGAGTGCACGAAACGTCTGGTGCATACCGGCGTTTGTGATGTGAATGTGCTTGATAGGTTGATAAAGAGAATGATACATGATGCTTGATGATGCTTGATGATAGATGATGACAATGCATACAGGGAAGGAACCACTGCCCCGGGTAGTGGGTAGGGTCATTATAATGGGTCAGCGAATGCTGACCGTTACTTTGTTTTCTGTTTTGGCTTGGATGGCAAATTGCAGGTAAAATGAACAAGTGGAATGGATGGCTTGCTGCTAAAGGCCCTTGAAGGCCATGCGAAGAAGTGTGTTTGGATTTCATGTGTGGCCGGCCTGTGTGCCGATGTACGAAAATGTAATTGTGTTAAAAGAGAAATTTGTAAGGCCTTAAGGCCAGTGTGTGTGCGTTGTAAACATTCCTGGTGTTGCTATATAAATGTGAAGTTTATATAGAAGTGAACATTCTCTGAGCTGAGTTCTTTAACTTAAAAACGCTGCGCTAGAATGAATTGAGTTAAGGATGCGAATAGAATTTAATTTCCACAAATAATTCCACTACTTGTCTGTGACATATGGCGTGGGGCCCCGGCCGGACCCATCGTTATATGTCATGTGACGAATGGGGGCGTTACACTCACCCCCTACGTGGGCCCATAACATCACCTCTCCGTGTGGATCATGCTTGTCCTCAAGCTTGGGGTGCAAGCTTCTTGTCATCTGAGCATCCTTGTCGTCGTCTTGAGGATCGTCAATTTCTAGCCTAAAGATATGCATGCACCTACGTCTAACTGTATATGGGCCATCACAGTTGAAACAATGCCCTTGTGCGGGTCGTTCCCCTATAACCGTTCGTGAAATTGAATACTACAAGTAAAATAAAACATAACAAAATTACAGAAGATGACCATGTCATATCATGTTGCTGTAGTCCTTTCCTTCGGCCCACACCTTCGAGAATATACACATCACGTCGACGATGCTCCTTCCTCTAGGCCGTCCTCCTCTATGTCCGCAACACATTCACTATCCTGAAAAAGAACGTACAAATGAACCTTGGAATTAAAGTGGGTATCGGTCGCAAGTTGGAAAAAAACCAGTGTTGCATGATGTTTATGTAAAATTTTATAAAATGGGAAGGTCGTAGGAACATTCAACCAATCAAGCCAAATAAATCAGTAGCAGATAAAAGAACAAGAGCTGAAATTGAATTAACTATCTTCTTTTTAAATCGAGACATACATTGTGACACATGATTTCGCAATGTACCCGTTGACAACCACAAAAAATAAACAAAAGCAAAAACTGGCGGACAGAGCACTGTAACCGCGTAGCCGCCTATCCGCCTTGCTAACCGCAAAGCTGCATGAACTGCTTTATTGACTGTTGAAGAAAGATCCATGTCCACACTTCTTGGTCGCTTGACCGCGAGGTCGCTTGACCGCGAGGTCGCTTGACCGCGAGGTCGCTTGACCGCGAGGTCGCTTGACCGCGAGGTCGCTTGACCGCGAGGTCGCTTGACCGCGAGGTCGCTTGACCGCGAGGTCGCTTGACCGCGAGGTCGCTTGACCGCGAGGTCGCTTGACCGCGAGGTCGCTTGACCGCGAGGTCGCTTGACCGCAGGGTCGCTTGACCGCAGGGTCGCTTGACCGCAGGGTCGCTTGACCGCAGGGTCGCTTGACCGCAGGGTCGCTTGACCGCAGGGTCGCTTGACCGCAGGGTCGCTTGACCGCAAGGTCTCTTGACCGCAGAAGCCGCCGCGAACAGGCTGAACTGGAACTGAGTTATATGTCTGCAACTCTTGGTCGCATGACCGCCAAAGTCGCATAACCGCAAAGTAGAGCGAATAGCTTATTCGAACTTCTAGTCAGCCCGCCGGAGGCGAACTGATTTATCCAAGCTGAGAAAAATGTCAAGGAAGAAGACTGTCAAGCCACTGAACCCGCGACCTGCTGTTAACCGCTGATTGCTATCCGCTTAACCACACTGCCTTGTCTGACTTCACAGTCAGAATCAGTTGCCTAGTTGCTCAGTGCAAGTCGCACAATCTGCAAACACAACAATAGATCATATCACTTCTCCTTGTCGCGCGGTTACAAAAACTTAACCGCCGAGTTTAACTAAATCTACAGTTCTTACAATTCCCGTTATTTATGACGAGACCAGCACCCCTATTTATAGGCGGGCAAGCAGATGTCGTCGCCGCATGGCAGCTAGCAGAAAAAGTCCGCCGAACATGCGGACTGCCAACACCAGACCGCGCGCGGTTAACACAACCAGTCCGCACAGCTATGCGGACAGCAACCTCAGTCCATGTGGACTTAAGTAGCCAAGCAGACATTCACGCGACCTGAAACCCCACCGCGCCAACAGCGGTCTGCCGGTATCCAAGGTCTCTTAATCCAGACCGCGCAGTCCGCGGTTAGCTAAAACTAACCGCGAGGTTAACATCACAGGGATGTTGCTGAGTCAAACCGCGAGAACAAAGATGGCCAAGAACTAGGTCATTCGCTAAGGCCTATCCGCGCAAGTCGCGCGGTCTCGGCGGTCTGCACTCTTCTGACCGCCCACTTTCAACTTTAACATTTTCAACACTCCCCCTTGAAGTGGGAAGTGTAAGTCAGATCAAACAATCCCCGTAACCGCACAAACGGTCACTTCGATATCGGCTTCGTGAAGATGTCCGCGAAATTATCCCGACTCTGCACATATTTCACCATCAGAGATCCCTCCAACACTTTCTCCTGAACAAAGTGATGTTCGATCTCGATATGCTTTGTCCGCGTGTGACAAACTGGATTTGTAACCAGCTTGAGAGCACTCACATTGTCACCGCGTAGCAGAGTAGGATCTCACACCTCCTCATGGATGTCCTCCACTAACCTTCGAAGTCAGATAGCCTCCTGAGCTACCAAGGCCGACGTCTTGTATTCCTCTTCAGTAGTGAAGACAGACACGGAATCCTGTTTCTTGCTACACCATGAGATAGTCGTCGAACCGCGCATGAAGACGTAACCAGACGTCGACTTCTAATCATCGGTATCCCCCCCATAATCAGCATTTGTGTAACCGTGCAGGTTAAAATTCGTGTCCCACTTGTAAAAGAGACTCATATCTGAGGTGGACTTCACGTATTTCAAAACGCTCTTTGCCGCCACTAGATGAGGCTTTTGAAGCTCCTGCATATACCGACTTACTCGACCCACAACATAAGCAATATCTAGTCTCGTAATTGTCAAGTATATCAAGCTCCCGACCAGAGCCCGGAAGATCAAGGGATCTGTAAGAACCCTTCCCTCATCACGTCGAAGCTTCAAACCAACTTCCAGTGGAGTAACGTTGCTCTTTCCCTCCCACATGCTGAATCGCTTCACGATCTGCTCCGCATACCCTTTCTGGGAGACGAACACACCGCTCTTTTTCCTCTCCACTTCGAGACCAAGGAAATGGTGAGGCTCCCCAAGATCCTTCATCTCGAACCAGATCGCTAGCTCTGCCCTGAGCCTAGCCACTTCCTCTTCCGAGTTCCCCGTAACGAACATATCGTCAACGTATAACAGCACCACGACCTGAAGCTCCCCTCTCTTCTTTACGAACAGGCTTGAATCAGAATCAGAAGCAAAGTATACGCAGAACTGTAGATATTCTGCTATCTTTCCGTACCACGCCCGAGGCGCCTGTTTCAAGTCATAGACGGTCTTCTTAACCTTGCAGACGTGTCATGGATGATATAGCCAGGTGTCTGAACAATAAAGATATCTTTGTTAGTCTCTCCGTAAAGAAATGTATTCTTCACATCGAGCTGTCAAATCTTCCAACCTCGGCAGACCGCCAAAGCAATCACTCCTGTACTGAAGTCATCTTGTCAACAGGACTGAATGCATCACAATAATCTTCTCTGTACTGCCGAGGAGAACACCGAAATCAAGGCGAGCCTTGTAACTGCTTTGATACGGTTGTAAGCAGCAATCGTCTTGTGCTTATACACTCATTTGTAAGTACTTTGGAGTTATGTCTTTGAACTTGAGCATTAAGCTTTCCCATAGTTCTATAATAAAGAACATTTTTCAAAAGAAAAAAACTCTTGGTTTATGTAAATATAATAAGGATTCATTTTTCATATGAAAATGAATATCCCCATATTTTTCTGTAAATTTATGACTTCTTCCTTTTTAGTGTTATGAATATGATAATAATTAAAATATGACAAAACATTTATAGCAAAAAATTGGTTTACGTAAAGAATGTACGGAGTGCGTTTACATAGAGACATAGAATGTCGAATACCAAAAGGAGTTATTCACGTTCAAGCGAGTTTCAACTCATTACTATTGTTATACTGTTACAGACGTACGAGGTACGAGTGGTTTCTTGGGCTTCTGCAGGTACTTCTGGATTCAGAGGCACAAGAAAGGGAACACCCTATGCTGCTCAAGCAACTGCATCAATGCTATTCGTTTTGATCTGATATGGGTATACAACGAGCAGAGGTTATGATAAAGGGTCCAGGTCTCGGAAGAGATGCGGCTTTACGAGCCATTCGCAGAAGCGGAATGCTCTATTAAGTTTCATACGTGATTTGTAACTCCCATGCCACATAATGGGTGTCGCCCCCCGAAAAAAAGACGTGTGTAGAAAGAAAAATTAAAGATATTCCAAGAGAAAGAAATGATTCAATGATTTGATCCAATAATCATAAAGAAAATAATAGTATGGTTCGAGAAGAAGTAGCAGGATACACTCGAACACTACAGTGGGAATGTGTTGAATCAAGAATAGACAGCAAGCGTCTTTATTATGGTCGTTTCGTTATGTCCACGCTTATGAAAGGTCAAGCCGATACCATAAGTATTGCCATGCGAAGGGCTTTACTTGGAGGAACATGTATCACATGTGCAACATCTGAAAATGTGCTGCATGAATATTCTACGATAGCAGGTATTGAAGAATCAGTACATGAAATTCTACGATAGCAGGTATCACATGTGCAACATCTGAAAATGTGCTGCATCAATATTCTACCAAGCCTCTTGTTGTCATAGTCTTTAGCTTATTCATCCCAACATGTCTCAGCATCTCGTTCCAGATAACTGCGTTGTCATTAGCCCTCATCTTCTCAACATAGGAACTTGTCGACAAAACAAACAAGTCTTTACCTGTCTCCTGACATGAGTCACGTCAGCCTTCACCGCTGACACGTTCCGGAGAAACTTTACTTTTGTCAGGCCGAACAAAACGTGATAGCCAGCTTCCACAGCATTGGTCACCAAGAACAGGTTCTTCATCCCCGGCACATGATAAACACTCCTCAAAGTGAGTGGCCCCTTATCACTGCCCAAAGAAACCATTCTCTCCTTCTCGATTGCATGCATAGTATCATCAGCAGTAATGATAGCATTATTACCTGTATACGCGTACAGAGAAGAAAACTTTGACCCGTCTCTAGTGAGGTGATGACCACACCCCGAGTCCACGATCCAATCCTCTTGGTAGTTGATGGAGGCCAAGGCACGAACAGACGTTGTCGGTATATCTGTCATGAAGCAGTTCCCCCATCCGTCTTCTTCCTTCCGGAATTCAGCTCCTTTATCAGCAGCGTGACCTGGCTGAAGATTGACTCTACAAGCTCTTCTTCCCTCCACCCTGCTTAGGAGTCTTGCTCCTCTCCTACTGTGATGAAGTTGAAGGACCATCTTCGACAGATGACTTCTTCTTACTGTCTCATCTCTTCTTCTTTCTTGAATAAAGAACCCCATTATCTCCCCCTGAGATAAAACACCTAGCCATCTGTCTCGCCAAGCTCTCCTGCGAATCCAGCAGATTCTCCAGCTCTAACAAAAATGGCTGATTGGCCTAGCTCTGCACATTAGTAACAAATGTCATATACTCCTTCCGAAAGCTGCGGATGAAGTGTCTTTTCAGGTTCGCCTCTGAGATGGGCTCAACCGGGTCCAATGCTGAAATCTCAGCAAACAGGTTCTTCATCTTTAAGAAAAAAGATGATATCGACAGACACGGAGACACGAAATCCTGTTTCTTGCTACACCATGAGATAGTCGTCGAACCGCGCATGAAGACGTAACCAGACGTCGACTTCTAATCATCGGTATCCCCCCCATAATCAGCATTTGTGTAACCGTGCAGGTTAAAATTCGTGTCCCACTTGTAAAAGAGACTCATATCTGAGGTGGACTTCACGTATTTCAAAATGCTCTTTGCCGCCACTAGATGAGGCTTTTGAAGCTCCTGTATATACCGACTTACTCGGCCCACAACATAAGCAATATCTAGTCTCGTAATTGTCAAGTATATCAAGCTCCCGACCAGAGCCCGGAAGATCAAGGGATCTGTAAGAACCCTTCCCTCATCACGTCGAAGCTTCAAACCAACTTCCAGTGGAGTAACGCTGCTCTTTCCCTCCCACATGCTGAATCGCTTCACGATCTGCTCCGCATACCCTTTCTGGGAGACGAACACACCGCTCTTTTTCCTCTCCACTTCGAGACCAAGGAAATGGTGAGGCTCCTCAAGATCCTTCATCTCGAACCAGATCGCTAGCTCTGCCCTGAGCCTAGCCACTTCCTCTTCCGAGTTCCCCGTAACGAACATATCGTCAACGTATAACAGCACCACGACCTGAAGCTCCTCTTCTTACGAACAGGCTTGAATCAGAATCAGAAGCAAAGTATACGCAGAACTGTAGATATTCTGCTATCTTTCCGTACCACGCCCGAGGCGCCTGTTTCAAGTCATAGACGGTCTTCTTAACCTTGCAGACGTGTCATGGATGATATAGCCAGGTGTCTGAACAATAAAGATATCTTTGTTAGTCTCTCCGTAAAGAAATGTATTCTTCACATCGAGCTGTCAAATCTTCCAACCTCGGCAGACCGCCAAAGCAATCATCACTTGTAATGAAGTCATCTTGTCCACAGGACTGAATGCATCCACATAATCTTCTCTGTACTGCTGAGAGAACCCCCGAACTACAAGGCGAGCCTTGTACTGCTTGATACTGTTGTCAGCCATCTTCTTGAGCTTATACACTCATTTGAAAGTAACAGGAGTTATGTCATCGACCTTGAGCATAAGCTCCCAAGTTTTGTTCTTCCTGAGGGCGGTCATATTCTCATCTATGACATCTTCTCACTCCTTTACTCCAACAGCATTCTCATAGCATGACGACTCCCGCTCGTACAGAGGACCTGCAAAGAAACAAGACACAAAGCTCATCATGTTCTCATCCCTGTACCGAGTTGGTGTAATAATTGTCCTCTTTGACCTTCGCAAGGCCTGATCACGATCCACTATACTAGCTGCTTCTTCTGCATCAGCTCTTCTCTCAGGCGCATTAGAAGCATCGTTCTCCCTGCTTCCAGAACCTAAAGCATCCGCCCCTGAGCTAGATGTAACCAGAGCTCCTGGAGACACAGACAGCTCCACCAAAAGATCACCAGCAATTTCTTCTTGTCATCTGTTTGCCCTCTTCTCCTGTAGTTCCACAGAGGAACTACCATGTCATGACGTCAGCTCGTCAAATACCACATCCCTTGAGACGACAAATTTCCTTGCTTCAGGGTACATGCACTTCCAGCCCTTCTTCTTCTCGTCATAGCCGATGAAGACAAGCTTCCTTGCTTTCGCATCCAGCTTCGTCCTGAGAGTGTCTGGGACGTGCACGTAGCAGGTAGACCCGAACATTCAAAGGTGTGTCACGTTGAGCTTCTCCTTGAACATGAGCTCATGTAGAGACTTTATGTTGTTGGGACTTAAGGGCATCCAGTTGATGATGTAATCTCTGCAGACCATTCCCTCCGCCCAAAAGGCCCTGGAAATGCCTTTAGCATAAAGCCGACTTTTACAGGTCTAAGCCAGATGACAGATCTTCCCCTCGACCACCCCATTCTGTTGTGGAGCGTGAGCACACGTCAACTCCCACTTGATCTCGTGCTTTCTGCAGAAGTTGGCAAACTCATGAGAAGTAAACTCTCCCTCATTGTCTGACCTCAACTTCTTAACCCGCAGTCTTAGCATGCCTTCAACGAGTTCTTTAAATTCCACAAACTTCTAGAAGACCTCTAACTTCTCCTTCATGAAATACACTCAGGTATATCTGGTGAAGTCATCAACCAAGACCAGCATGTATCTTCTTCCTCCGAGACTGGGGGTGATGGTTGGTCCCACTAGATCACCATGGATGCACTCTAGTGGTGTCTTGCACCTGGACAGGGACTTGTCAAATGGGAGGTGATGAGCATTTTCATACTGACACCTTGCACAGATATGAACGTCTCCCAGAGATGAAAGACTAGACATGTCTTTCACCAAGCCTCTTGTCGTCATAGTCTTTAGCTTATCCATCCCAACATGTCTCAGCATCTCGTTCCAGATAACTGCGTTGTCATTAGCCCTCATCTTCTCAACATAGGAACTTGTCGACAAAACAAACAAGTCTTTACATGTCTCCTGACATGAGTCACGTCAGCCTTCACCGCTGACACGTTCCGGAGAAACTTTACTTTTGTCAGGCCGAACAAAACATGATAGCCAGCGTCCACAGCATTGGTCACCAAGAACAGGTTCTTCATCCCCGGCACGTGATAAACACTCCTCAAAGTGAGTGGCCCCTTATCACTGCCCAAAGAAACCATTCTCTCCTTCTCGATTGCATGCATAGTATCATCAGCAGTAATGATAGCATTATTACCTGTATACGCGTACAGAGAAGAAAACTTTGACCCGTCTCTAGTGAGGTGATGACCACACCCCGAGTCCACGATCCAATCCTCCTGGTAGTTGATGGAGGCCAAGGCACGAACAGACGTTGTCGGTATATCTGTCATGAAGCAGTTCCCCCATCCGTCTTCTTCCTTCCTGAATTCAGCTCCTTTATCAGCAACGTGACCTGGCTGAAGATTGACTCTACAAGCTCTTCTTCCCTCCACCCTGCTTAGGAGTCTTGCTCCTCTCCTACTGTGATGAAGTTGAAGGACCATCTTCGACAGATGACTTCTTCTTACTGTCTCATCTCTTCTTCTTTCTTGAATAGAGAACCCCATTATCTCCCCCTGAGATAAAACACCTAGCCATCTGTCTCGCCAAGCTCTCCTGCGAATCCAGCAGATTCTCCAGCTCTAACAAAAATGGTTGATTGGCCTAGCTCTGCACATTAGTAACAAATGTCATATACTCCTTCCGAAAGCTGCGGATGAAGTGTCTTTTCAGGTTCGCCTCTGAGATGGGCTCAACCCGGTCCAATGCTGAAATCTCAGCAAACAGGTTCTTCATCTTTAAGAAAAAAGATGATATCGACAGCCCCCCCCCTGAGTTGCTCTCGTCAACTCATTTTTAAGAAACTGTAGTTGAGCTACGTTCTTCTTATTGAACAAGCCATCCAAGGCTGTCCAAATCTCAGCAACCGACCTACATCCAATGATGTGATCAAACAACTCCGGTGAGATCGCCCGCTTGAATGCGAACTCTGTCTTTGCATTTGTTCTCCTTCAAGCCCTCACCGCCTGATCATTTCCTCCAACAGCAATCACCTCTTGTCTCTCGTTTCCACCAATGACCTCTCAGATATCCTCGCGCAGAAGATAACTTTTCATGCAAGACTTTCACTTCTTTTAGTTAGTCTGCGTCAAGAGCTCAATTTCAAGGTCTCTTGTGTAACCACCTTCCATTGCTAGATTCCTAGTTCACTTGAACTTCCAAAGATACTTAGCAAACCTCTGTGGCTGATCACTGTTAAAACATTTGTCCATCTGATATCATGTAAAATTTTATACAATGGGAAGGTCGCAGGAACACTAAACCAACCAAGCCAAATAAACAAGTAGCATATAAAAAAACAAGAGCTGAAATTGAATTAATTATCTTCTTTACAAAGCAAGACATACATTGCGAGACATGATTTCGCAATGCACCCGATTAAAATCACACAAAATAGACAAGAGCAAGAACTGACAGACAGAGCACAGTAACCGCCTAGCCGCCTATCCGTCCTACTAACCGCAAAGCTGCACGAACTGCTTTATTGACTGTTGAAGAAAGAACCTTGTCCGCACTTCTTGGTCGCATGACCGCAAAGTCATCTAACCGCAGAAATCGTCACAAACAGGTTGAACTGGAACTGAGTTATCTATCCGCAACTCTTGGTCGCCTAACCGCCAAGGTCGCCTAACCGCCAAGGTCGCCTAACCGCCAAGGTTGCCTAACCACAGAGTAGAGCGAACAGCTTATTCGAACTGCTAGTCAGCCCGCAAGAGGCAAACTGATTTATCAAAGCTGAGAAAACTGTCAAAGAAGAAGACTGCCTAGTCGCCGAACCCGCAACCTGCTGCAAACTGTCGATTGCTATCCGCTTAACTGCACTACCTTCTCTGACTTCACCGTCAGAACCGGTTGTCTGGTTGCTCAAAGTTAGCAGCACAATCTGCAAACACAACAATAGATCATGTCACTTTTCCTTGTCGCGCGGTTACAAAAACTTAATTGTCGAGTTTAACTCCAGTTACAGTTCTTACAGTTCTCATTATTTATGACGGGGCCAACACCTCTATTTATAGGCGGGCAAGCGGATACCGTCACCGCTCAGGGGGATAGAGTAACCGCCAGTAACGTGGTAGCTAGCAGCATCAGTCTGCCCAACATGCGGACGGTCAACACCAGACCGCGCGCGGTTAACACAACTAGTCTGCACAGCTATGCGGACAACAACCTCAGTCAGCGTGGACTTAAGTAGCCAAGCAGACAACCACGCAACCTGAAACCCCATCGTGCCAACGACGGTCTGCCGGTCTCCACGGTCTCTTAATCTAGACCACGCAGTCCGTAATTAGCTAAAACTAACTGCGCGGTTAACATCACAGGGACTCTGTTAAGTCAGACTGCAAGAACAAAGATGGACAAGAACTAGGTCATTCGCTAAGGCCTATCCACGCAAGCTGCGCGATTTCGGCGGTCTGTGTGGTTTGCACCCTTCTGACTACCTACTTCCAACTTCAACATTTTCAACAGCTTATCCTGAAATATTTGGAACCTAACCTCTGTAAGTTTAAAGAAATCTGATAGACAACGACACCCACTACCATAAAAGATATCCAAAACCTCATGGGAAGAGTGACTGATTAGAGTCGGTATATCTCACAGATGGGGCAAAAATATTCTCCCATTTATAAAGCCCTGCAGACGAAGGGTTAATTCCCATGGAATGAGGAATGTGACCAAGCACTAGAAAGATTGAAACAATAAAGCACTTTGCTCACTTTGTTGTAAACTCCAGTGGAGAAGGAACCCCACCCACTATATCTAGAGGTAGAGAATGGAACCGTCTATTTAGTACTCACCAGAAAAGATAGAAGCAGCAAGTTGAGTGAGTTTTTGATCACTTATAGGAGAGGGCCACCATAAAGTCACAATTGCTGATAGATTTCATCATGGACCTTACCTCGAAAGGAGAGGAGAAAACAAAAAGAGAAGCCCTTGGGGTTGTTATTGGAGCCTCGAGAGGAAATTTGGTTGGGGTTGGAGTAGTGTAGATCGCTACAAAGGTAAAAATTCAGCCGGCTACAAAAATACTCTTTCCAGACACCAATAATAAGACAATACAAAACCCAATTCACATGATTGGGCTAGCCCGCGGCCTTGGCGTGAAGCCTACGTCAAGACGGATTCTGAAGCAGTCTCCCTGCAAGTTAAGGAGTATGAAACAAAGGAGCAAATATTACCCTAATTATATCTGTTCAAGGCAAAGTAGGAAGTCGGAGGTTTCGAGAGTTTACCAATAGAACATTCTCCATTATAGAAATGCTGCCCTAAACAAATCCAATCTTCCCATTCTAACACGTTCTTGTAATAGCTACTATTTAGAAATTTGATAAAATTGTTGACGAAAATTTTGCAACCATAAGACAAGGATTCCGGAATTCAGGCGGATTACATAAGATCTTTTTTTGACAACCAATTTTCATGTGGTATAAAATCTCATATTTCACATGGCATACAAATAAAAAAAAACTCCTATGCTAATCTACTATTTTGTTAAATTATTCAAATTAGATATGAGGCTAAACAGAGAAATGAAATGTCATTAGAAAGGAATAAACTATACCTTATTTCTTAGGTACATGTTATCATTTTGCAGCTCCATTTCCTTCAAAGAAGAAAGACTAGGCTCTTATTTCAGTTAATGGAAGAAATCTTCTCAAGGAATTTGGATCGTGTTCAATGATTTTACTACCTTTTTCCGCATGTACTCGATCTCAGCATACAACACCTCATTCTGATGGAAATAGGAGCATTTAATCAGTATTTGTAGGCCATTAATCTAATAAATGTTCATATATATATATTCAGCCTCATAAGCATTCAACCTTTTTAGACCTTATTTTGTTTATGCCTTTCTCCAGCCTAGCTTCCAGTTGCTTGAGGTCCCTCATATTCATGGTGCTGAGAGCCTCGCCCATTAAATTCCTACGCACGTTAAGAACTTTACAATAGAATATGCAACTTATGACAGTGATAAAGTATAACCAATATAATATGCAACTTATGACAGTGATAAAGTATAACCATGATGTTAAATCCGACAGTTACCTGTTTGAATTCTGTAAACTTATGATTTGCTGGCGAAGTTTTGAGGCTTCTTGCAGGTAATACTGTATCGTCAAAGTAGAGTCATGTCAATCATGAAATAATTAAGATTAAATAAGATTCCTGAATACTATAATGAATGATGCTTCACCCCCACGTGCCACACTATATGTAACAGCTGCGCCGTGCGAAATGCACATTTGCATATATCGGTCGGGCTTGGGCTAGACATGCAGTTGCAACTCACTGGTCCCGTTCCCAAAACTTTTGCACATGCAAGAGGGTGGTGATGTCTATTTTGCTAATTACTTTTTCTTTGTCCAAATAATTCAAGCGAGAAACTTTTTTGTTAGAAGTATTAATACGTATTTTATTTTCATGTAATACTCTCTAGTATAAGTAGAGGGTCCTCTTCCTTTTCAATTAATTAACATGTCTATACCAACATGGTATCGGAGGCTCTGAGCTCTAACAACCTGATACCCCTACCGACTCTCGCCATCGGCCAACTCTCGTCGAACTTCAAACACCAATTCATCTTCAGTCGATCTCCTCCCTTCTCCTTCCTCCGTCGAGCCTACCGAGCGGGACCTGCGCGTAACACGCCGATCGACGCCCAGGCAGATTAACTTGCAATGGCTCCCAAGTGGTTTGGAACCGTCCAACCACCATGATTTTTTTTAGAAAAGTTTCACTTTACCTTTCTCTACAACAACACACTAAGAGGATAGATCTATTGATTCACCGGATCTCCCTTAATCATTGTTCTAGTATTCTTCCCCTCCAATGGCTTCCATGACTAAAAAGAGTTCTACCTCCTTATTCACTTATCTAATGACTTCAAACCTTAAGGGTTTAATGCTCTAAGATCCAGTGGGCGGTCCTATTGGTGGTGTCCCCAAATGCTTTTGGCCATACCAACTTTCCGGCAATTTTCTGTATAAAGAGAGGGTGATCAGCATTGCTTTTGAAGAAACCAATGGTGTCGACAGCTTGACTGAATTTTTCAAATTGTGTAAGGACTTTGTTTGAGACCATAAATGACCCGCCGAAGTTCTGAGACTCCACATATGCAACATATCCAGATGGTTTCTCCATATAGACTTCTTTGTATAAGTCACTATAGAGAAAGACATTTTTGACATTAAGTTGAAACATGCCAATTCTGGTTGATAGCAACGAAGAAGAGGACTCTGACAGTATTAATACGGGCAACCGCAAAGAAGGTGTCAAATAAGTCAACATAATATGTCTGCGTAAATCCCTTCGCAAACTAGAAGGGTCTTGTATCGATCCACGGTGTTGAAAAACTTGATGATAAAGACTCAGCGACAGCCGACAACATCTACCCCAAATAGGTAGGGACAAGAGTCCAGGTACACATGAATGTAAGGCAAAGATTACCTCATCCACGGCCACTTTACAACAAGGTACACGAAGAGTTTCCTCATAAGTAGTAGGAACAATGGTGGCAAAGTGCCCATGCAAACATGTTGCGCGAAGGACTGAGATTGAGACAACATTAGTGAGAGGATGTTGGGTGCTCCCCCTTACCCCTTTGCACAAAGCAATGGAAAGATCCAGGTCCGAGTCTACTGAAGTGTGGGACCCCTCTAAAGAGGAGAGCACTGTCCTGGGAGCTGTCGGTGGGGAATTTGGAGTGGAATGAGCGAGGACAATGGAGAAGCAGGACATCGACGATAATGATATGTAAAGGGTTAAATTGGAGGAAAGCGTGTAGGAGTTAGTGTTGGCGACGGAATATTTGGGGAAGGAGCATGAATGATACAAAACGATGAATCAGAGGTGGTAGAAAAAGAGGTGGTATAGAGAGGAGTAGAGTTGTCGAGAGTAAGAGTCCCTCCATCCTTTGAAATATAAGGGGTACATTCAAAAAATGTGACGTCAGTAGAGACGTATTGATGTTTAGAGATAAGGACAAAACAACGATAATCATTCTGAGTTGCAGAGTAACTCATGAAGACACATTTGGTGGCACAAGCAGATAGTTCATAGTGACCAGATGCGGGAGTGTGGACATAAGCAATACAACCAAACACATGTAAGGTGACGGGAAAAGGTGTACTGATCGGATATAGAAGAGAGAAAAGAGTCTTACCCTGAAGGGTAGAAAAAAGTAAATGGTTTATGAGAAAACAAGAAATGAGAACCGCATGAACCCAATAAGAGCGGGACACATTCATCAGAGATAGGAGTGTCTAAGTAACATCGAGAAGAAGATTTTTCCTTTCAGATACCCCATTTTGTTGAGATGTATACACATAACTGGTCTGATGAATAATATCGTTGGAGGTGCAGAAAGATAAAACGGATGGCTAATGTATCCTTTTGCATTATCGGTTTGAATAATTGTGAGCGACATCAAACAAAGTGCAAATTTTCTTATAAAATTATGAGAAAACGGAGAAAAGTTCAAAATGTTCATTTGAAAAATACACTCACGTATATCTAGAAAAATCATCAATAAAAGTTATAAAGTACAAACTACCTCCACCAACAGACTTGGTGAGACTAGGATCCCAGATGTCCAAATGGACAAAGTCAAAAGGATGAGCATAACTTGCACATAGTTTAGTAGAAAAAGTAGTACGATGATGCTTCTCATACTGGCAAGCCTCACATTCTAAAAAGGAGTACGTCTTGAAAGATGACATGAGCTGGTGGAAGAGAAGAGACGTAATGACGGATGACCAAGACGATGATGTCACTGAAGTAGAGAAGTGAAGAGGTAGAGACTGTAACACCCATATTTTTTTATTATAGAAGTTAATTTTGATTTCAGGATCCGAGCTCGAGTGAATTTGATCGAGTCTGCGTCTCGTAGAGGTACGATTTTAGGATGGTTAATTTTTGTACATTAATTAATGAATTAGCTTTACTCGTTGAACATTTAGTTGACGCATCTAGTGTTATCACGGCGGCGTACCGTATAGGAATTCTAAGTGAGGTTGTGAAATGGCAATTGTGTAATTAATTGGAAATGTCCAATTTTCCAAAAAAATGGTAACGTCTTTATCCCATATTCTCTCCCTTGAGGTTCCCATAACTGCATTTTTCCTGTAACAAAGGAGTGGCGATGCCTCCCGTGAATTAAACTCCTCTCATGCGCTTACCCTTTTACCCTCGACATTTAGTTCCCTCCCCCCCTGCATCCCGAGTGAGAGATAGGGCTTCTTCTCATCGATTCCATTAGCCGCAAGTGCGAGGAAGTCGTCTTTCCTGTTCGTCGGCATTAGGAGGCGCGTGTGCTTTCTTCCCTCCAGCGGCAATGCTAGCCGCTGCAACGCTATCTTCCTCCCTCACCAGTGGGAGTCGACGACCCTCCACCGCCGTTTGTCCGGCTGTTGTCCCCGTTTTTGCACAAGTTACGATTTGTCTATTCATTTTTTTTGTTTCCTCCCGCTTCAGATGAGGAATATCCCTCTTCTCCCTCCAATTACAGTGATTTTCCCTCTACCCCCTTTTCTAGGTTTCTTTAACCCCAGCCGCTGAATCCCATCCAGCAATCGGTCCTTCAGCAGGGGATCTTTTCAGTAGACCCTTTTTTTGTGCTTCTACCCGGGTAAGGCAATGTTATCCCCTCGATCTTTTCAGTCAAAGTATCCCACTAAGAAATTAGTGTTTCTACTCCCCGTAAGCATGTTGTTAAGAGTGAGTTCACCCTTGATTGGAGAAATTAGAGTGATTGACTCCTCCCCATTCAAAGATTGTCGGTCTTTTGTGTAGTTCTCAGATTTCTTTTTTGAAAAAAGGTATAAACCTTGCTTTCCCTTTCCTTCCCTCGTAATGAATTAATGATATTAGAATTTTTGTGAGCCTTCTGTTGGATTTATTCATGCTACGGTTTTGAGGGGGAGTGTTGAGGTAAAACATCGTTGGGAATCAGAGAATTACTTGGGGCCTCCAGGATATAACTTGTAAAGTGTAATGTCGCCGCGTTTGGTGTACAAGCACCGCAACACCGCGGTAAGAAACTCTTATTATTTCTGGCTAGACTTATCAGATAGCGTGCATAGAAAGTTTCATGATAATTCAGAAAAATTATTATTGTAGGACAAAACTGCTTTTATCGTTAGAAATTCATAGACCAATGATCGACTAGCTAATATATGTGGTACATAGATAATTTCTAAATTTCCCAAATGATTAGACCGTCTGAAATAGTGCAAATACAAACCATATACACTTGTATACATTTACGAAGCGGGAAATAGTAACCTCAGGACTATGAAATCAAGCCGATTAAATGATATAATGTACTGTCTAAAATATACGGTTAAATTCATAAGCAGGGTAGCAATAGATAGAATATAGTTAGTAGGCACGTTGAGATCTCCTCTTGTACTAGATAGAGGCACACTATCTTTCTCATTGGGAGTAGTGTACCTTATGAGCCTCGGAATTTTGGGTGATGTTACCCCCATTTAGAAGATTAGTAGATTTGAGTCTGTGTCCGTGAGACACTAGAACACCTGAGTTCGTTAATAGGACTCGGATCATTAGACTAGAATTGCACATTAGAAGCTACACTGCCTAGAATTTAAGTATAGACAAACATAGGCCATATATAACTCAACAATAGACCGAAATTTAGAAGCTCTTTTAGTTAACCAAAAGTTCGAAACTTGAGGAACCGTGTTTAACATGATAAAACTAGAACAGATATTTATGTTACCAATATCATTTTAGAAAAGCATGAATAGTATTCCAACACTTAGTTTTGTGCAATATAAAAATTTTATTTTTTTAAAAAAGGAATGCATTCATATTTTTAAGCATATTTTAGTGTCATCAGGAGGAATAGTTTTTCATACTCTCTCACTTGGTTGACCCGTTTTTGGCTTGTTTTTACATGAGACTCAAGTGAGAAATTGCGCCTAGGATAAGCGTGTTTGTGGAATTACTCTTATAGTTTATTTCCCTTCAGTTGTTCTTCTTGTAAGTACTGTACTGTTTTTCTTTCATGAACTCTATGTAATTTTATTGTTTAAGAGTGTTATGTATCAGATATTTTGTAGTGTTTCGGACTTTTAGATGTACGGTTCATATTATAAATCTTGTTGGCTCTGTGAAGTCAGATTTGTTGAGGTGCATTTTTACCCTTAGCTGCATTTTCTCTACTTTCAATGTAAGTTTAATTTCAGTACTCTTCTTTTATGTCTGTCATGTACCAGTTTTATTACCATTACTTAGTCTACTATTTATCGTGGACCCAACCGGACTGTTGATTTGTTGTTAAACTAGGTTGGGATGTTATAAAGACTGAAAGTGAGACGATAGTCAATGTAGTAGAGACCACCTCATTCAGTCCCAATAGCAATGGTCCTCTGTGAGTGAAAGTCCTGAAAATAACACGCAATAGGAGAAAATGAGATGGAGCATTGCAATTGTCATAAAAGAACATTGACAGACAACAAATTGCAGGAAAAATCGAGGACAAATAGAGTGTTGTCCAACTAGAGAAGAGATGCGGTAGTCACGATTGCATATCTACAAATTGGAGCGAAAGAGTCATCAACAACAAAGATTGGAGGTAACCAAGTTATGTTTCTCGAGGTGTGAGAAGAGAAGAGTGTTTCCAATCATATGATCGGTGGCAACCGAGTCGACGAGCTACTTACCCTGAGTACCAACATGTGAGCAACCAGATGAAGTGGCAATGGAGTCAGATTGCTTGGAGATATTGATGAGAGCCTCGATATTTGTCGAAGATAACCAACGATCGGACTCTGGTGGTAGACAATGAGGAAGAAGCCTCAGGCATAGTAGTACTGACATGGGCTTGAGGGAAGAGGTGAGGATGCTTCTCAAAGAATTTCTCGACAAGATGGCCAAGCCTTCCACAATGAGAGCAAAGAGGGAGAGGCCCCCCACGACCCCAGGTGCACAGTCCACGATCGGGGTGAGCTCCACGAATAAACGAATGAATAAATTGTCGGAGGGCTAAGAGGACACGAGGGGAGGTTGTTGTAGAAGGTTAGTAACAACACAGATGCGAGCGGCGGTAGCATCCAAGGTGGGGAGTGTAAGGTTCTCCTAAGATCTGTTGGTGAATCATCATATAGGAATCTGGAAGACGAAGAAGATAGCAGACTGTCAGGAGTTCCTGAAAATATTTTTGCTGAGTGGAAAGATAGGCAAATAAGGGTCGAGGTTGGAGAACTTTAATGCCAAGAGATTAAATTTCCTGATACACAGCATGAGAAGAGATAGTTAGTAGAGTAAAGAGATCATAATACAGGGTGAATATGAGAGAGGTTTTGACACCCTTGTAGTAAAGGGCTACAAGATGATCTCAAGCTTCCTGCAGTGTGGTAATGGCGGATGATGAGCAAACATGCATCAGAAAGGTTGTTTGCAAGCCAGGTGTGAACAAGGGCATTACTGGCGTCCCAATCAATGTATGCTAGAGAAGCGGGTCACGATGAGCATTAGTGAGATGATGGAACTTGCGTTGAGTGCACAAAAAAGGTGAAAGATACACTCTAATCTGTATAATTTAGGACCATTCATTTGGACATTGTCCCAAGATTTCCAGACGCACTGGAAATAATTAAGGGTGTTGGAGCAGGAAAGCAAAGCCCTTGTCGTGGAGGTTCAAATACTCGGCCTGAGAGATCCTAAGCACCAGTATCTTGGCTAAGGGAGGTGCTGCAAAAGGTCGTGGTGGAAGCCGGCCCGGGGCAGTAGAGGGTTCGGCCGGAAGACGATGCGGAGTTGTCGATGGCTTGAATGAGCTGGTGCGGGTAGAAGAGGATGTGTCGGCAAAGTGGAGTGTCGGGCTGGAGGGCAAGGTGGCAAAATCCTCTTCGGCATGGCGAGCATGTTCCATAGCTTAAGTAAACGTAGTTGGATCATGCACACATAGGCAGGCTCGGATGTGCGGCTGTAGGACGGGAAGGAAGGTGCCCAAGTGACAAGCCGGGAACATGTGTGGCGACTTTGATGAAGACATCGATGTAGGCATCAACGGTGTCAGTCTGATGAACGTTGCTCAGGTGCTCGAAGGGGTTGTCGAAATGGGGGGTGTCGTAATGAAGCAGCTCATCCTTGAGGGCCACCTACGAGAGAGTAGGTGTGGGCTGGCGAAGCCAACAAACCCAATAGAGAGCTAAGCCCTCCATGTAGATCGTCGCGAGGGGTACTTTTGCGGCTTCCGGAGTGCCCTGGAGGTCAAAATATTACTCAGTACGGGCCAACCAGCCCATGAGATCAGCTAAATCAAACACCGGAATGTCGAGTCGGCATAGGTGGGGAACCGAATGGTCACTGAAGGGTGCAAGGAACCCTAACGGTTCAACGGCGCTGCCGGGAGAGGCAATAGAGGGGGTTGTCGGGGTCGGTGGAGTTGGTGGTGTGGCTGGCCAAGTGGAGAGGAGGGAGTGAATCTCCCGAACTGCGACTTGAAGGTTGGAGAAAGTCGTATTGACTTGATCCAAGCGGTAGAAAGGCCTTCTACCGAGTACCGAGAGGGGGTGCATGTCACGAGCAACCATTCTGCGCGTCAAGGGAATGCGCGGAGGTGAGGGAAGAGGCGAAACAGGCGCAGGAACCAATGTCGAGGCAAAGAACATGCCGCGAGCGTTGGCGGAGGTTGCGCAGTAGCAGTCGACGGAGAAGAGGGGAAAAACACCGGTGAAAACGTCAGCGAAAGGAGTGCTTTGCAAAAGTTTTGCAGACGCTGGAAAACGCAGTGGCAGGCAGGGTACGCGCGGCTCGGCGAGAAGAGCGGGCGACGTGTAAAACGGCAGTCGGACCAAATATATAGGGAGTGCAAGGTAGGGCTATGTTGGGTCGTATCCCTCCTCCAATTTCTTAAGTCTCAATATAGAAACATCCTAATACAAGATAGTTCTCCTCCCCATATATATAGGAGGCCCAAATACATAATAATAAAAAACAGAAATATAAGATAATAGCATTATAAAAGTACCAAGATCCATCCCGACGCATCATCAAGCCGCGTCAGGTCCCCGTGCGCGCTTCGTGTAAACCCTTACATAGCGCTTGCCTAGGAGGTGGTCTTCCGCACTCGTATCATATGTTATCGTGTTTTCGACAAATTGACTCATAATTTTATTCAAGCCGGTTAAAATGGCTCAAAACGGCGTGAACCATTATGATTTGAAATTTTGAATACAATTGAGAGATTCTAAATTTCAACTATTATAATCTAACGCTACCAAAATTACTATATTAAATTTATGGATAATGCAATGCCTATATTTCACTGCCAAAATTAATAAATTTAATTCAATGGTTATGTTTTTTGTCATGAATCTCGTTTAGATTTGTCATCGTGGCAGCGGGAAGGAACTGGGAAATCACAACCCTACAAGGGAGCATCGCAGAGGCAGTCGGAGGTAAAGAGGAGGATAAACAGAGCCTTTGTCGTTATTAACGGAGGCGGGGTGATGGAGAATCAAAACCGTTCATTTTATGCGGACCGACAATCGTAGTAGTTTTTGTTCTTGTCATTTTTTATTTCTTCCCCTAGAAATCTATAAATGGAGAGTGAGGGCTCTCATTTTAGGCATTGAAGGATTGGAGTATAGAAGACATCCTTTTGTCATTTCAGTGCCGAAACCGAGTTCTGGGTGCGAAATCTTGGATCCCCACCACCACCATGTCGCGCATCACCTCTTCCCCCCTTCATTCCTCCACCAAGCTGTCGGCCACCACCTTCATCCCCCCAAAAAAGACAACCGGACACCCTTCCTCCCCCATTTCCCCTTTGTCGGCCTCCCACCATTCCCCCTTCTTGTCGTGCAACCACTTTCCAAACACCCTTCCACAAATAAACTCCAAAACAGTTCCCTAAAATTCATCTATGGCGATCACCGGAGAACTTTTCCGGCCTCCCACCAATACCACCGTCATCTCCATCAAGTTTCCTACATCAATTAGTTTTTTGGCAATCGCCGGAAAATATCTTCGGCAACCACCACCGCCTCAGGCCGCCTCTCCGGCGGCCACCTTCAGCCAAATTCAACCGCCTCTGGTAACCACCTCCAGCCAGCCACCACCTCACCTCCACATAACCACCACAACTACCTCGTAACTACCTTCCTCCACTACCCCACTCCCACATTATCTTCATCTCTTAAATTGTAGGCCTCCTTCCTAAAATCATTCTTCTCCTCTCATTCTCTCCACCCCTTCCATTAACTCCCTAATCTTTCTCACGTGGAACAAAATTCTCAAGCAAATTGATCCCCATTTCTCAATATTTCCATCTCTCCCATTCCCTCCCATAACCAACCATGTTTCCCACAGCCAGACCCACTCCCACAACCCCCTCTCCATGCTCAGGTGCTGTCCAGTAAGTCAAAAAACAGCTACTAACCCCACGTGGATCCACAACAGCCCCTCTAAAACCCAGCAGCCACTAACCTCATTCCTTCTGACCGCCCCATCTCCTCTCAGAATTCCCAGTCCGTCTCCATCCATCCTCCACCCAGCCGGTCCACAACTTCAGTTGGAGTCCTGGGCAGCAATTCACAACCACCATTCTCTTCATAACTGCTGTCCAGAATTTGGAATTGGTTCCCGGCACACCCCCCTTGTCCTGGAAAGCAAACCACAGCCACCAACCTCCTCATGATCGCTGTCCAGAATCAAATTGATTCCCAGCACACACCCCTCCTGCATTCTTGAAGTCTTTGACAGTCTCCCTGCACACTGTCGAGCGCATACCAGCAACTGGAAACTGAATTCCAGCCCGTTCCAGTCGCAGACAGACGTTGTAATCTCATTGGAATCTGAAGGGCAGCCCCCAGTGGGTCTCCATGCTACACCACAGCTCTCCGACATCGCTCCAGCCCTCCCCCTTTCAGTATTGTGTGAGTTTAAAGGTTGGTTTGTCATTTTCTTAATTGAATATTGAGTTTATTCTCTACTTAGAAATGGTATTGGGTTGTCAGTTTTGAGTTCAATTGTTTATTTGTTTGAGTCTTTGTAATCTCACATTTATCTTGTTATTTGATTTCACGCACTCTCGCACTCATACTATCTCACGCGTTTCCATTTGAAAGATTTAACTCTTTGTGATCAATCGAATTAATATTATTTTATAAATATCAGTTGTTGCAAGTAAATCGCCAGATCTCGTGTGGTTGCATATAAGAATTCACATATTTATTTTCCCATCACATAGGACCGTCCTGCGTCACGGGACCTCGAGGAGAAGCACCAAACCCTAAACCTAACACTATTTAAAGGAGTAGTCGAGAGAAATACTTTCTTGCTTGATTCCTGATTATAACCATGACTCATGTATACTTAAGACACATACCATTTCACCATTATTTTAATTCAATCTTGTCCTCAAGCTCGAAAGACATTAAGATTATCAGAGTTGTCACTTAAAACCGAAAACCGAACTGGAACCGAACCGAAATCACAAAGAACCGGACCGAACCGTTCGTAAATTATTCAGGTTCCGGTTTGAATTTTGGAACCGCAAGCAAGAATGGTCCGGGTGCGGTTCATTTATTTTATTATCCGGACTGGAACCGGAACCGGAACTGCAACATAAATGACTCGAGTGGTTTCTGAATTTTTAGACCCGATCCGAACCGAACCAAAGCAGAACCGAACCACAATCTGCTTATTATTATTATTATTATTATTATTATTTATAATATATACATTATTAGTTTTTTATTATATTAAAAATATATATTAATTAACTATACAATTGTACCTATATCGATCGTCCAATTGAAGTTGTACTCAATGATAGACTATGCAAACATACAAAAATAGTATTTGGCAATTGTTATTTAATTTTGTAGATGATTATATTATCTACTTTGTGCATATTTATGTTTGTTAATCCTCAACTATTTCGGCAGAGCGACTGTTTTTGCCGAACATCGAGTATTACAGTGTTACTTGTTGTTGATGCAGGGACAGGAGTCCACCTGCCCTGCCACCTTGACATCAGCACCAAGGGGCCCACCTGGAGTCAGCACCAGGCAGCTTTATCAGGCCCGCGGGCCATACACCCCAACCCATACCCGGCCCCACGACAGAGCCGATAGGTTGTTGAGGTCAGGGCTCGATCCCCCAACCTCCTTGATAAGGAGCTTTCCCGCAAGCTCCCATCACCAACTGATCCGCGGCTCAGTTGGTGATGGGAGCTTGCGGGAAAGCTCCTTATCAAGGAGGTCGGGGGATCGAGCCCTGGCCTCAACAACCTATCGGCTCTGTCGTGGGGCCGGGGATGGGTTGGGGTGTATGGCCCGCGGGCCTGATAAAGCTGTCTGGTGCTGACTCCAGGTGGGCCCCTTGGTGCTGATGCCAAGGTGGCAGGGCAGGTGGACTCCTGTCCCTGCATCATAAAAGTGCACTTTTTTGATGCAGTGACCCAGAGCCGACCCGCTCTGTCGACCAGGCCTCGCACCTGGCCTAGCCAGAGGCCCACGTCTGTCGGCCCACTGCCGAGCCCACCATGGCGTCACACCATGGCGTCCCTTTTATCAGGCCCGCGGGCCGTACACCCCAACCCATCTCCGGGCCCAACCACAGGCGCACGGTAGGTTGTTGAGGCCAGGTTTCGATCCCCTGACCTCCTTGATAAAGAGCTTTCAGGCAAGCTCTCATCAAGGAGGTCAGGGGATCGAAACCTGGCCTCAACAACCTACCGTGTGCCTGTGGTTGGGCCCGGAGATGGGTTGGGGTGTACGGCCCGCGGGTCTGATAAAAGGGACGCCATGGTGTGACGTCATGGTGGGCCCGGCAGTGGGCCGCCAGACGTGGGCCTCTGGCTAGGCCAGGTGCGAGGCCTGGTCGACAGAGCGGGTCGGCTCTGGGTCACTGCATTAGTTGTCCATCATGCTAATGACAATATTTATATTAATTATTTTTTTGGGATCATGTTTATTGTAATCATACAATATTACCCATTCTTTTTTTATTCAGTGCGTCAAATCAGATATTATTGCATGAATATCTATATTAGTACAATTTTACAATATTTAGACTTAAAAAATCATGAAATTACTACTACAACCATTTGAATTCCAATCTCATTTTCAAATATACATTTTAAAAGAGATAATAATCTTTGTGAATGTGTTTAATGACTCAAATTATAGAGTTATAAAACGATTAAAGCTAAAACACATGGAACCCATTGGAACCGCACCGAACCGCATAGAACCGGACCGAACCGTTAGTGGTTGGTATGGTATTGGTTTTTGATGAACAGGAACGGGAACTGTTGACACGACGGTTCCAAAAATTATGTTGGGACCGGAATCGGAACCAATCAAACCAAATAAATCTTTGGTTTCAATTTGAAGAACTGTTATCTTAGCGGTTCGATTCACGGTTTTAGTAGAACTGGAATCGAACCGGAACCGTAACAACTCAAACGATTATGGCTGACGGGTTCCTTTATTTTTTTTGAAGCTTGCATTCGCAATAGAACGAAAAGAGGAAAAGGGACCGCACAAACGGGTCAAAAAACAAGGATGCTCTCTCGGTCACTCTGAATAACCTCAGAGTGAACCGGCGGGAAATCCTCAAAACAGGTCCAAATAAAAGTACAGGAAATAGCATAGCGAGAAAAAAAATTCGCAGCCCGATTGGCCTCCCGCAGAGCATATCGGAACCGGACACGAGGAAGCTCAAAAAGGAAGCTCAACACATCAGCGTCCGGGAACTGGGCATCCCAAAGACGAGAGTCAAAGCAGCGTTGACAATACTTGATCAAGTTGAGGCAGTGCCCCTCAATGATCACCCCTGAAGCATCAAAGCAGTCAACCGTGAGGTAGTCCTGAATGGCCGCCAGGGCCGCCATCTCCATTCGGCCCGGATCCCATTGCATAAGCGACCGGCCGGCCGTAAAGAGGACCGTACCAGAGGAGTCACGAGCCACAATCCCCACCCCGGCTTGGCGAGAAGGTAGGAGAGCACCGTCGATGTTGATCTTGAGCCAGCCCGGGGGTGGGGGACACCACAGGGTAGAAGACGGCCGGGAGGGCCGGGTGGTGTCCCAGTTCGCCTGGGTGGGGAAGGTCGCCGATCGAGAAGCGGACTCCAACACCAGCGTCGCAATAATGGTGGGAGTGGCATACTCTTGGAGGTGGATCATGGCGTTGCGCTCCTGCCAACACTGATAAACTGCAAAACGAAGAAGAGTAAACGTGTTGGAGCAGTTGGCCGAGTTGGAGAGGCCATCCATGAGGGTAGTCCAAGAAGAGACACGGGGAAGGGTCAGCCCTCACCGCTGCAGCGCCGTCCCAACAGCCTGGAGGCAACTGCACTCGCCGAGGAGATGGTCCCGCGACTCAGGGTTCCTTTATCTCTTACCAAAAGAGTGTTACTATAACGAGTCCTCATAGTAGGGGCAACATTCCTCGGAGGGGCCCACACTGATTGAAAGGAAAATGTGATTGACTGGAGCGATCATGTGTCCAGTCATGGAATGGTAGCAATGGATCTGTCTGTGAAAAAATGGCGTAGGGAGAAGTAGCACCTTTGCAACAAAGGGAGGTAAGGTTTCTGCATGTGTGGTGGAGTGTGGCTTCCTTTCTCATCCACATGGACGGGGAACTTGGGTGGAGTTGTCGAATCAAAGCTAGAAAGCGTTGAATCAGAGCTGGAAGCAGTCGATCTGTCGTCTCGAGACGAGTTGGTGTTGGCTCGTCCACTGATAATGAAACGATCTTTAGAATGTTGTTCAGTCGTTTTTGTAAGAGAGAAGGATCAAATGTCTTTAATACCAGATGTTGCAAACCAAGTTGAAACTCGTGATCGTGGTTGTAGGGACGAAGAAAGTGGGGATCTCAACCCTAGAGGGGAGCATCCCAGAGGTGAAGAGGAGGATAAACTGCGTCATTGCCACAATTACTTAAAGCAGGGGCTCGTGGAGGGGAGGGAGGAGGGCACCAAACCCTCTAAACCTAACAATTAAGAGGAGGAGAACTAGAGGAGGAAGAAAAGATAAATACTTTGTTATTTTATTCCTATTACACTACCCAAAAAGTTTTAAAATATTTGGGCTAATTAAAAATACATTAAGGCTCCAATAAAAGACTCCTAAAATACGATCCATAATAATAACAAACATGAATCGTACTTAAGCCACATAACATTTCCTTTGTCGTGCCAAAGAGTTCTTGAACATACAATATTATCTCTAGGTATTCCAATGGATCTTAGTTACCATGGTTACACTACTAAATTAGGTTGCTATGGAATTATGTTCAAACAAGTCGGGCAGAGCTCAAATAAAAACAATTCGAGTTTGGCTCAGCTTAAAATCAATTCAGATTAGATTTCGAGCGGTCTCAACTCGAAATCACCAGATTTCAATTCGTCTAGAATATATAATAGTTTAGTATATCATTTTATTTATTTCCATAAATACAAGATAACATCCCTCTTGCAACTCAAGCCTGCACGAAATCTATATTGAAATTGAGCCAAAGTACAAACAAAATCAAAATTGAAATTAAGTAGAATTAGAATCTGAAGTAAAACAAGCAAGATCATTTAATTTTCTAGGAAATTGACTCACAATTTAATTCAAATCTGTTTGAATTGTTTGAAATTGGCTCGAATCATTATGATTCAAATAAAAGTGACTGATTCTAAGTTTCAATTATTATGCCCAACGCTACAACTATATGAATCAACTGGATCTCCATCATGACGTCAATAATAATACGAGGCACAAATTTCTTGCCATTCTGTCAAAAATACATGAACTATTCTGCCACCTCCGCTTCCTTCAATAACTCTAGAGAAGATGCCTTCTTTTTGTGCCCAAATGAGATGATGCAACATGTGTTAGGAAGGCCACACAAACAATATTTTTCACGTTCTTTTCCATGTTTATTTATCATCACGTGTTATTGTGCGAATCACTTATGTCCATGTTAGCCACATACTAGTTACTATGTGCTTGGGTCTTTCTCTATATCTAAGGGAAGAGTACATTTTGATGTCCATTTATTTCTAATATTGCTATTTATATTTAAACAGAGTAGAATAAATTTATTTAGAATATTTTCATCTTATTTTAATCAATTATTTATATAAATTAGGCAAAGTAAGATATATATATAAGCAGTGTTTTATTTACTTAACTTTTTAATTAAAAAAATAAACTTTATGAACAAATGATCTATAAATAAAGTAATAATAAAATATTATGGTGCTAATGAAATCGAGCAAAGGGGTTAGAGGAGACCGAAGCGATGGCAAAAAAATATATGATGGAAAAGAATATTTTGTAAGCGGACATTGTGGCCTGGACACTGGCCTCCACATTAGGAATAGATACAAATAAAACGCACCTGTGAATTTTCCTGAGATACTAATTCACTATTGGCACTGTCCACCCTAGTATTCATGTATCGCTCAATAGTCCCCTTCACACTATACAAAATAAAGGAAGAAAATTAGTATTTAGTGGGAAAAATAGTAATTTAAATAACTGTTGTAAACCTGATGCAGGACAGGCATCACACCTGTCTGCCATCCTGGATCACAACCATGGGGCCAGCCCGGAATCACCACCAGGCGGCTTTCATCAGAGCCACGGCTCATACACCCAACCAGCTCTCCGTCATGTAATCATCACCATGCGGCTGGTTGTTGAGGCCGAGTGACGGCGCGCCACGACCGACGCACGTATATTCCCGCAGAAGGCGGTGATCCGATGCCCGGACAGGCGATCGGGGCCCGTGGTCGCATCCAGATGGTCGATCCGAGTCGAATTTATATATATCTTTTTATATTTTTGTGATATATTTTCCCCCCGATCGGTCCGAACAGTGTGCGCCGCCCGATTCAGGTTTTATTTGATTTTAGTTTTGCTGTCCAGTTACCATTTAGGTGTATAAATATAGAAGGCGGCGGAAAGATGGGCATCGTGGGTTTCACATATTTGGAACCGCCGGTCACTTTCTCTAGGAGTGACTCCTAGAGCTCCCTTCGCTGGTGCGACGTCGGCGTCCCGCTTCTCCCGCCTCCGCCTCCCTCTCCGGTAAGCCCTCCTTCCCCTTCTTTTTTGTCCAGCCCACCATCTACCCTAGCCGCTACAACAACCCTTAATCTCCGTCAGTCTCCTCCCCATCGAACGTCACCTAACCCGCCCCTTCGTTTGCAACAGCTTCCCCGTCATCGATCTGCTTGATCTCCCGTCCGTCTCTCTTCCATCACTGTTCATCTTCGTTGACCACTCCTTTTCCTGTTCAGCCCGTCGGACTCAACCGCCGGCCTATTTCCGCCCTCCTCTTCTTATTTCCCCACTCCCCAAAGACTTCAACCCAGCCAGAACCGCCTCCCAGTCTCTTTTCCGTCCACGTCCTCTTGTCAACCACCATTCAACCCCCACCCACTCCAGCAACATCCTATTCCATTCTCCTTCCTCCTCCGTCGTGGAACCACTTCAAACTAGCCGACCTTGTCATTCCAGCAACTGTCGAAGCCCCTCCTCACCGTCATTGTCGCCGCGTGCACGTGCGAACTGTGGTATATGATTTTATCTTTTATTGTTGTTTATTTGGCACCTGTAATGTGTAGTGGTTGTTTGTTTTATCGCTATTAGTATTATTCGTCATATGATTTGCAGGGCTTTTTTTGCGCATGCTTAAAATTATTAGCGCCTCGTTTGAATTGCGAACACTGCTTGCTTAATTGAATCAAAGTTTTGCCACAGATTGTGCATCTGCTAATTTTGTATAATAATTAATTACGCGTTGTGATTTTAATGGACCACTTGTGCACTATCATTGCACGTCATTTGCATTTTACGTAGTGGTAGGGAGTATCGTCAATCCATGTTGAGTCACAAGTCACAACCACACTGATGATAGGACCGCTAGCTCACAAACGGACATGACACCCGCTGAATTTCAACGATTGGTTCTCGACCGATTTGATCGGATGGGAACCCAATTCGAAACTCTTAGAGGTGATATTGCGAGAGTTAGCACGAGGGTAGTCCTGTTAGAGATGCCTAGGGATCGAGCGATCCCTCCACCTGATGAGGAGCCTCTCGAGGACCTTCGATATGCCACACCACCTCCCGGGAGACGTGGTAGAGACGGCCCTCGCCGAGATCTTCCACCCCCACCAAGAGCGAATTATCGTCGTGGTTACAAGTTTCGGCAAGATCCAGGAAGAGATCATCGTCCTCCAGATGAACCCCGTCCTCCCCCACCTCATCGTAGAGATAGACCCTGATATGATTATGGCAATGATGACGAGTACGGTGAGTTTCGTGAGCCCCGTCGTGGGATGACTCCAGAGGAGGATGACATCACCTGACGGATCCGTATTGATGCTCCCACCTTCGATGGTCACCTGGACCCGAAGGCGTTTAGTGATTGGCTCATGAATATGGATCATTATTTTGACTGGTTTGACGAGAGTGATGAGAGGCGCATACGGTTCGCGAAAATGAAATTGGTTGGCTAAGCGAAAATTTATTGGTCAAGTCTAGAGAGGTCTCTTGAGCGGGATAGTTACTATCCCATCACCCGATGGGACGAGATGAAGCAGCGCTTACAGGATAAATACCTCCCCGCTTCATATTGAAACCAACTCTTAGATCAATTGTACGCGCTACGTCAGGGGACTCTCACCGTTGCTGATTATATGTCACGATTTGACGAACTCGTAGTTCGTAGCGACATCTGGGAGGAGCCCAACGCCACTGCTTCACGCTTTCGTGCAGGCCTTAGGGCAGATATCAAAAGGGAATTGATTCCCAATAGGATGGAGACGGTTGAACTGGTTTTCCAGCTCGCACTAGAGTACGAGCAGTATTTGCGTACCGCTGGCCAGAGGCAGGTCACTACATGACCTGATACCACTACAACTAGGAGACCCCCTCCTGCTACGACTATTGCCACCTCTCGCGCTCCAGCTGACGCGACGGGGAAAGCTAGTGTGCCTGGAGGCCCCAAACCTGGGGGCGTCCAATATTCTCGTTGTTCTGGCAGAGGGCATTTCGCCGCGCAATGCCCTACTAGAAATTTGCTAATTGAGGATTCGGGCGAGCCCAGCGCTGAGGCTGATGATGTCGCCGTTGAGGAATTTACGGTCGTTGTAGAGGAAGGATGGGAGGGCGATGCTGAGCGGTCGCTAGAGGTCGGAGTCCTTCGCCGCATCCTCCACACCCCGCGGGCCGAGGATGATTGGCGTTGCACCACTATCTTTTTCACTTATTTCCCGAGCGCAGGAGGCCCCTGCAAGCTCGCCATTGATAGTGGGAGTTGTGTCAACATTATTGCGAAGAAAGGACTTGAGAGAATGCCGGTGACACCTGAGCCCCATCTCCATCCCCACCCAGTTTTGTGGGTTGATAAATCCACCATTCATGTCACGCAGCAATGCCTGGTTCCGCTACGATTAGCATCTACTGAGGACCAGGTTTGGTATGACGTCATCCCTATGGATGTCGCTCATGTTCTTTTAGGGAGGCCCTGACTATATGATCGTGACGCCACGTGTTATGGGCGATCCAACACGTGTGTATTATTTACAAGGGTCGAAAGGTTACTCTCACACCGACTCAGCCCAGCGATCCTCCCAAGGGAAGGGTTGACTCGTCAGTTAGTGCGGGGTCGTCGAGACCCCTACATGTTTTGAGCAAGAGTGACTTCTTGAGAGAGAGTCAAGAGACCGGGGTCATGTTTATTGTAGCGGCCACGATGGCGGCCGAGATCCCTACCAAGACTGAGACTTTTAACCCAGATGATGGACGATTATAGCGATATTATGCCCGAGGAGCTCCTCAATGAGCTTCCTCCGCTGAGGGACATCAAGCATGTGATTGATCTGATCCCCGGGGCATCTTTGCCCAATATGTCGTACTATCGTTTAAACTCAACTGAGCATGCCGACCTAAAGCGGCAAGTTGATGATCTTTTGTGAAAAGGGTTTATACGAGAGAGTCTGAGTCCGTGCGCCATGCTATCCCTTCTAACACTGAAGAACGACGGTAGCTGGCGCATGTGTATTGATAGCCATGCCATAAATAAGTTCACTATGAAGTATAGTTTTCCAATTCCCCGCCTCAATGACCTCCTGGATTCGTTGACTGGTGCCCAAATCTTTTCAAATATCGATCTTCGCAGTGGGTACCACCAGATTAGAGTTAGAGAGGGAGATAAGTGGAAGACGGCCTTCAAAACAAAAGGACAACTTGTACGAGTGGATGGTGATGTCGTTTGGGTTATCGAATGCACCCAGTACATTTATGAGGATGATGACACAGGTCATGCGGCCCTATATGGGCAAATTCCCGGTCGTATATTTTGATGATATATTGATATACAGCCAGGGTCGCACCGAGCATTTACGCAACATTCGCCTGGTGTTCGAGCTCCTCCGAAAGGAGCGTCTAAACATCAACTTGAAGAAGTGCTCGTTCCTATCCACATCCGTTGATTTTTGAGTTATGTTGTATCAGCGTCTGGTATTTCTGTCGATCCTGACAAAGTCAGGGCGATCCGAGAGTGGCCCACTCCGACAAACATCCATGAGGCTCGTAGTTTTCATGGACTTGCCACATTTTATAGGAGGTTCGTCTGTGCCTTCAGTTCGGTCATGACCCCCATTACGAGCTGCCTTCGTAAGTGTGATTTCGTTTGTACGAAGGCTGCCACTCGAGCCTTTGAGAAGATCAAGGAGAAACTGTCTACTGCTCCCGTTTTACGCTTACCAGATTTCTCCAAACCCTTTGAGATTGCTTGTGACGCGTCGGGAGTTGGTATTGACGCAGTCCTTAGTCAAGAAGGCCACCATGTGACTTACTTTAGCGAGAAGTTGAACGAGACCCGACAAAAATATTCAAACTATAATCGGGAGTTCTATGTCATTGTGCAGGAACTGCGATACTGGCGACATTATCTTTTGCATAAGGAGTTCATTTTATATTCAGACCATCAGGCCCTGAGATATCTCAATTCCCAGAAGAAATTGGGTCATCATCACGCCAAATGGGTGGAATACATGCAGGAGTTCCACTATGTTCTTAAGCATCGAGCAAGTGTTGAGAACAAACCGGCAGACGCATTGAGTCGACAAGTTAGCATCCTCTACACCATGAGCACACGAGTAGTGGGGTTTGAGCAGCTAGTTCACGCTTACCCAAAGTGCCCTGATTTTGAGGATATTTATGTCGCGCTTTCGAAGGAATCGCCCAACCTTCGGGTGGGTTATTCGATATTTGATGGGTATTTATTTATGGGCTCTCGTCTCTGCATTCCTCATTCATCCCTCTGAGATTTCCTTATCTGGGAGTTACACGCACGCGGAGCTGCGGGGCACTTTGGTAGTGATAAGACGATTGTGTTGGTTGAGAATCGTTTTGTTACGCCTCCGGACGGCGCCCGCTTCATTGGACGTCAGTACACACGACGAAGCAAGGGGTCTGAAGGTAACAACAGGGCTGAACAAACCGGTTCAGCCCCCACTATCTAAATGGCGGCTGGGGGGGAGCTGAACCCACTTAGAGGATGACGCTTTTCAGTGGACGCAGTGGTTCCTGCGGGGACGAGATTATGTGGCGTGGACGGAGTTTGTCGATGGGTTCACGGCTCGGTTCGGGCCCCAGGAGTTTGAAGACTTTGAGGCCCTCTTGCAAAAGTTGCGTCAGAAGGGCACAATGATGGAATACAGGACGAAGTTCGAAAAATTGGCAAATATGGTGCATTAGGAGGAGAGGACACTCCTAAGTTGTTTTGTCTCTGGGTTGAAGGAACACTTGTGAGATGAGGTTCGGGCATACATGCCCTGCAGCTTGAACCACGCCATCAGTCTGGCCCGCATTCCAGAAGAGCGGTTCAACAGGCAGCGGTCTCGGACTACAGTGCGGCCCCCTACTACACCAGCGACTGCCAGGAGGGATCCACTGGTAGCCGGGCGGCCTACGGTGACGCGACTATCGTGGGGTGAGTTACAGGCAAGGAAGGAGAAGGGACTCTACTGCAACTGTGACGAGAGATTTACGGCGGGCCACAAATGCCAAAAGGTACAAGTCTTTATGTTACATAAAGATGTGGAGGACGAGCCGAGCCCAGAGGAGGAGATCCCCGTTGGAGACTTGGATCTGACCGAGTTCGGGGTTTCCCTACATGCTATGGAAGGGTATAACCCTCCCCCACTCACTATGCGACATGCAGGAAGGATCAGGCAAGAGAAAGTGACTATTCTGGTGGACAGTGGGAGTACGCACAATTTCATCCATCCTAATGTGGCGCAACGAGTTGGGCATGTGATTGATACGGGGGCTGCCTTCCAGGCTATGGTGGCAGACGACAACAAGTTGCAGTGCGAAGGTGTGCAAAAAGGGGTGGAGTTTCGGACGCAGGGGTACATTGGATGCACAGATGTCTATCTTTTACCCATTCGGGGCTCGGACATGGTACTGGGAGTTCAGTGACTGCAGCAGTTGCGACGGGTCACTTTTGATTGGGATCAGATGACGATGGAATTCTTGCAGCATGGGAAACAGTTCTGTTTGAAGGGTCTCACATCCTCGCCAGTAAATGAAGTATCTCTTCGAAGCATGCAGCAACTCGAGAAGGCAGGAAGCTTGATGGCGGTACTTCTGGGGGTGAGGTCGGATGAGGCCGGGCCATCGGAGGTGCCCAGACAGATGCAGTCCCTTGTGGAGCAGTATGCTGATGTTTTTCAGGAGCCTCACACACTTCTGCCATCACGGCTCCGTGGATCATCAGATCGTACTCAAGGCAGGGGCGGAGCCTACCAATATCCGGCCATACCGATACTCGTACATGCAGAAGGCTGAGATAGAGCGCAGCGTTCGTGAGATGCTCGATGCGGGAATCATCCGGCCCAGCACGAGCTCATTATCGGCCCCGATCATTCTGGTCAAGAAAGATGGGTCGTGGCGGTTTTGTGTGAACTACCGTGCACTGAATAGCGCCACCCGGAAGGATAAGTTCCTGATTCCATTGATTGAAGAACTGTTGGATGAGCTACACGGGGCGACGCGGTTCACCAAGCTTGATCTACGGTCGGGCTACTACCAGATCCTCATGCGGGAAGAAGACATCCACAAGACGGCTTTCAGGACTCACGACGGTTACTCTGAGTTTCTGGCGATGGCCAACGGGTTAACTAGCAGGTCGTCCACCTTCCAGGCTAAAATGAACGAGATTTTCCGTCCGCTCCTTCCCCACTTTGTGCTGATTTTTTTCGATGACATCCTCATATACAGTGCTAGTTGGGAAGAGCACTTGAGCCATGTTGCGCAGGTCTTTTCCTTGTTGCGCAAGCATCAGCTCTATGTCAAGCGGTCGAAGTGCTCTTTCGGTCAGGAGGAGGTGGAGTATTTGGGGCATTTAGTCTCAGCTGACGGGGTTAAAGCCGACCCTCGGAAGATCGCGAGCATGATTTCCTGGCCACGGCCCTAGACTATACGGGCCTTGCGGGGCTTCTTGGGTCTCACTAGCTACTACCGGCATTTTGTCCGGGACTGCGGCACGATTTCCAGGCCGCTGACCCAGTTACTGCAAAAGGACGTTTTTAAGGCAGGATGAGGCTGAGGCGGCTTTTCAGGCCCTCAAACGAGCGATGACGACTACGCCAGTCTTGGCACTTCCAGATTTCACCAAGGAGTTCGTCGTGGAGAAAGACGCGTCGGGAGTGGGTCTGGGTGCTGTGTTAATGCAGGAAGGGCGGCCGATCGCCTTCTACAGCAAGGCGTTGGCTCCTCGGACATTGGGGTTGTCAGCTTATGAGAAGGAGATGTTGGCGGTCATCCACGTTGTGGCTTTGTGGTGACCTTATTTGTTGGGACGACACTTCAAGATTCGGACAGATCATCAGAGTTTGAAGCACTTCTTGGAACAGCGGATCTTCTCTCCTCTCCAACAGAAGTGGGTCACCAAACTTCTGGGGTACGACTATGAGATTGTCTTCCGCCAGGGCCGGGATAATCGAGTTGTTGATGCTTTATCCCGCTTACCAGAGGGTGCACTCGCTCAGATTTCTACACCCCTACTGGATTCCAATGATGAGATACAGGAAGAGGTGGAGCGTGACTCAGAGCTCCGACCTATTGTGGACGCTCTCCAACGGGCACAGGAGACGATTCCGGGTTATCTCTTCGGAATTACCGGTTGTACTTTCGGGACCGTGTGGTCATTCCTTCTCAGTCGGCATGGCGGACAGTTATGATGCATGAGTTCCATTCCTCGCCGACAGGTGGTCATGCAGGTCTCCTCCGCACCCTTCAGCGGGCACGAGCAAACATCTTCTGGAAGGGTATGCAGCGTGATATTCAGTTGTTTGTTCGACAGTGTGACATATGTCAGCGCCAGAAGTATGAGACAACCTCCCCAGCCGGATTGCTTACACCGTTGGAGATCCCCCATCTGGTCTGGGACACCGTTTCCATGAATTTCATCGATGGGTTGCCCAAGTCTCAGGGCAAATTCGTTATTTTGGTGGTCTTCGATAAGCTATCCAAGTACGGACACTTCATCGCTCTGAGCCATCAGTACACCGGCACATCAGTTGCAGCTACTTTTGCTCGGGAGATTGTCAGGTTGCATGGGATACCACGAGTCATCATTTCGGATCGGGATCCGACCTTTATGGGAACATTCTGGAGAGAACTCTTCCGTATACAGGGGACATAATTGCGATTCAGCACAGCTCACCATCCGCAGACGGATGGCCAGATGGAGGTTGCGTTGCTTTGTCATGGATGAACCACGTACTTGGTCTGGTTGGTTACATTGGGTCGAGTACTGTTACAACACGTCCTACCGCTCCGCCAGTAAAATGACCGCGTTCGAGGTCGTATATGCCCGGCCAACGCCCTCCTTGAGCAGCTATGAGCCGGGTAGCATGGCGCTTCCCGTCGTTGATAGGGCACTCCAAGATCGTGATTGTACTATTGCTACATTACGGGAAAATCTGCGGGCAGCACAGGACCGCATGAAGGCGCAGGCAGACAAACATCGCACAGACCGAGAGTTCCAGGTGGATGATGAGGTCTTCCTAAAGCTCCGTCGCTACAGGCAGTTGTCTGTCGCCGAGCCCCCCGCTATTATGGGCCCTTTCGGATTATTCGCCGGGTTGGCCCGATCGCTTACACGTTAGCACTAACCGAGGGGTCGCGGATACATCTGACCTTTCATGTTTCCCTGGTGAAGAAGAAGATTGGCACCTCCGTTCAGGCGAGTCCTCTTCTGCCTGAGGCTACTTTTGCGGGCGAACTACGATTGTTACCTGAGGAGGTCCTAATGCTCAAGTGGAAGCGTCGCGGGACCGAGTATCGTCCTGAAGTATTGATTAAATAACAACATATGACTACAGCACACAACACTTGGGTGGATCTGATGGAGTTTCGAGAGCTGTACCCAGACTACCACATTGCGGACAAGCTGGTTCTTGATGGGGCGGGGAATGTTACGCCTCCGGACGGCGCCTGCTTCTTTGGACGTCAGTACACACAACGACGCAAGGGGTCTGACGGCAACAACGGGGCTGAAACAACCGGTTCAGCCCCCACTATCTAAATGGCGGCTCGGGGGGGGGGGGGGGGCTGAACCGGGCCGGCCGGCCCCCCTTGGCCGGCCGGCCTTGGTCCGGGTATAAATATACCTGGACCCCCGCTTGGATGGTTATGCAAGATTATCAGGTATTCTTCTCCTTTCCTCCTCTCAACCATTGTTTTCTCCTCTTAGTTCTCCAGATCTCTCTCTCTCTCTCTCCCACCTTCTTCCTATCACGTTTCTTCTAGCTCGGCCTAAAGAAAGACGTCACCAGAGTAGTGAGGCATTGTGGAGTTTGCCAGACGGCAAAGGGGTCTCGCCAGCCCACGGGGTTGTACACACTGTACAACCCCGTGTCCGGCGAGCAAGGTCACAGGGGAGCTCGGCAGCAGCAGGCGAGCTCGGCATCAACAGGGGCGAGCCCGAGCTCGGCATCCGCCAGCCAGAGATCGTCGATCGGCGACCCCGAGCTCGGCATTCGCCGAGCGGGCTGCAACTCGCACCCTCGCAGTGGAGTTCGGTAGCAGCGTGCGAGCAGAGCACGCCGAGGTGGCCAGAGCTCCCAGCTCGCCTGGGGGTCAGAGGTACTTTTTACTGTTTTACCCCTACTGGTCTGCCCATAGCCCTTCAAAACAGCGGAGTTTGGCTGTTGGCAGGCCCAGCCAAGGGTTTCCTGGTAATTTCATGTCAGTTATTTTGGTTATTGGCAGTCCGGATTTCAAAAACTATAAATAGGACCCAAGGGGTACCCCAGAAAGCAGGTTTTTCCCCCAGTGCTCCTCTCCCCAAAATCTCTAAGTGCTTTCTGAGGGTACCTTAGCTCGGCTTCAGGCTAAGGAGGGGAAGCGCTCTGAGATCTTCCGGGTTTGTGGTGGGACCTCCCCGCCGAGCCCTTGGGTCTGTTTCTCCTTGTCTTGTTGTTTTTTCTTGCAGGGGCGAAGTAGGCGCGAGACCACCCCTTTCCCCAAGGGCGAGCTCCACAGGAAGCCGGATTCCGGTTTCAACACACACCACTTCCCGTCCCTGAGAGGCCCTGATCTGATATTAGTATGGATTTTGTTCTCGGGCTCCCTCGCATTCTGAGAAAGCTCGATTCAATTTTTATTGTAGTTGATCGTTTCTCCAAGATGACGCATTTCATTTCTTGCCGAAACATCGTTGATGCCTCCTACATAACAGTGTTATTCTTTAAAAAAGTATTTAAGTATCATGGTCTCCCCACCTCCATAGTCTCTTATCGCGACGTGCGATTCATGAGTTATTTCTGGAAGACTATAGAAAAAGACAGTCACGGCCCTGAAGTTTTCCTCCGCCTACCACCCGCAGATGGACGGACAAACTGAAGTGGTTAACCGTAATCTTGGGACTCTTCTTCGTTGCCTAGTTGGAGATAGTCCAACAACCTGTGATTTTGTCTTTCTCATAGCCGAATTTGCATACAATAGCTCAGTCAATAGGACCACGGGCTTGACTCCATTTCATATCATATTAGGGTATGAGCCTAGGAAACCAGTTGATTTGCTGGATATTCCCCTAGGGTCCAGACCTAGTGAGTCAACCAAGTCTTTCATTTAGCATATGCATGCCCTACACGAGTCGAGTCGTAAAAAGATTGCAGTTAGTAATGATTATTATTAGGATCAAGCAGATCAGCACAGGAGAGAACAAATCTTTGAGACAGGAGAACAAGTATTAATTCGCATTCGATCTGAGAGGGTCCCACGGGAACCAGCAAAAAAATTAAGTGCACGCAGAATGGGCCCCTATACAGTGGTGCGGCGAATTGGTGTGGGCATTAACCGAGTATTAACGTAGAGGATTTGACTCCTTACTACGAGAAGCATGTGTATGTGGACCCACACACCACAGCTCTACCCGAGCCTTCATCTGTCATAGCCCCACCACCTGAGCCTTCTCCGCTTATTGCCTCTACTAGTCCCTCTTTGTCGCCACCAGCGACGTCGCGTCATGCATATCGAGTTGCACCCTCGACGGATCCACCAACATCATCTTACCAAACGGAGATACATTATTGTCAGCCGGAGATACATCAGTGTCAGACGGAGATACATTGGTACCACCTGTTTCGACATACAACGTGTTTCAGATCGTCGGACACAACTTCTACGTTGCGGGCGGACGAGATACCCTATGCTATCATGTCCGTTGGAGCGGCCGGCCCCTACACGATGCTACTTGGATTTCCTCGGAGGAGCTTCAGAGACTCGCCCCACGGCTGCTTAGCGAGTACAACCACCTACACTCATCGGAGTTGAGTGCCTTTAAGCCGGGGGGAGTTGACGACGCGCCACGACCGACGAGCGTATATTCCCGCAGGAGGCGGTGATCTGTTGCACGGACAGGCGATCGGAGACCGTGGTCACGTCTGGATGGTCGATCCGAGTCGGGTTTATATATAGCATTTTATATTTTTGTGATGTATTTTCCCCCCGATCGGTCCGAACAGTGTGCGCTGCCCGATTCGGGTTTTATTTGACTTTAGTTTTGCCGTGCAGTTACCATTTAGGTGTATAAATATAGCAGGCGGCAGAAAGATGGGCATCGTGGGTTTCGCATATTTGGAACCGCCGGTCACTTTCTCCAGGAGCGACTCCTGGAGCTCCCTTCGCTGGTGCAACGCCGGCGTCCCGCTCCTCCCGCCTCCGCCTCCCACTCTGGTAAGCCCTCCATCCCCTTCTTCTTTCCCGTCTAGCCCGCCATCTACCCTAGCCGCTACAGCAGCCCCCAATCTCCGCCAGTCTCCTCCCCATCGACCGTCAGCTAGCCCACCCCTTGGTTTGCAATGGCTTCCTCGTCATCGATCTGCTGGATCTGCCGTCCGCCTCTCTTCCATCACTGTTCATCTTCGTTGACCCCTCCTTTTCCTGTTCAGCCCGTCGGACTCAACCGCCGGCCTATTTCCGCCCTCCTGCCTCCTCTTCTTATTTCCCCACTCCCCCAACGACTTCAACCACGCCAGAACCCCCTCCCAGTCCCTTTTCCATCCACGTCCTCTCGTCAGCCACCATTCAACCACCACCCACTCCAGCAACCTCCTATTTCATTCTCCTTCCTCCTCCGTCGTGGAACCACTTCAAACTAGCCGACCTTGTCATTCCAGCAACTGCCGAAGCCCCTCCTCACCGTCATTGTCGCCGCCTACACGTGCAAACTGTGATATATGATTTTATGTTTTATTGTTGTTTATTTGGCACCTATAATGTGTAGTGGTTGTTTGTTTTATCGCTATTAGTATTATTCGTCATATGATTTGCAGGATTTTTTTTGCGCATGCTTAAAATTATTAGCGTCTCGTTTGAATTGTGAACACTGCTTGCTTAATTGAATCAAAGTTTTGCCACAGATTGTGTACTGCTAATTTGTATAATAATTAATTACACTTGTGATTTAGCGGACCACTTGTGCACTATCATTACACGTCATTGCATTATAGGACTGCTTTAAGTGAGTCCACCCTCGTGTCTACCTTACCACTGCATCACCGGGGCTTGATCCCCTAATCTCCTAGAAAAGAGGCTCTCATCAGCGCTCTCATCACCGCTAGTGAGAGCCTCTTATCTAGGAGGTTAGGGGGGACCAGTTGGCGATGGGAGCGCTGGTGAGAGCCTCTTATCTAGGAGGTTAGGGGATCGAGCCCCGGGCTCAACAACCTGCCGCATGGTGGTGATTTCATGGGGGGAGAGCTGGTTGGGGTGTACAGGCCGCGACCCTGATGAAAGCCCCCTGGTGGTGATGTTGGGCGGGCCCCCTGGTGGTGATGACAGGGTGGCAGGCAAGTGTGATGTCTATCCTGCATCAAAACCTCTTCTTCATTTGAAATCTATTCTACAAAAAGATCAATGGCAAGATTTTTAACTATTAAAAATAAATGTCTAATTAAAAACACTAAAATATGTTAATAAAAAACATTGAGTAAGGTACAAGCTCCTATACAAAAATGAATTGTGGAAGATAAAAATAAAATAAAAATTAAATTGCAATTTCTTTATTGCAACAACTAGATGAGTTTCTGAATTAATTGATCTTTCCATATATATATTTTTAAAAGATACTTAAAAGTTAAAACAGACCAGCTATGTTGTAGATGATGGAGAAGTAATTGGCAATTAGTGAATATAACTATTTATTTACATATTTAATAAAATTATATTTGAAGTTAATCATTCAATTACATACTTGATGAAAGTTGCAATTAAATTGAATTTTCGTTCAGCGGTGTTTTTGATCAGAAAGCACAAATGTAATATCACAAATCTTGGTGAATACAATAATTTCCTAGCAAACGTTGGCCTTAGTTTGAAATAGGACCCTATTTTTTTCTTCTGAAATTGGCCCCTCAACTTTAAGTTTTGTTAGAAATAAGTCCATAGAGTAATTTTTGTCGGGTAAAAAAATTTTGATGACGAATCACTGATATTGCAGTGAAGTGGAAATTTATTATAAATATTTTATTAAAAATAGAAATTAACTTTTATTGGCATATAGTAATAAATTATTTAGTTTTTAACCAGGAGCTTATCTAGTTGTTAGTTGAGTATGCCTGAAATGTGAGTTTATTTTATTAAAATAATAATTTAAATTATTATTTATAAGAGTAGAGTAAAAAAATTTAGAGACCAAAGTTCAAAATTTGATTTAGGTATTTTGCCTAATTTCTTCTTAGAGAAAGCCTAAATATGGCAATATTATCACCTCTCAAAGATGCTAATAAGTGATGTGATGGATCATAAAAAGCTATTCCCTTATAAAACCAAGCATTGTACCCACAAGGCCAAATATAGTGAGGTATGATTCCAATATTAATAGGAAATGAATAGCCTCAAAAACAATGAAACCAGTGGCCCCAATGACAGCCTATAACACCAAATATCACATATTGAACTATTGTGTATGGGCACAGTTTGAAATGGAAATAATAATCTGAAATATTTATTTATTTAATTTTTTTTCTTAGGCTCCATTTTGTTCGGCGGTAGCGGGTTGATCCGACGGGTGGAAACGGAGTGTTCGAACCGGAGGGGGAAGGTGGCTGCTCCAAACGTAGCTTTTTGGGGCGTTTCTCAAGGCGGGCGGGTGGAAACGGAGCAAATGCCGCCGGAGGTTCATTTGTTTACCCTTCTTCCGGCGGCGTTTGCTCAAAACGGAGCAGCGAAACGCCCAAACAAATAGAGCCTTATTAAGGTTGAGCTTATTGAGATTTAATTAAACCTAATATATATATATGGTGCTAGTATTTAAATATATGAAATATTTGTCTAATAATTGTGCTTCAGATATTAATCAGAAATTCATAAAAATTCAGTAAGCTTTCTTTATTGATGTTCAATACATCATGTGAATAAACAAAGAAAAATTAAGTAAATGTTTGGTGATTATAAATGAATATTGTATATTATATTTATTAATTCTCCAATCAAAAGCTAGAAAAACTACACGAGTAATTTACGAGTTTCTAGTCAGGTATTCGCTGAACAACATACAACTATGTTCAATACACATTCTGTTAAGCTCTAACTAGGAGAGAAACTAAGAGAAGATGTAGAGGAAGCTAGAGAAAGAGATTAGGGTTAGGGTTGAGAGAAGAGGAAGAACCTGAATATATTCTTGCATGCCATCCAAAGAGAGGGGTCCGGATATTTATACCCCCGGACCCAAGACCGGCCGGCCAAGGGGGCCGGCCGGCCCAATGGGGCTGAACCGGCGGCGTGGTTCAGCCCCCCGAGCCATATATTTAAGAAGAGGGGGCTGAACCCATTGGTTCAGCCCCAACAACGCCACATCCGTGCCGCCGCCGCTTGTAATGTTGTCCAAACAACCGAGCCTCATCCGGGGCGTAACATTCCCGGCCCCATCAAAAGTCAACTTGTCCCCAAGGTGATAGTCCGGGTAAAGCTCCCGGAACTCCAGTAAATCGACCCAAGTATTGTGCTCTGCCGAGAGATCCTTCCACTTAACCAATAGCTCGGGACAGTACGCCGTGCCACGGCGTTTCCACTTAACCAACAGAACATCCTCCGGAAGCGGGCGAAGCTCGCCACCACTAGTAGCCTCGGGTAACACGGGGAAGACCGGAACAGCAGGCCCCAACTTCCGCTTCAGCAAGGAGACATGAAAGGTAGGATGAATCCGGGAGCTCGCCGGTAAGGCTAAGGTATACGCCACCGGCCCGACACGCCGCGTGATCCGAAATGGTCCATAGTAGCGGGGTGCCAGTTTCTGATTTGTCGCTGGGCCACCGACACTGGCGATAAGACGAAGTTTGAGGAAAACGTCATCCCCCACCTGAAACTCCCGCTCGGTACGATGACGATCGGCCTGAATCTTCATACGATCCTGTGCTGCTCGAAGGTTCTCCCGTAGGGTGGTGAGAGTCCGATCACGATCACGGAGTGCCCGATCAACTGCTGCCACGGCCGTACTCCCGGGCTCATAACTGCTCAAGGTAGGAGGTGGACGCCCATAGACGACCTCAAACGGCGTGAGTTTACTGGCCGAGTGATAAGAAGTGTTGAAACAGTACTCCGCCCAATGTAGCCAACTAGTCCAGGTCCGCGGCTCATCCATGACAAAACCGAAGGTAAGTCTCGACGCCCGATTTAAGACCTCGGTCTGGCCGTCAGTCTGGGGAGATGAGGCCGTGCTGAAACGTAAGGAAGTCCCCTGCAAACGGAATAGCTCTGTCCAAATCGGCCTACGAAGGTCGGATCACGGTCGGAAATGATCGCACGGGGAACACCATGCAAACGAACAACCTCCCGCACAAATAAGGTCGCAACAGACTCCGCAGTGTAGGGATGGCTCAGAGCAAGGAAGTGCCCATACTTGGACAACTTGTCCACACACCAAGACATACCATCACGTTTTTCCCTTGCGACTTAGGTAGCCCATCGATGAAGTCCATAGAAACGTGTCCCAGATCTGATGTGGAATTTCCAAGGGAGTGAGGAGGCCGGCCGGAGAAGTAGTCTCATATTTTTGTCGTTGGCACACCGCACACGTCTGTACGAACTCCTGAATGTCGCGGCGCATGCCCTTCCAAAATACGTTGGCCCGAGCCCGCTGAAGGTGCGAAGAACGCCGGCGTGGCCGCCTGTCGGCGACGAGTGAAACTCATGCATCATCACCGTGCGCCAAGCAGAATGAGCAGGAATGACCACCCGCCCGTGATAGAAGAGGCGGTCATTCTGTAAATGGTAGCCTGGAGCTGTCGCATGACCTTGCTGCAAGTCCTCCACAATAGCCCGTAACTCAGGGTCGCGCTGCACCGCGTCTTGAATTTCATCCATCGACTCCAACTGCGGCCCGGAAATGTGTGCCAAACCCCCTTCGGGTAAGCGAGAGAGGGCGTCAGCCACCCGATTATCCTTCCTCGGTCGATATTCGATCGCATAATCATAGCCCAACAGCTTGGTGACCCACTTTTGTTGCAGGGGGGAAGAGATCCTTTGCTCCAAGAAATGCTTCAAACTCTGGTGATCGGTCTGGATCGTAAAAGGACGCCCAAGTAGGTAGGGCCGCCAGAGAGCCACCGCATGAATCACCGCCAGCATCTCCTTTTCATACACTGAGAGACCCAGGTCCGGGGAGCCAAAGCCTTACTGTAAAAGGCGATCGGGCCGCCCCTCCTGCATCAAAACCGCCCCCCACACCCACGCCAGAAGCATCTGTCTCGACCACGAACCGTTTGGTAAAGTCCGGGAGTGCCAACACTGGAGTCGTCGTCATCGCTCGCTTGAGCGCCTGGAAGGCGGTCTCGGCCTCAGCGTGCCACTCAAAAGCATCCTTCTGTAGCAGCTGTGTAAGTGGCCTAGCAATCTTCCCGTAGTCCCGTACAAAGCGTCGGTAGTACCCAGTGAGGCCTAAGAACCCCCGCAGTGCCCGAATGGTCAACGGTCAGGGCCACGACAGCATATTCTCGATCTTCCGTGGGTCTGCCTTCACCCCGTCAACAGAAACTAGATGCCCCAAATATTCCACCTCAGGTTGTCCGAAAGAACACTTAGACCGCTTAGCATATAACTGGTGTTGCCGAAGAGTAGAGAAGACCTGAGCCACATGAAGTAGATGATCCTCCCAAGTAGCACTGTAAATCAGGATGTCGTCGAAAAAGATCAGGACGAAGCGTCGCAGGAAGGAACGGAAAATCTCATTCATATTGGCCTGAAAGGTAGACGGCCCCCCAGTCAATCCATTGGCCATCACTAAGAACTCATAGTGACCGTCATGAGTTCGGAAGGCAGTCTTATGCACATCCTCCTCTTCATCAGGATCTGATAGTAGCCGGACCGCAGATCCAGCTTGGTGAACAGGTCGCCCCATGCAACTCATCCAAGAGCTCCTCGATCACGGGAATCGGAAACTTGTCCTTCACAGTTACACTGTTCAAGGCCCGTAGTCCACGCAAAATCGCCATGATCCGTCTTTCTTCTTAACCAAATAATCGGTGCGGAAAAAGAACTGGTACTAGGCCGTATGATACCTGCATCAAGCATTTCCTTCACACTGCGTTCAATCTCGGCCTTCTGCATGTAGGGATACCTGTACGGGCGGATGTTGGGCGGTTCCGCCCCAGTCTGTAACACAATCTGATGATCACGGAAACGTGACGGTGGAAGGGTACTCGGCTCCTGGAAGATGTCATCATACTCCTCTACAAGCGGCCGCAACTGATCTGGCACCTGTGTTAACCCCTCCTCGTCCGACCGCACCCCCAGCAGGATTGCCATCAAGCTACTAGACTCCTCCAGCTGCTGCAAACTGCGAAGGGAAATCTCCTTAACTGGAGACGATCTGAGCCCCGTCAAACAGAACTGTCGTCCGCCTTGCATGAATTCCATCGTCATCTGATCCCAATCAAAAGTAACCCGCCTCAGCTGCTGTAACCACTGCACTCCCAAACCATGTCTGAGCCTCGGATCGGTAAGAGGTAGACGTCCGTGCACCCCACATATTCCTGCATCCGAAGCTCTACCGCCTTCAACATCCCTTGGCACTGTAACTTGCTGCCGTCTGCAACCATGACCTGGAAGGCTGCACCCGTGTCGATCTGTTGCCCCACCTTCCTTGTTACATCAGGATGAATAAAGTTGTGGGGGCTCCACTGTCGACCAAATCGTCACCCTCTCACGCCGAACCGTCCAACCAACCGCATCGTAAGCGGGGGGGATTGCATCCCTCCATGGCATGTATGGAAACGCCCAACTCCGCCAGGTCTAGGTCTCCCCCAGACTCCACCTCCTCTGGTAATACGTCCTCCTCGAGCTGTCTCCTCCTGCTGCAACATGAAAACCCTGGACCTTCTGGCACTTGTGACCGGGGGACGAACTTCTCATCACAATTAAAGCATAAACCCTTCTCCTTCCGAGCGCCAACTCGCTCCAAGACAACCGAGTCACCGTTGGCTTGGTACCCGTGGGGGGCTCCCGCCGTGCTGCCATCGTCGGGCCCAAAGCTGGTCTACTCGTGTTACGTGCTCGCTGCCTGTTGAACCTCTCCTCCTGAATACGTGCCAACGTAATGGCATGGTTCAAGGAACGGGGCATGAGTGCCTGAACCTCATCCCGAAATGCTCCTTAAGACCGGATATAAACAGCTGTAAAGCGTCCTTTCTGGCCACTGAACCCGATTCGCCAACTTCTCGAACTCGGTCTGATACTCCATAACCGACCCCTTCTGACGAAGCTTCTGAAGGAGCGCCTCAAAGTTCTCATACTCCAGTGGCCCAAACGGGCCGTAAATCCCTCCACGAACTCCCCCCAAGGCACGTACTCCCGTCCCCGCAGAAACCACTGTGTCCATTGGAAGGCATCATCCTTCAGATGGAAGGACGCTAGCTGCACCCTTGCCTTCAGGCACCTCCTGGTACTGGAAGAATAATTCGGCCTTGTGAATCCATTCCAGGGCGTCGCCGCCCTCGAACTCTGGAAAGTACATACGCGTTAACCCGGGGGTCAACCGTTGTGCTCCTGGACCTCCGTCCCTCCTGGCGTGTTCCCCATGCTCAAAACCCCGTATCCGTGCGGCTGTCCCGCTCCCAAGGCGGAGGCTGCGGGTGCTGCTGCTGGCCGCCCCACCCTGGGCCAAATCCGACCCCTCCTGGTGGCCCAAACCCGCGTGGAGGAGGAAGGAGCCCCCCCTTTGCTGTCCCACCATGTCGGGTGGCCGTCGGAGCCCCAAAAGCTCCTCCGCCGCCTCGGCGCCACTCTTCCGGGGCCGATCCCAGTCCGCCGACACCTGCGGCAGTGAATCCGGGCGGAACAGCCCCGCCGGACCCCCGTAACCCGCTCCCGAAGCCGCAGGAGCCCCGTATCCCGCCGATCCCGTGCCGCCGACCCCTCCGTGCCACGCCGCGCCGACCGGAGCCCCTCCCGCAGGCCGCACGCCCCCGACACCTTCCGCAGCCCGCGCAGCGACGGAGCCGGCTGGATCGGCTCCGATCCGCGAATCCTCGTTGGCCGGGCCTTTCCCCTTCAGTAGGGTCTTCAACTCCTCCAAACGGGTCTCCAGACGCACTTCCAACGCCGCCATGGACTCGGTGAGGCCAACAACATTCTCCTCTAGGGTTTCGATCCGCGAGGATTCCTCCTGATTGCGAGTATTCACCATTGCCGCGAGAATCGACCGCTTTGATACCAATTGTTAAGCTCTAACTAGGAGAGAAACTAAGAGAAGATGTAGAGGAAGCTAGAGAAAGAGATTAGGGTTAGGGTTGAGAGAAGAGGAAGAACCTGAATATATTCTTGCATGCCATCCAAAGAGAGGGGTCCGGATATTTATACCCCCGGACCCAAGACCGGCCGGCCAGGGGGCCGGCCGGCCCAATGGGGCTGAACCGGCGTGGTTCAGCCCCCCCGAGCCATATATTTAAGAAGAGGGGGCTGAACCCATTGGTTCAGCCCCAACAACGCCACATCCGTGCCGCCGCCGCTTGTAATGTTGTCCAAACAACCGAGCCTCATCCGGGGCGTACACATTCCTTGATGCGATGAAAAAAGTTACGTATATTCAATTAGGTTTGCAGGTTGGCCTGATTCCAGCGGGTCTGCGTCGTGTGAGACCACCCATGTGCGGATTATTCCCGATTGGATTATCCTCGGTGGCCCATATGTTGATTAGTCTCATATCGCCTATCGTGCATCACCCACCCGTGCTTATAAGCTCCGTCTCGCTCCTCCTTTCACTTCGGAGTTTTGGGATGGAAGTGCCGGTTTCTTACACGACATCAGAGCGTTGGTTTGATCTACTCCGGGAGCGTGTTGGTTGGCCTAGTTCTAGCGGGTCCACGTCGTGTGGGATCGGTGATGTGTGGATTGTCTCTGGAGTAGTCCCGCATCACCTACCGTGCATCACTCGTTTGTGCTTATAATCCCCGCCACAGCTTGAGCATATTATTTAAAACTCAAAAATCCCTCGGATATTGAGTTGACTCGGAGTTTATTACTGTTGGAAAAGATCATGTAAAGAGGCCCACATTGGAGCTCTTTTAGTTAGTTTTTTTTTTCTCTTCTTTAGTCTCACATCATGTATAGGGATCTCTTCTCTCTTTCTCCCTTTATAAATATGTATTCATACTATGTATTTCATTATTGAGAAAGTATATACAAGTTTGATGTTTTCTAAACATGGTATCAGAACAAATCGGACTCTCCTTGCGACTAGCCCTCTGCTAACCGTCCGGCCTTCTCTTTTCGCGCAGGGAGCGGCCTAGTTTCTACCTGCCTGCGGGTTCCCGTGCGGTTACCTCTTTCTAACCGTGGCTTTTCGCGCGGTTAGTCTTTTTCTAGCCGCTCCTCCCTCCGTCTCTCTATCTCTCTCTCGTGGCTTCCACCTCTTCTTCTTCTCCTCTTGGCACCCCCCCTGTTTTTATATGACTCTCTGACAGGTGGGGCCTTCTCCCTTCTCCCTCTATCCACGCGGCTTCTTCTCTACTCGCACGGTTTCTCTCCCTGCTGCCTTTCTCGTGCGGCCTCTCTTGTAATTCTCTACCTGCGGTTTCCGCACAGCCTTTCTTGCGCGGCTTCTTTCTTGTGCTGCGAGCTCTTTATCTGCTGCGAGTTCTCTACCCACTGCGGGCTCCTGCGGACAGCTTGCCGCGCGGTCTGATCTTGATCGGGCCTGTTCTCCTCTAAACCGCGACTGCCCCGTCTCTGCTTATCGAGCGGTTTGGTCTTCTGCTCCTCTACCCGTTGTGCTTCTCTTCTAGCTGAAGCGGGCTTGCCCTGGTCTACCCGCTGCGGACTCACTGCGGACTCGCTTCTCTTCCCGCTGCGGGCTTGCCTCTGTTCTCGCTGTTGTCGACCTGGTTCTGCTGACTGCCTACTCTTCTGCTCTTCTTTATCTGCTGCGAGCTTGCCTCGGTTTCTCTTCTACCCGTTGCGGGCTCTGCATTTTGCCCGCGACAGCGTCTCTTGTCGTTGGTGCTTTGCCATCGAGACCGTGCGGCTTTCGCAGCCCTCTATTTAAAGCGGCTTCCTCGTCTACCCGCTCTGTTTCCTTGGTCGCGGCCTCTTCTGTGCTTGCCGCCTGACCATTGTCTTCCATCCCGCGTGGTTTCTCTTCTAACCGCCCGGCCTGCTCCTGGACTACCCGCGCGGTTTCCCTTCTAGCCGCTGATCCCCTTCCCGCCGGTCTTGACTCCTAACCGCGTGGCCATGGGATCTTCTCTTGACTCTACTGGATAGGAGGCTTCCTTCTCTGCTAACCGCCCGGCTCCTGCTCCAGAACTCCGAGACGAACTGCAGATTACGATTATCTCGTTAGCCAGAAAGAAAAACTTTGTGGAGTGGGTACATTCGGTTCGTCGTGTCCTTCAGTCCAAAGGCTTCCTGCATCACTAGACTCAAGCTGCTCCCGCTCCTCCTATTGACGACTGGTTGCACAATGACGGTCGTGTTCGGACCTGGCTTCTCAACTCCCTTGATGGAGAACCGTATCGCATGGTCATGTATCATGAAATGGCCAAAGCGATGTGGGATGAACTTCATTCCCTCTACTCCGGGAAAGATAGTCTACAACACTTGTATGACATCATCACTGATCTACAGACTCTTGATGTTGGCGGGGCCACCGATCTCACCTCCTTTGTTGCTCGAGCCAAAGCTCTGGTTGAAGCATGGATTCAACATCAACCTCCTACCACGGATCTTGCTGCACAACGAGCTCAAAAAGAAGTTGTGGGCGTCGTCATGATGATGGCTCATGTGCTTATAGTATTCGGCTCAGATCCTCTCCTCAGCGGCTACTCCATCATTATCGGATGTATGTTCCATGTTGCTCAAGGTCTCACCACCTCCGGATAGTTCTGGACCTCCATCACCAGCTCTCCTTCAGCAAACTTTTGCGCCCTTACTACCCCTTCCACCTTCTACTCGGGGCGGGGGGTGCGTTCCAGCTCTCGTGGCCGCGGTCGGGGAGGCCGACCACGACCAAAGTGTTCCTTCTGCGGGAAGGATGACCACCTTGAGGCCACGTGCTATCGCAAGCATGGACATCCTCCTCATCCACAGGTCGCCGTTGCTGCCCACGACTCATCGCTCACTCGTACTGACATTGACGAGGTTCGTCTTCAGCTACAACAACTTCATGGTCTGTTCACTCGCCCGCCTACCTCCGTTACCTCGGCTGCCTCCGTCTCACATGAAGGTATCGCTTGTCTCTCCACTAGTCCACGATGAATAGTGGATTCAGGTGCCACTCATCACATCACCTCTCTGCGGCCACATCAGTACCTAGATTCTCCTCATCCTAAGGGTATCACAGTAGCCAATGGGGACATTGTTCCGGTCTCCGGCTCTGCGGACATCCCTCTCACTTTTTCCTTATCTCTACGCTCCGCTCTTCATGTTCCTGGCTCCACATTTAATTTACTTTTTGTTGGTCTCCCCACTACTGATTTAAATTGCTCTATAACCTTGACATCTTCTTTTTTAATACAGGAACGACAGACGCGGAATATCATTGGTAAGGGGCGACTACAGAACGGGCTCTACCTTCTAGATGACACCTCTACTATCTCTCTTTCGTCTCCTCCGTCGATTGACATCGACGTCTTGGGCATGCCCCTTTGCCAGTCCTCCAGAAGTCTCTACCAGATGTATTTCTTCCTTCTTTTCAGTGTGAATCTTGTATTTTGGGCAAACAGCCTTGTTCATATTTTGTTTCTCATTATACCCGGAGCTCTGCTCCTTTTATTTTAGTACACTCTGATATTTGGGGACCGTACAAAATCACTAGCATCTCTGGTTATCGCTATTTTCTAACCTTTTATTGATGATTATTCTCGAATGACATGACTATATTTACTTCGGGATAGATACGAACTTCCACGTGTCTTTCGGGCTTTTGTCCTTGAGACCCGCACGCAATTCTCCACGAACATCAAAACTATTCACACTGATAATGCTCGCAAATACACTAGTCACGAGTTTGCGACCCTTTGCTCGGATTTTGGAGTCATTCACCAAACATCATGTGCTTATACCCCTCAACAAAATGGCGTGGCCGAACATAAAAACAGTCATCTTCTCGATGTTGCTCGCTCTCTCATACTTCAAATGCAGGTTCCCAAAGCTTATTGGAATTTTGCCCTCTCAACAATATGCTATCTGATTAACCGTCTTCCGTCCTCCATACTTCACCATGTCACTCCGTTCAGCCTCATGTTCTCCTTTACTCTGGCATTCTCTCTCACACCCCGCATCTTTGGGTACACCTGTTATATTCAAAGTCTTGGTCCATCCGTGGACAAGTTGGACCCCCGAGCGGCCAAACAAATCTTTGTTGGTTACTCACGGACTCAGAAAGGCTACGTCTGCTATTCTCCTACTACTCGCAAGGTAACTGTTTCTGCTGATGTTACCTTACGGGAGGATCTTCCCTTCTTCTCTGCTCAAGATCCTACACCTCTACCACCACTCATCCTACGTCCTCTCATTCATGTTACCACTCCTCCCCCATCACACATTCCTGCCCAGCCTCCCACTATTTCAAAGCCACCTGTTATACATGTTTACACTCGTCGCCAACATAGCTCCGTTGCCCCAATGCAGCTGGCTTCGATCTCTGACGCTCCACGTCCTGCTGATCCGGCACCAGAATCAACCGCTCATCCCATGACGAACTATGTATCCCTACATCGCCTATCCCTACGACTTCAAACTTATGTCACTTCATTATTCTCTATTTTTGTACCTAACTCTGTGCAGGAGGCTCTCCAACATCTTGTCTGGCGGGCGGCCATGAAAGAAGAAATGACTGCTCTCTGGGCTAACCAGACCTGACACCTTATCCCTTTACCTCCCGGGCAGACACCTGTTGGGTGTAAATGGGTCTTTGTCATCAAACATGCTCCTGATGGGACAATTGATCGTCTGAAGGCCCGTCTTGTGGCTCGTGGATTCACTCAAATTACCTACATAACTACGCATTTCTCCTCATTACCATTCCATTTCCCTCCAATAACTAACCCTAACCACCCAACTTCTGTTATCCCCTCAAATTACCTCTCGGAGCACCTTATACTTGCTAGGCCGTCCAAACTCCAACCCTTAACTCACAGTAGAACAACTGTCAGACCCCTCAACTTACTCAAATCCACCGCAAAACAATCAACTGAACCCTCAATGCCCCCAAATCCCAATCCCAAACACCTGACACTCATATTCCTCTTCTATCAAGTATTATCAGCACCTCCCAGTTGGCTTGTAATCCCCTTCAGCCCCTCCCAAATACCTACAAGTCTACAACAACATACACCAGCTCTTATAGAACTTCCAGCCACCTCTCTTGGACAGCCACTTAAAACCATCCAGTCCCACTGCAGCCCACCTAAAACCATCAAAACTCCACTTAAAAATCAACAACCCCCCTCCACAGCCCCAACCACCTCCACCAGCACAGAAACCTCTCCTTCAAGTAATAAAACTCTATTACAGTCTTCCATCTTCCCTCACAACCCCTTCCCCTTCCTTCCAAAGCATTACTCTTGCTTCGGTGCTCGCGATTCTTTGAGGATACCATAACCGCTCATACAAAACTCTATCAACTTCCTTTGGGTCCCCATATGCATGCAAGTTTGTATTTAGAGTTGCAATTTTCTTCATTGTATGTGTTGCATATATATACTTATATTGCTTGTGATACTGTTTTGAATGTTGTTTTTCCCTAGAACTCTCGAGATTTGCAAGACTTAGATTGTTGCACATTGAATTAATGTACTCTCATCGTACGTAAGTTACTTATTTGCAAGTTTTTTTAATCTTGTAACATTTATCATGCCTATATTGCAAGTATTTGTTTATTTAATTATTACATGCAACCTTATGTTGGCAGTAATACTTTTTTATACATGCAATTTTAATTTACTTAAACCTCACTCATTAACAGTTTAACACCATAGGTTATCTTTAGGATTCTGTTACGGGCCTACTTCCGTAACCGTGGTAGCTCGCCAGAGTAGGGGTTGGAGGCGGGGATGATGGCGGTAGTGGGGGATACCATGGAGCCGGAACCGCGGCTGCCTAGGCGGGGTTGCTCGTTGGAGGAGAGAGCCACCAAGATCTCACAACAAGAGACAAGAACTAGATTTCATTCATTCCTCCCCTCATACAAGACAATAAGGGTCTATTTATAGAACCCCCGGGTGGCACACCCGTAAATACATGAAAACATTAAAATATTAAAACACGACTTGACTCGATGCGACATGACACGACATATAAGTTGACTTGAATGCATATAATAATAAAATAGATAACTAATGGTTGAGTTGTAACCGATCTGTAACATCTCATCCGCCCTTGAAATCGAGCTTGCCCTCAAGCTCGAACTCCACGTGGTGACTGGAGCATCTGGCAGCTTGATCTCCCACCAGAACGGTGCATGATATCGCGTAACGACGGTGGTGGCGTCGGTGAGTAGCGGCGACGTTGTTGGTAAGACGAGCGACGTAAGTAATGGCTTCGGCAAGGTCGGTGGAGCGGTGAGGAGCAGCATCAGCAAGTAGGTCGGGGAAGCGACGGCCGGCGGAAGGGACGGATATGTAGGCGGTGAGGTGACCCGAGGCATGAACGGTTCCCTCAGGGTTGACGGAGCGGGGGCCGGCGAAGCAAGTGTCGGCAAGAGATGCGTCGAGTTGATCGGGGCAAGTGGAGCTAGGTTTTTAGCAAGTATGTCTTCGAAGAGGATCAGAATGGCGGCGCCGAGGCGATGTATCTCATGAGAGAGTTGAGTAGCCTCTGAATCATAAAATGAGATTATCGTCGATAACATTGTGAGGATAAAATAACGTTAATTAATTACTGAAACAGTAATCAATTAAAAGGTTGGCGTTTTGATGGGTTTGCTGTGAATTAGCCGCAGGAATAATGAAAAAGAAAAGATGGGAATGGAGTTTTAAATATAGAAGGGGCATGAGATAGGCGTGAGACAGAACAAGGCGGTAATAAAGAAGGTAGCTAGCAGTTGTAGTAATAAAGAAAAAATAAATGACGTGGGGTCCACGGGAACAGCAGTGGGTTTAATAAAATAGAAAAGTTGTGGGGCTCAAGCGATGAAAAGGAGAGCGGGATGCAGGAGCTGAGACGCGCGGGGCTCGAAATGAGAAGAGGCAGGGCGGCGTGCAGGAAGATGGAGTATACTGGCGCAGGGCTCGAGACATCAGGGTGGGAGAGAAAAATGGATGCACGCTGGCGTGCGGGGCTGGATCGGCGGAAGATGTCGGGGCCTCAACCGCTGGCCTCGACGCAGCAGCAGGGCGCGGCGGCGCTCGACCTTTTCGCTGATGTTGGCAAGGAAGAGGCACGGCTTGTCGGCGAGGATCCCGCACAAGAAGTCCTTGACGTGCAGGCTGGGACGAGGGAGTCCATCCTGCTGGAGGAGGTGACTGGCTCGACAAAGGTGTGACTGTTCTGGATGGCTAGGGCTCGACGGAGGTGCGGCTGTTCTGGATGGTTTGGCTCGACGGAAGACGAGGAGAATGGTTGTGGCTTTTCGCTGACTGCGTTGTTCTGGATGCAGATGCAGATGAGGAAGGAGACGCGGCTGCTCTGGATGCTGCATGCGGCGGACGCGGGCAGTGGGGAAGGGAATGGTGGTGGGGTCCCTCTGATACCAAAGTTGTTACGGGCCTACTTTCGTAACCGTGGTAGCTCGTCGGAGTAGTGGTTGGAGGCGGAGATGATAGCAGTAGTGGGAGATACCGTGGAGCTGGAATCGCGGCTGCCTAGGCGGGGTTGCTCGTTGGAGGAGAGATCCACCAAGATCTCACAACAAGAGACAAGAACTAGATTTCATTCATTCCTCCCTTCATACAAGACACTAAGGGTCTATTTATAGAACCCCCGGGTGGCACACCCGTAAATACATGAAAACATTAAAATATTAAAACACGACTTTACTCGATGCGACATGACACGACATATAAGTTGACTTTAATGCATATAATAATAAAATAGATAACCAGTGGTTGATTTGTAACCGATCTGTAACAGATTCCACCACAAGAATATCACTTTGCCTTATCGTACAACAGCCTATCAAGTCCTTTTAGAGTAGGCTTCATGAAACTCCTTTCCAACAGCTATACATCTATGAGAAGAGATAGGTTCTAGCTGAAAGCTTGAAATTCTTTTCTTGACATATCTGAAACTCCTTCTATGAGAGCTCAAGGCTCTTTCTTCTCCTTGAGAGCTCTATGCTATTTCAGTATATTGATCCTCTCACAAAGTATTTGCAATATGCAATGAAAGTTGAGAGGATTTCCTAGGAGACAACTCTAACACAAAGGATACTAAGATGAAAAGTGTCAAGTAGGAGAGAAGCATTATTGTTCTATTGATCCTCTTCTTGTATTTCATTTCAATTTGAAAGCTCGGTTTGATTAGTTTCCCAGTATAGCACCTGCCTATAACATAAAATTAATGGAACAATTTCTATTTATGTTCTTAAAAGGCTACATCATTGTATCAGATATATCTGCAATCTTTCTAAAATCATCAACCATTGCTCGACGTTTGACAATCAAATGAAATCCATCGATCAATAATCTGTCTTTTTTTTAATTCACACTTGCTCAGCACTCTCGAAGCATGAGGCCTTGTTCAACTCTTACCGTTCAACGATGGTATTCTTACACAATGATTATGTTCAACAAATATTCACAGTAATCAATTGGGTTTCATTATTGAAGTCTGCTTAACGTTTATCATTTAAATAACTCTACTCGACAGTCTGTAGTCAATGAAAAAACTCTGACCTAGAGTTTTATTCACATTGCTTTGCTTTGAACTTTATGCTCAATGAATCTTCTATTTATTGGCAATAACTGATTAGCCAACTTCACTGTTGACTGCTCTACTACTGCATTAATGTTCTATGACTACCATGTTGCTCAACTAGGGTGATGATGATCTGCTAATCACTGGTCAACGATCCACAACAAGTTAATCGACTAGTACATAAGATGTTAGAATGTATTTGATCTGAATTCTGTTTGAAGGGAATATGAAGAGCGATCCATACCTTCATCTCACAGTGCCAACTTTCTTTGAACAAATATGCCACCTTCATGGTCTGCCAGAGGTCATTTATGTAGTAGCAGACCACGGATAGAATCAACTTATTTTATTCCGATGGCCCGTCCATATACCACAATGATTGTTGCACAAGCTTTCTTCAAACAGATCTGCTACCTTCATGGTCTGCCTAAAATCATTGTATCAGATGGGGACGAGGTGTTCATCAATCGCTTGCAAAGAATTATTCAAACTCAACGACACTTCTCTAGCAATGTTCTCTGCATATCATCCACAGTTGAACTGCCAAATAGAGGTTGTGAACCACATGCTAGTAATATGCCTAAGGTGCACCAATTTAATTTTGAAGCAGTAATTTTAATTCAGCAATTAAAATATCACATTTGGGGTTTTAAGTTATAGATTTGGACTAGGGCCAAAAGAATGAGAACAAAAGGTTTGCCCTAATTTCATTTCTTGACTCTTCCTCTTAACCCTCCACCTCTCTCTCAATCTGCAACACAACGACGAAATCGAGACCTTCATCATGTGTGAGCTCACACCACATTTCCATCATGAAATCTTTTTGGCTGGCAAAATTAGGGATCACCAAGGGAACCCTTATGAGTGATTTGATTCTCCTTTTGCCGTTGAATTCACTGAAGGGACCCAATTTTCCTCTTACTGGAGCTAACAAATGGCAACATCAACTGCCACTTGAATTCACTACATATACCAATTGAGACATAAATAGCTTGAAGAAACAATCTAGCACCTTAGCCTCTCAAATATGAGAAACAGTTGAGAGTAAATGGCTGCACAGCTTAATTTTCAAAGACCATAAAAACTTTTGATCTGAGAGGTTTCCCTTTGCTTAACCTAATGTTTTTGTAGATTCGTAGTATTCAATCTTCTTCTGTGTTTCTATTGGCTATGATTTTAGTCATTTTACCCATTTGAATCTTATCAAGCGACTACTAAGATTGATGCAACATGGATTTTTGGATTTCTATGAAGAAATCTCAAAATTATTTTGCCCCTTCGATTTATGATGATGACCGACTCTTGCGCAAAAGGTCAAAATCTCAAATCCTGGAGCCAGGACAAGATTGAACATCCCCAATTATAATGATTTCAATTTTCAACAGATTATATTCAAAAAAATTTACAAATAATGTAAACAGGAATTACGATAAAAGGATCAAATCGTTTTGCTTACCTCCCCCAGCCATCTCTTACTTTGGTTTCCTATAGAATCCTATTGGCCGTCATCGTCCACCCCGGCCAGCGTGAGATCCCACGATATGATTGGACGGACATCCTAAGCCAGTTCGCCACGCGTGGGGTTCTCCGTAATTTAACTTCGTCGTCCTCCTCGCCCTCTTCTGGGTCTCTACCGAGGACGCTAACCTTTCCCCCGGGACCCTGTGGCGGTGTAAGAAACCAAGGGTTTTTTTTTACCATGGCGGCCACTCGAGCCAAATGGAGAAGACGTCGCAATCTTCAAAGGAGCTCGAAATGATTCTCTGCCCTCTTATATTTAATATTTAATAAATTGAAAAATCGTTTTTTTTTTAAATTATCCGTGCAAGTCTGACTTATTTTCAATTAAGAGACTTATCCGTAGTCTGCCCGAAAAATTTTATAGGACGCATAGAGTTATGGTCTCAATAAATACACCATTGCGGGGCTTGCCTTTTTTCGCTCGCTAATTTCTTCCCTTTAGGTTTTTCCGGGAGGTTTTCCCCCTTTCCGTCGTCGTCTTCTTCCTCCGGTCTCACCCTGTGTTCTTCGCCTGGAGAAAAGTGAGAGATCTAAGAAACTTTTGTAGATTTTATAGTTTATCATCAAAAGGTTTTGTCCAATTTTATCCTCAATTTAGCTTAATGGAAAAATCTTCAGTTGAAGTTCGCCGAGAAAAATTTCAGAGCAGACGACAATGTGTGAAATTATAATATCAGCGTAATTTTAGTTTTTGAGATGTAATTTGTTATTACGATTGTAATGGCTGTAATATAATCAGTATACTATTCTTCTTTAAAGGTAAGATTAAAAATGTGATGTACGTTTGAATAAACTCTTGTTTTTTGGTTTTTTAATCCAAATGGAGAAGACGATGGAGGCATCAATGTATTCTGCATAATTTGGGATTTATTGGAAACAGAACATTTTTTGGACACATCTAGGATTACTAAAGGAAGAAGTTTTTGTTGACCCATAAAAATATAAATAAACGAGCATCAAGAAATGATTCTCGCTTCTCTCAGCTTGACATATCTTATATTTAATTATTATTTGAGTCGTAACACAATCGATAAATTGAAAAATCGTTTTTATTTAAAATTATGCCACCCAATGACCCAAATACAGAAAAAAAAACAAGGTCCTTGTCGCAAGCAATTAGCCTTCATTTGTGGACTTATTTTCACCAGTTAAGCGGTTACAATTGCCCACAAACTTCTTTGAAATTTTCATGTGCATTTTTATTTTCAAGCGTGGACGTGTTACCGGCCTCCCCTACTCCGGTGAAGTTGGTCGGGCCACCCAAATCAAACCTCAAAAATTAGGTTTTGTTTAGCCTGGAGTTTTTTGAGCAGCATGCCGCCAAATTGCGAAAAAATGACGATCCGGGGTCGCGAAAATTTTTCACGACTCCAGCTAATCACGGAAATCCAGATCTTCCACTGACTCCAAATCACGTTGATGCCTGCTCGACTTCCGCCAACTCTAAATCCCTGACTTCCTCCTCTTAAACCCTCTACCTCCCACTGCCTCACTTCAGTTACTGTATCTTTTCAAGAGATTTGAGTGAGCGAGAAAGGGATGGAGATCCTGATACCAATGACGGGCCGATTGCATGTAATCGTCTTCTTACTATAACGGCCACCGCAAATCAGAGGGGGTGGGAGGTTTCCAGCGAAGGCTGGGACGGGAGGACCCTGTTCAAATTGGAAAAATCAAAGACCGTAGTGAAGGACCGAGGGCAGGGTGCCCGACGGTGGTGGCATCCGGCGATGGCTGGAGGCGGCGGCGGCCGGAGGCAGTGGCACCCACCTGTCGCACGCAGCAACGCTGCTGTGTGCGCACTGCCACACGCACGAGGCGTGCACTGCTGCGCGCGCGTTGCTGCTTGTGTGGGCGAGTAGCGCTTGCGCGCACCCAAGGTTTGTGTGGCGCTTGCGTGTGTGTTTGTTTTATGCGCTTGCGTGTGTGCTTGATTTATGCGTGCTTAATCTCATTTTCATTCTGAGACGATTTCAGACCCTTTAAGCGGGCAAGCGAAGCTTGGTGCGCGCAGCTCATTTGGTTGAGTTGGCACGCATTCGTGTATTTAGTCGTAACTTTCCCATTTTGACTTAGAAAATTAAGGGGGAACCTCATTAAATGCGTCCAGATTTTTGCGGGTCGTGAACCGCAAACCAACGAGCTCAAAAATTACTTAGCATGGTCACCTAGACTTGGGGTTGATTGCTCGTACCTCGCCCGTATTTGTTATGTTGTGTTGAAGGCGCGTTGTAGGAGATGCCCTCTGGCTTTGTGCTTCACGCGCTGCTTTGGTGCGAAAGCATGTTGCTTTTTGCATTCCCTTTGCTCAGGCGCGCGAGTTTTTATGTGATGCATTGAGCTTGCGACCCCCATCAGGTGTTAGCCTTGCATGGTGAAGAACTTGTCATCGTCATTAGGAGGGGATCTTGGCAGCCACCGAACCACGCCTTGCTATTATCCTTGCGGTGATGAATTAATGTTGTAACACTCTTTATGTGTTGTGGTGATCTGGAAGTATCTTGTGTTTTACATTTCTTGTTCGTTTTGCGCTATCATTGGTGATTGTCGCTGCATGTTAGTGGTGAGAGCTTGCTGCTAAAGCGTGATGAGGGAGGACACCAGCCCCCTGCCTTGGAGGTGCGGATGGACTCGAAGGTCTGTTAGTTTTTGGAAGGCGACAATTGACCTTGGTTCGCGCCTTCTTCAGAAGGACCCAAGATCTGTTCCGTTGGGGGTGGCAAAGAAACTTTGCCCATTCTTGTCTGAGGAGGACCAAAGTTCGTCCAGATAGAGGTGGTGAAGATCTTTTGTTTGTTTGCACCTTAGGAGGACTAGGGTCTGTTTGGGTGGAGGTGGCAAAGAACCTTTGTTTATTCGCGCCTTAGGAGGACTAGGGTGTCACAACCCGCATTTTTCACCGCCAAATAAGTAAATCAGAGTAAGGAAAAAATGTGCGTCATGATGTCACGTCAGCAGGGATAACTGCAGACGCTCATGCAAAAACACTACTTAAACATGAAGAAAGATTCTTTAAGTTAATTAGAGTTAAAGTCAATTTAAGTATAGTAGTTAGCCGTATCTCTCGGCTAAGTGGGCTCATCTAGTCCACAAGAAAAGTAATATGCGCGGCGAAAATACTTTTTTTTATCGGATTAGGCATCCTACAAGAGCTTAGAAGTTCCAAAAGGATACCTCGAGCTATGCAAGTTCTAAATTTATAATCGTAGTAAAAGTGGGTACATTGTACTGTCATTAAATATAGTGATTTAACATTTTAAATTATGCAATGCATGCGGTAATAATAGTAATTTTTCTTTTATACTTGAAAATAACTATCATGCAAACCTAACATAAAACATCTCAGAGAGAAAGTAGTTCACATCCACAAAAAGTAAACGAAACAGCTAGCAAGTATCCAAAAAAAAACAATCTTGTGGGCGTCAATAACCTTACACAAATCCACAAAAGAAAAGTATGTCTGAACCAGTAAGACAAGATAACAACAGACTACCTCGCTACGGCGAGGAGAAAACCACAGCCAACACTACTGCCCAGAAACTCCAGAACCAGCTCCACTATCTGCTACTGCTCTGAACTTGAGGCATTCCAAAGACAGAACACCTCAGCAAGAATGTACAAATGGTGGTAGAAAAATAAGCCAACATAAACAAAGGGGGTCAAATGGAGTACCAAGAAGTAAAGTACGAAAGTAAAACATTAAACAGGAAAAGAACACTTACGTGAATCGTCACGTACATCATAAATACACCAGATGCACAAGGCTAAAAAGGTGAAAAGCAAGATTAAATCATAAGAAGGAATACTTAAGACTTTATTAGCCGTATGTAGTCAACTCTACCCAAAAATACAGGCGAGGTGGTCACTGATCTGGACACACCCTCACAGATATATAATATCCATCTAACTGTGGGGGAGACTCATACACTCCACCATTCACCGCAGACGCCCAAACACCTGGTAGAGTCCCACAAGATACTAATAAAGGAAACAAACCTTGAGGCGGTGGATTCTTCCACAAACACCCGCAACAGGAAAAAAACCATGATATAAATCTCAGACATCGCGAAGGTGGTTACGTCCACTAACTCCTGCAATCAGAGAATCATGATATATCTCAATTTTTGGCACATTGTAATCTACTTGATAATTCTAGATTAAGAAACGGTTGATCCCCCCTTAGGAAAGATTTCACGGTCCCAAACAACTCTTAACACATCATATATAATAGTTAGGAACGATTAAAACCATCGACTGAATATTGTCATCGAATTTCTACAACACTTACAAGATTAAATTATCATGATGAAACTAATAACACAAGTAGATTCAAAGAAAAAAGTTAAATATATCTACAAACGGAAAGGACGTTAGTGCAGAAAATTGAAGAACAAGGAGATTATCAGTTATCATCAAGATTGAAAAGAAGGGAGAAAAGGGAAAACCACCACTTGCCTTGGTTTCGTCGGAAAAACTCTTTAAAATCGCTCATTAACGTAGATCGGAGGTAGAGAAGACGAGGGGAGTCAAAATCCAACAAGAAATAGCCACGATAGAAGTTAGGGCCAAAAACTCTAACGAGAAAAACTCAAGAAATAGGGAAGATCTTACCACGATGGCGTAGCTCACGGCGAGGGCTTTCTGGATCTACGATCGGTTCGCGATTTCGAACACCGAAGCACCGTCGACGGCCAACGGAAAAAGTACAGACGGACAACCTCTTTCTCGCTCACGCCGCTCTGGTTCGGAAGGTAGACAAAAACCTCGGTCGGTTTAAAGGTGAAGAAGAAGAAGGTATTTATACTAAGGGTGATAACAGGATAAACAACAAAATAGATCGGGTTCGGCGGGACCGGTTTTCCCGAGACAGAAGGAATGGATTACTCGAGTACTAAGGGACGATTACTCGAGTACTGCAAGGGGATTACTCGAGTACAAGGCGACTACTCAAGTACTGCAAGAGGATTACTCGAGTACAAGGCGACTACTCGAGTACTGCGAGAGAATTACTCGAGTACAAGATGACTACTCGAGTACTGCAAGAGGATTGCTCGAGTACAAGGCGATTACTCGAGTACTGAAGGCAGAACTACTCGAGTCCTAAAGGCAGAACTACTCGAGTACAAGGAAGAATCTCTCGAGTACCAGGATGGAGAATTACTCAAGTGCTATAACACGACTCGAGTGCAGAAGGGAGTACTCGAGTACTAGCAAGTTACTCGAGTTCTAGAAGGCAAGCACTTCTCAAGATTACTGAGAAAATTTCTCGAGTTCAGGCGGGGCATTACTCGAGTACAAGAGGTACTTCTCGAGAACAAGGAGATAGTTCTCGAGTAACAGACACGCATTACTCGAGTACTAAAGGTCGGCAACTTGAATACTAGAAGATATTTCTCGAGAACTCCAGGATGGATTCAAAATTTTGGTTTGTCTTACATTCTGGGATCTCAAATGCTGACTCTAGGAATTTAGCAGGAGAGACAACCGTAGAATCCGACGCACCATTCTTGAGACAATATCAACAAATGCTCACACAAGCAGAAATCATCACAAAGATCCAAACACACGCCGAGACTTAAAATGTTCGGGTCGCAATAAAACTGGATAAGATCAAAACCTCAAACTCATTCCTTTAGACCAAGGAAAGCATTCGATCTAATCAAAATCCCAAAATCCGATCAAACAAACTAACGGACGCAAAACGCACAAACGGTGCATCGTCGTCAACCAAACGCAAAAAGGGTAACGCCCTGACGTCATAAATATGACGACGTCAAATTCAAATAATATTTTCAGAAAAAATCAGGGGCATTACATAGGGTCCATCCGAGTGAAGGTGGTGAAGAACTTTTGTTTGTTCGCGCTCTGGGAGGACCTAGTCCGTCCATGTGGATGTGGCAAAAAACCTTTATTCGTTCGTGCTTTTAGGAGGACCTGGTCCTCCGGGTGGAGGTGACAAAGAACCATTGTTCGTTCACGTCTCAGGAGGACTAAGTTCTGTCCGAGTGGAGGTGGCAAAAAACCTTTTTCGTTTGCGCCTCAGGAAGACGAGGGTTTATCCTATTGGAGGTGGCGAAGAACCTTTGTTCATTCGCACGTTCGCACCTCAAGAGGACTAGGGTCCGTCATGGTGGAGGCGGAGAAGAACCTTTGTTTGTTCGCGTCTCAGGAGATATTCGGACACTCTGTTTGGGAGAGAAGAGTCTCCACTTGGGGTATCCGGACATTGTTTGAGAGAGGTCGGAGTATCCACTTGGGATATTCAGACACTCTATTTGGGAGAGACCATAGTCTCCACTTGGGGTATCCGGACATTATTTGAGAGAGGTCGGAGTATCCACTTGGGATATCTAGACACTGTTTGAAATGACGGAAGTGCCCCTCGGGCGGTCCTAGCAGCCCGGGCAGGGTGCCCAATGGCGGCGGCGGCCGGTGATTGTCGAAGGAGGCGTCGGCGACCGGAAAGAACCCTCCTGCCCCAGAGGATCATTTTTGGGGTTAACTCCTGGGTCCGTTCTTGTTGATTGTCCCAGTGTTGGTGTTTTTTTAGATATTCCCCAAAGAGTCCTTGTTGGACGAAACGATCGATCTTCGTCTTCAACTGAGTGCAATCTTCAGTCATGTGCCCACATTCACAGTGAAAATTGTAGTATTGTGATTGGCTTCCTGTATTCGGGGGGAGCTGCATTGGCCTCAGGAGAGTGTTGTTTTTTGTTGATAATAAGAAGCACATTTGCCTGAGAGGTGTTAAGGGGGTGAAGTTTTGACGATGTCAGTGCCACGCATTTTGTTGAGAGTCGTCGTAATGCCCGCCGTTCTTTTTGGGTACCGGCAGTTGGTCTTGCCCATTTTTTCTCTTTCATGTTACCTTTAATTTGTTGTCAATGTGCCTCGATCGCTTTGTCTGCCACAACCTAAGCTTTGACTCCGTTGATGAAGTCGCGAGATAGATGGGCATTGTCGTCCTCATCAAGGTTGAGTAAAATTAGTTTGGGTGGAGCCCTCGAAAGAAAACGTCGTGCAAGAGCTCGGGGTCGACCCCCAAAATTTGTCGTGCCGCAATAGTGAAACGGTGGAAGAAATCCTTAAACGACTCTCTATTGTTTTGCGAAATCCTAGAGAAGTGAGAGGGGGCTCAAATGATATGGAGATTGGTGATAAACATGTTGGTGAGTAATTGAGTCAATTTTGTGAATTTGTTGATTTACCTTTTTTAGAGAATGAAACTAAGTGTGAGCTTGTCCCTAGCTTTCGAGTTGTCGAGAAAACTTGACACATAAGTTGATCAAATGAGTTGTGGATCCGTGTGATTGTTGTGAAGTGGTTGACATGCTCCGACGAATTGTCTGTTCCAACAAAAGTTTTGAAATTGGGCAGCTTGAAACCGCGCGGTATAGGGTGCGCCTGGACTTATGGGGAGAACAGAGAGCCGTAGTGAGTAGGGCATTGTGCTTGAACGGTTCGGCGCTTGTCACGCTTGTACCCCGCTTTTATCATCTTGCTCACTGTTAGAGGTGGAGCCTAACTGCGTTGGGTACTTATGTAATTTTTGTACATCTTTATTCCGGTATGTATTTAAGCCTAATTTCGGCTAAGGGTTTCGTGAGAACTGAGAATTCAGGAACCGATGAAGGAGAGCGGCCGGAAGAGAGAAGCGGTGTAAGTTTCTTGGAACGTTCTTCATAGTGGATTTCTGTGGCGCGGGTGGTTGTGATTTTTTCCCAGCACTTGGGGTTTTTCCACGTTAATTTCCTGTGTTGTGCTCTGCATTTTTCGTTGTTGTTTTGTAGTTACTTGTTTCCCCAACACTCACTTCCTCGCGAGTGAGTCTTATGTCGAGATGAGCGACAATTGCTTCTGCCAAACAGGGGTTACACCGCGCGTGCCCGTGAAGCCCAACGAGTAACGTGAGATCCATGGAGCAATGGTCGGCCGCCCAGAGCGGTGGCTAGGTAGGGGAAGCGATGGACACCTAAGTCTCTCAACAGGGCGAACACCTCAGCCAGTTGACGCTCCTCCACGTACGTGCTTGCTCGTGCACGTACGGATCGTGGCTCGCTTGGTCGGCTCGGACCGCCTGGGGAGATTCGATCGGGATCTGAACTAGCTCGACTTAGATCACTTTAGAGGAACCCATCACTATTAATGTGTCAGATGATGAAAAGAAACGCAAATTAATTTTCGTCCATAAATAATAATTATGGAACAATTCAGTAGTTCATTTTTTTACTATAGAATTAGAGATTTACATGATTTTTTTCCAACTGGAAATGATTCTTTATGTTTTTTTATTTATTTACAGTCAATGATTTTTGTGAGTAAAATCATCAAAATTCGAAGTAAATGAATAATTTCATCAGGAGAATTTTAAATTAAATATGTACCCCGGCGCCGTAGCCAGAGAGAGAGAGAGAGAGAGAGAGAGAGAGATAAAGAACCTGTTGTTAGCGTACTCGTAGAGGCGGCCGCGGCCGGAGAAGATGATGAGGGCGACGTCGGCGTCACAGAGGACGGAGAGCTCGTAGGCCTTCTTCAGGAGGCCATTCCGGCGCTTGCAGAATGTTACTTGCCGATTCGCCGTGTTCTCAATCCTCTTTATCTCCATCTTCCCCTTTATTCCGGCCATGTTTTCTCGGCCGGCGGCCTCCACCACGCGCATCATTCTCCTCACCTTAATTAATTGCCTCCTCCTCCTCCTCCTCCTCCTCCTCATCAACAATTAAACACGCATGTCATATATATGTTATAAGTAAGTTATAACACCTCCAGAAATATAATTAATCATTTATTGCTACAAAATCTGCAATTCCACCATCTCTCTCGATACCTGCAGCAGCAGCAGCTCTGAGTGAAATTGTATGAAGAAGGTAGCTTCTTAATCACCGCCCCCCTTCTTTCTCTCTCTATCAAAGATTAATGGCGGATAGAATTGGGGAAGAGTATTGTGCGTGTGTGTGTGCGAGAGAGAGAGCTTGTATTGAGAAATGTTACTATTAATAAGATTTGCATTGGCGTGTGGTCAAGCAAATATTTGCCCGAAGTGGCGGTGTGCTATACTGTACCGTGCAGTGCAGCATATTTAACGGTTGTGAGTGCATTCATTTCGTGCACGCATCTCAGCGCGAATGTTGATGCACTGACAGTCATTGAATGGTGAGACGATGGTGGGAATTGGAGGGTTACCAAACATTTTTGTTAGTGATGTGACATTCCCTCTAGGAAGACGGAACAAAAACACCCAAACAATCTGAGTCCTGTCTTCAATTCATCCTCACTGTAGATACGAAAGAAGCACGCATTCTCACAGCTCTCATTTTCACCACTCAAACAAATTAAGGCTCCGTTTGACACGGTGGTAGCGGTCATGAACATGAGGATTAAATTGTCATTCGTTAATGCCCACTTAAGAAACTTCATTCACTTTATATTCAAACGGATGAAATTTATTAGGTGCTCCTTATCAAATGACGGTTTAACCCATGAGCTTACGACAGTCATCACCTTGCCAAACGAAACCTAAGCTTTTGTCGGAATGCTGCATGAAGTTAAAGCTCCTACGCATTTGGAATGGAGTTAGTTCTCAAATGGAGAACATAGTTCCAAATTACTTTGGCCGCCAGGAAGCCGGCGGCCCGCCCGGCAAATGACGATAAAATACATGTGGTCAACAGTAACCACTCACTACTTTAGTGGTGGGGCCGCAGCATGTGAGCTTAAATTGTTTCTCACACAATGGCTTTTTCGATAGCAAATCGAGTCGGCCGCACCGGAAAAATCAACCACCGCAAAGTGAGTCGTAAATTAAATGGAGGGAAATGAAATTTTTTAAAAAATGGAAGGGAGAGGACAAAAAAAAGGAGAAGAGGGGCTCCATTTCCTTGTATTGCCCATCCCTTGGCCTTGTCCTCAATTACCTGGCTTTTCTCTATGATTTGTAGTGCTAATTCAAATACTTTGCTCTTTCTAGCAAAAGTTAAAACTTATATAGCTCTGTCATGGCCTTCCATGATTATGGAAATGATGTAAATACAATATAATATATAGACATATATTAGGACTTTTATGTGGCACAAAAAATAATTTTTCGAGGGGTTTATCATTTGCTTTTTGCGACGATGTTTGTCGGCCTATGACCCGTCGGACTATGATTGATTGTTTACGATGTTGTTGGTCAGCCTATGACCCATCAGACTACGATCGATTGTTTACGACGCTGTCACGCTGGTTGTCGACAGGCTATGCCCAATCAGACTATGACCAATAGTTGATCAACCTTTTTATGTCTTTCGTGTTTTTTGTATATATATGTCTGTGTGTATGTATATATACTACTTAAAAGGAAATACCTTTATTGGTAATGTATTGCATGCATCATTAAAATCATTTCCATCTTTTGTTATTAACAAAAGAGGAAATAAAGATGAGAGCATGAGAGGGCCACTCGCCATTATGACGTGAAGCCCGTTCATAATCAAAAACTGTTAGACATGAGTATAATCAAAATATATTTTATGATATTAAAGGCGAAAAGTTTTATTTGGTGAAATATAATAGAATGCTCTTTAAATTAAGTACATAATATTTTTAAATTAAAAATATTTATAAAAGTATATAAACTTGAAAAAAAAATTAGTCGAGCGCATATATTTATTATGAGAGGTCATCATTATTAGACATTTTAATTTTATTAAATTAATATATAAACAATGATACGATATTTTTTAACAAAAAAATGTGTAAATATTTTCACATTAATTTATTAATAATATATTTATTTTAAATCATATAATTAATATAGGTAGAGGCTCATGCCGGTGACAGTCAAAATACTATCACAGAAAATATACTATAGTGATTAGTTGCAGGAGCGGAGCTATGTCTTAAATAGGGGTGTTTAGTATACAGTGGCAAATTAATAATAATAATTTAAATGATTATACATATATGCAGCGTCATGTCTACTACGCTGCATGCATGGGAAGGGTGAAGGCAGCCAGCCAGTCGGGCAGGACAAGTCATGAGTGTAAAATGCCAACCTCATCTTCCTCACGTGCCATCCATCATGATCACAAGCCCTTTCTTTTCCAGGGCACAGAACCAAGACTCTTCTGCTTGTTACCTTCTTCCCTCTAATATTAATTAATTAACTTTTTACTATATATATATATATATATATATATATATTACGATCTAACTCGACATTCCGGTCGGATCGGAATAACCTGGACCGTCTTAACTCTCAGAACGGTCGAGCGCGCTCACAGTCAATAAAGTAGATCGATTGTACACACACATTTTTAAGGTGGAAAAACCCATCAACTTGATAAAAAATCAGGTGATCGTATTTGTGTCGGTCAAAATCCACTATTTCCTGACTGTTACAACTTGTTTGTGAATTCAAAGGTGACAACCACCTCTTGTTACAACTTTTAGGTGAGAGAACATTATACACACGACGGACGACAGACTGTCGCGCCGGAAGTTGTTACAAATTGTACTTTGCGTTGGTGGTCTTTGCTTAACGCCTTGCTGATTCTGGACGTGGGGACAGAGTGCCTGAACTTGCGGTTGCGGAGGCCTCTTGGAAATGGAGAGATTGGGCTTCGTCGAGCGGCTTCAACTTGGCTTGTACGTGGCTCGGGTGCGGCTTGAGTGCCGCTCAGATGCTGCTCGTAGGAGGAATCTGACAGAGCTTCAACCTGAGGAAGGAGAAGACTCGGAGGAAAAATGTGAGAAATGAGAAGGCATGCGACTCCTTTTATAGGCTCCAAGAGGTGGTTACGGTGGTTATGCGGCTATCCGCACACCGTAACCACCCAATATTAATATTTTTTCATAGTTTAGGGGTGTGTATTAATACCGATGTTTGCACCCCAAAATAAATAATTAAATTTATTAATTAAATTCCTCCACTAACCTGGTGGTTAATGGGTGGTTACATGCGAATCGGACGGCCGGGAATGTCCCCAACCGATCTGACGACGGGAGCGGAACTCCACGAGCGGCAGACGAACTTGCCGCCGAGTTCGTCGGCGAGGGGAGGACAGCCGACGACGGCCGGGGAGGAGCGGTCGGCGCGGCCACCCCCTTAGGTCGCGCGTTGGCGGCCGAGGGAGGGGGCGGAGCGGGCCGGCGCAGAGAGAGAGGGCAGGTGGCCGGCGTCCGGGGAGGAGGTCGGCCGCCCGCCGCCGGCAAGGTGGAGCTCGCAGCGGTTTGCCTACTACGCGTGATGGGATCAGCGCGCATGGGATCGGGCACGGTGATCGCGCGGGCGGTTAACCCCATGATCCCACTACCTTTTGAAGTGTAGATCATGGGTGTGTATTTATGTGCACACCTAATCATATAAAATGGGTCTCATTCCCAGGACCCCAACATATATATATATATATATATATATATATATATATATATATATATATATATATATATATATATATATATATATATATATATATATATATATATATATATATATATATATATATATATATGGGTCTCCTGGAAATCCGAATACCGCGAATTTCCATATATACGTGCGCGGTTTCCTTGCCGTTGGATTTAATCCAACGGCAATAAAACAAAGCTGTGCGTGACAGCGGAGCGGTTGCAGGCTCGCCGACCACCGGTCACCCTGGGCTCGTTAGCGACCACGCCAACGAGCCCAGATCGGCCGGTGGCCGGCGAGCCTGCCGCCGCCGGTCGCCCTGCTGTAAAAAATTGCAACAGTAGAGGCGGTGGCGGCACGGTCACTGTTAACTGTTGAGATTGCATGCACGGTGTAACACGTTGGACCTCCAAATCAAATTTAACCGTCCATTTTTTACTGTTTGAAAAAACAGCCCACTGGGCCAACAGATTGCTATGTATGTTGCCTATATACATCAAGAAACAATAACTCTTTGGCGATATGAGACTAATATGCACACAGTTCTTAAAATGCCTTTGAAAAGACGGTCGGACCATTAGGTGAAATTGGGCCTAAAAATCAAGTACAAATCGGAGGAGGCGGGACTCGAACCCTTGTCCGGGGGGCTGTGCAGTGCAGCGAATGCACTGTACCGTAAAGCGCGATCCGACAGTTGCTCTGAGATGCGTGCACATCTCAGCACATTCATCTCAAAGCATGCACAAATCGCAACGCAAAGCTGAACTCGCGCAAGATCTCAGCGCAACCGTCACTTTACAGTGCATTGCATTCACTGCACTGCACCTCCCCCAGACCAACTCAAACCCGCGACCTGCATAAATACTTACAACAATCAAAACCACTAGGACAACTGATTTTGTCCATAAGATATTCAACTATATTAATTATATAATCATTACATTTAAATTAATTAGTATAATATATAGGCCGTAATATATAGTATTTATTTTTAAAAAATCAATGGATATATTAAAATATCATGATTGTGTAACGCCCCCACTCGTCACATGACATATAACGGTGGGTCCGGTCAGGGCTCCACGTCATATGTCACAGACAAGCGGCGAAATTACTTGTGGAAACTTGTGGAAATCAAAATCTACTCGCATCCTAACTCAATACATTCTAGCGCAGCATTTTAAGTTACCATGAACTCAACTCAAAAAATGTTCACTACGATATAAACTCCACATTTATATAAACACCAGGAATGTATACAACTCTCACACACATGACCTTATATACAACATTATTCACATCACCAAAATGATACAAGTCATTATTCTTACTTCCGCTCAGCCTCCCGATTTTGCATTTCTCGTGTAAGAGCCAAATTAAACACTCGAGGCTGAATTTCACCAATTGAGCTTTGCGGCTCTTGTACTTCCAAATTATGCAATCGAGGCTGCGTCCGGGATGCAGATGACTCGGTCACTGCTTTATCTTTTCTTCATACGACGCACCGGTCTTTTTCTCACTCCCTGAAGGGGCATTCCAACAAAATTTCGCAATATGTCCTTGCTTCCCACAATTATAACATAGACGTGTATCAACATGTCCTTGCCCATAAGTTGCCCCCGAAGAAACAGTCGACGGAACTGATTCAGCAGGTCTAAACCTTTTCTTCTCTCGTCTTCTAAACTCCGACTGCTCCGACTATGACACTTTAAACTCTGGCTTTTCCACTGCCAGTCTCTTCTTCTCTTGTACCCGCTTCAAATCTTTCTCCAGGGCACGGGCCGTATCTACCAATGCTTGGAAGCCTTGATTCACCGAACTCGGGAGTACTAACCTCAACTCATCCCGCAGTCCCTCATAAAATCGATTTGTCTTTCGCGCTTCCTGCGCGAAGGTAGACCCCGCATATCTCCCCAGTCGAGTAAACTCATGCAGGTACGTATCAATATCAGCCTCACCTTGCACCAGACATTGAAACTCGTTCTTCATCGCAATCCGCTGCGACACCTGCAAATACTTGGCGAGAAACAATCTGGAGAATTCCTCAATTGAAACCTCCGCTAAACCTCGACCTGCCAAGTGATGTACCTCCATCTCATCCCACCACAGTCTCACATCTCCTTCCAGCAGAATAGTGGCTAGGGTCACTTTCTGCTCTTCTGCAGTCCTGATTGCAGTCAAGATCCTCTTTACTCGAGCCAACCAATCTTCCGCCTGCGTTGGGGAAAGCGCTCCACCAAACGTAGGTGGATGAAACTCCATAAAGTGCTTCAGGGACTCATCCGTTTATTGCTCGTCCACAACTGCAGCACGCACTTGCCTTGCACCAGGCCGTACTGGCACCCCTGCAGGCCTTGCCTGCCCAGTCGGCTGTGCCTGTAACACCGCTAGCACCATTTCCGTCACCACCCGTATGGTCTCCGCCGAAGGAGGCGTAGGCGCTTCAACGGGTGCTGCACTCTCATCGTATCGCTGGGGCTCCGACTGCCCAACATCACTCCTCGCCACATAGCAATGTACAAAACACCATTAATCAGTCATGTCATAACGATAATTATACATTGACTACACATTCATGCCCCTTACGTGCATGAAATACATTCCTAGTGGACATTCGTGAGTTCAATTATGTTCTCGCCTCCCAAACAATCTAAACCTGGCTCTGATACCACTTTGTAACGCCCCCACTCGTCACATGACATATAACGGTGGGTCTGGCCGGGGCCCCACGCCATATGTCACAGACAAGCGGTGGAATTACTTGTGGAAACTTGTGGAAATCAAAATCTACTCGCATCCTAACTCAATACATTCTAGCGCAGCATTTTAAGATACCATGAACTCAACTCAAAAAATGTCCACTATGATATAAACTCCACATTTATATCAACACCAGGAATGTATACAACTCACACACACATGGCCTTACGGCTTATAGGTTCCTCTTTACACAAATACATTTTCGTACATCGGCACGCAGGCCGGCCACACATGAAATCCAAACACGCTTCGCACGGCCTTCAAGGGCCTTGAGCAGCAGTCCATCCATTCCGTTCATTTCATTTCAAGCAGCAACACCTGCAACCACATATCCACCCAAGAGCGGCAAACAAAGTAACGGTCAGCGTTAGCTGACCACTTATAACGACCCTAACCCTTACCCGGGGCAGTGGTTCTTTCCCTGTATGCATTGCCATAATCATATGAATCAACACTACCAATCACAATCATATAACAAACGTTGGTATCCACCAGACGCTCTGTGCACTCAGGGCACCTTTTTGGTGTACCGGGTATCCCAGTCGTACACCGCCGATCAGAGGTTCTTCACTTGTTGGTTGGGTGGTTCAATCCTAGTCCACCAATCCCGCAGGCTGGCGACATCCCGTCCATACCACTCAGAGGTACTAAACTCACAGCATCCACAAACACAACCAGAGCAGATCGACCTACACCCTGTGGTGCAGCAAGCCGGGTTTAACTCGGCTCCCCGGGCATTACCACCAATCGATCCCTCATCTATCCAGATCAACCCACCCTAGTGGTGTAACAGGCCGGGTTTATCTCGCGCTCCCCAGGCGTGCTACCAATTGATCTCTCATCATAACCAGGAGCTTACTCAAAGCTTTCATACATCCATAACCAACATTCATTCATCCATACAACCATTCAATCAAATCATAAACCTTTCATAGTATCAAATCCAAAGAGTCTTCTCCGGTTTACCCATGATCATCACCAATCCAGACTACCCGTCCAGATGGGCTTCACACAGCATGCCTATGTCGTACTCCACACTTCCGGCTCTAGATGCAAACTCAACCACGGAATCGCTTACGAAATCCACCTCTTGGTGGAGGATCCCACGCACATGCATAAAGAAAGGACTTCGATGTTCAAGAAGGAGATCGTTACCCTTGAATATCGCTTCTACGCTACTTAGATAAATACAGGTTGTTGTTCTAGGTCTCACCTTAGGTCTCTTAAAGTCTTGTATTCTCACTTAAGTAATACAACCCCAAGTTTTAGAGTGTCATATATACATGTATAGTTGCGCCACAACTCATACGGAGTAGAATTGAGTATTGAGTGAGACACTCTATTTAGAATATGATTTGCAGTTAGGACCGCTTCCCTTCAAAAGAAATTAGGCATGCCGGCTGTAAGGAGCATAAAATTTAACATCTCTGTTAAAGTTTTATTCTTACGCTCAACGATACCATTTGACTGTGGTGAGTAAAGAGCAGTAGTTTCTAGGATTATACCCTTAGATGCACAAAAGTCCTCAAACCCGGTTGCAGAGTATTCTCCTTCACGATCACTTCTAAATCTCTTATTCTTTAGGTATAACAGATTCTCAAAACGAGTTTTAAAGATCTTGAAGGTTTTGAATACTTCATCTTTTGATTTCAATAGATAAACATGACAATATCTGGAAAAAAATTTGTCGATGAAGGTAATAAGATACTTCTTTCCCTCTCTATTGACATGATTTCGAAAATCACAGAGGTCGGGATATATCAATTCAAGAAGTTGTGTGCTTCTAAATACTGACTTGAAAGGATTTCTAGAAGTATTAGTTTGGGCATAAACCTCGCACCTATCGAATCAAATATAAAGATCTAACGGGATGTTGTGACTATTAGTTAGATCTCACATTTTCTTATAATGAATATGTCCAAGTCTATTATGTAATAACTTATGATCAATTAGAGTTGAACTCACTTGATTAATGCACTCATTATCTAGGCTAAGTCTATACATACTATTGATCATATACGCACAACCAAAATAATGTGAATTAACTGCTAATGTTATTCTATCGTTTTGGGTTGTGAAAAAAATTATGGTTTTATCTAAGAAACTCATGAAAATTAAATTTTTAGTTAAACTAGTAACTACTCTAACATGTTTTAAAATTGAAGCTTTTCCTAAAGAGAGGACCAGCTCCGTTGTCCCAACATGAGTAACTTCGGTCTCTCATCCAGTGCAGTTTTCAACCTTGTCCTTGACTGTTGTGACCTCTGTCATTTATGATATGACAGGTAGCATTGCTGTCCAGCCACCACTCAAAAGATGCACTGCGGTGACTACTCCCAATTATAGTCACGAAGGACTTAGGATCAGAGATATTGACCAGCATGTTTGCAGTATTCTGTAGGGTTTCCTCCTTCTCCATTAGTCTGTGCATTTCATACTGGAAGGCGATCCACTTAGGAGGCAACTTACTCAAAATTAGACTCGCAAACGGATTATTGATCATTTCAGACTGTTCGTCTTCCAACTTGTGTCACATATTTTCTAGTTTTGGGAACTGGATGTGTGCGATCAAGCGGTCTCAAATCTCTTTTGCAGTCTTACACACACTGTAGGTCATGGCAAAGTGAGAATTCAGGGAATTCATAAGGTAATTTCTGCAAAATTCTCGTCTTTGCTCCACTGATATCCGTCCGCATCCTCACGGGTAGTGGCGAAGTCGCTAAGAATGGTGTAGAAAATCTCACGTTCTTTCATTCCAAGTGGGACATACATTTTCCAACTGATGAAGTCAATGACGTCAAATGACTGCAACTTGACGACGTCGAGCGCACTTTTCTTCGACATCGTGTTTTGGTTCTAGTTAAAAATAAAATAAAATTAGAACAGTATCACCTGATCCATGCGACACGATTCAAAATCTTCAGATCCAATCCAGAGATATGAAATTTGCTCCTCCACTTTGGACGAACACGATCCAACAAGCTAAATCAACCCTTGAGAGATTGATGAAAGATCTTGATTCACATAACCAGGATTTGGACACCTCCAGAGATTGATCAGGAACTCTTGTTCTTCCGAAAGACAAATCCAAAAAATGGATCTCCCCACCAATATTTTTTCGGAAAATTTCCAGTGACAACAACAAGAGAGGAGCAGCACTAGTTTCTCTGTGTCGTTGCTTGGAGAATGGGCACTTCTATTGCATAGAGAAATTCGGCGCCACAATTGGCGGAAACCCCCTTTCTAGCATGAATCTGAAGATGAACGATGGAGCCGACAACGAAACGATGCTCCAGCAAATGGATCAGCACAGATCCGGCCAGATCTAAAGGCTCTCGTGCCTCCGCGTGGCAATCGCGCTTGGGTGCGGTGCCCGTGTGAGCACGCTTGCGCGTTGCGGTCGCTCGGCTGCCTTTGCTTGGTTTGGGAAATCTGAAGGGAATCCCATCAATTATAAAATTTTACTGTTCAAAATGTACCTAGATTGAATATTCGGGTACTATTTCCTGGATAGCTAGTATTAATTACCGAAGGACTGCTAATTTTACATAATAATAATAATAATAATAATAATAATAATAATAATTGAGCAAAAAAAGTGAATTAATTTTCTCCCTCTTTTAGAGTGTTATTGTCTGGCTGGCCTTATAATTGACAAAGCATGGTTAGCAAAGTTAGCTGAAAGGTAGTTCAAAGGGGTGTGAAAATTGACACGTGCCAACAAATTATTTCCCAGGTGCGTACTATTTGATGTGGACGCTATTGCCTCACATAGTCTTTGGGTTATTTCTGCAATCATAGTCATTCATATCGTGATAGCAAGATCAAAGTAGGCGACTCGTTTTAAAGAAAAAATGACTGCAAACTAAAGCTTCATTTGAGAAGACTTATTTTTACCGATCAAGCAGTTACGACTGCATGAATCAGACCTTAATTAAGATACTGTTCATGAGGTCGTACCTACTTGACCTGTAAAACTAAGTTCCCCAAACGAAGCCTAAGGCTCAGTTCAACACTGCGGTAGAGGTCATGAACTCATGATTAACATGATGGTTGTGAACCATCATCCCGTGAATGTTACAAACATAACATCAATTCACATTTCATAACATCCATACACAAAGTACACCCCTCCGAGTAGATTTTGTGCATGAATGTTTTGAAATGCGAACTTAAAATTCGGTTTGCTTGTAACGGAGTTGATATTGGCACCAACTCGCGATGATCGGATTCAGAGTGTAAATAGGGAATTTTAGGCTCCCTTTGACACGACGGTTATGAAGCGACGTTCGTGAACACCCGACCTCACCTAAGGAATTTTATGAATTTTTATGTTCAAAGTAAGTTCCCTTTTCTTGATGGTGATCATAACCATTGTCATGCCAAACATGCATTCTATAACCAAGACATTTTTGTCACACACCGGAGTAAAAATATTGTGCCAAACAGAGCCTTCTTATCGCAGAACACGGTGCATGATGACTGCCCATGCTTGTATATATGTGTTTCTTTATTAATGTTATTTATTTATTTTACTTTAAAATAATGATTATAATCACAATAGTTAGAAAGATAGAAATAGGGAATAGTTACATGTAGACTCAATTTGGATATACGCAAATCAAAATCTTAAAATCAGGTCTTTTTTCCAGTGATTTTTTTCTATGCAAACTAATTTGGATATACGCAAACCAAATTCACCGCCGCTCCCGCTGCATCTCCCGGCCTCTCTGTCGTTGCCTCTCCTATTGCCCCTTTCGACGCCTCTCTCGCTGCACCCCCTGCCGCATTTACCGGCCTCTCTGTCACTACCTCTCCCGTCACCGGTAGGTTGTGAGGCTTCTGATAAGCGGTTCGATGTACAACAGCCAGACGATTTTGAAGGTCTGCATGCTGGTTCTTTGTTTTTGTTGCCTCTCCCGTCGCGGGCAGCTGATTTTTTTCATTGATTTTGAAGGTGCGCCGCCGCTTCTTTTCATTTTCATTTTGATTTTGCATCTTAATTATATAATACATATTTTCTTCTTTCATCTTCAACATATTAAGAAGCTAATTTTTCGTTTTGGATTCTGCATATGAATTCTACATGTTGATTTTTTCGTTCTTCGTTTTCATTTTTATTTTGTGTTGTAATTAGATAATGGTACTGAATAGTTGATTTCTAGCCTCTTATGCTCTATTGTAGTTTATAAAGAGGGGGAAACATAAGTGTATTGCTTGTTGTAACAAATGAACTTGATTCTTGTTGTTCATACTTTCATTTGTCTTACAAAAATTGCTGTCAATTTTTTCATTTCCAAATTTTCATTTTCTTTGTTCCTAATTTCAGATACTGGAATGAAGATCAAAAACTTCTAAAGATTTCCATTTTATACATGCATGTTTCACGGTTGACCTCTAAAATTTAAATTAATCAAATTTATAAATTTTGTATGTGTTGTTTAGTAATACAAGTCTTTAAATTTTTACAGATTTTCGTTGAATTGGACGTGACAGTTACCATATATTAAACGCCATAAATTTGATGTTTTATATTATAAACGTGTTATTTTGTCGAACTGTTGAGCCAGACTTCTCATAAAATGTTTTTTTGTCTAAAACATTTGATTATGTAATTTGTAGTGTTGGTTTGTTATTAACAATTTTATTTGTGGTTAACAATTTGATTTGTACAGAGTATTTTTCAAAATATATGATTTGTCATTAATAATGATTTGCGTATATCCAAATTTAATTTGTCTTTAACAATTCCCTAGAAATGTGTGCAGAAATGATGTCCTAGTAGCATTGCTCTAAATTTAAACTAGTTATGTAGAAGAGATTATACAACCTTCGCGGAGACTACTATTAGCACCCCTCTCTCTATCTCTCTCAGACTACTATTAGCACCCCTCTCTCTAGAACACTCTAGAACACTCTCTTCTTATAGAGATATTGGTACAGACTGTGAATATTTGTGTGTAAATATATGCAAATGTATATATAATAATATAATGCATATAAGAGGATGGCAACTATAATAATAGCGGTAGGTGAGAAACATAAATTTGAGAGGAGAAATAGAAAGAATAATTGGGTTTAGAGGGCAAAAAATAAAAGAGGACAATGAAAGGCTATGGCATGTGGATGCAGGAATGGAAATATCTGTTTTGCATGCCTAATAATAGAGGTGGGTGATAGACTAATTTGGAAGGGCTTTTTAGATTTTCTGCTAACACACTTAAGAAACCGTTTGGATTGTCTAGAAAAGCTACCGCGGAAAACTTCAAATTGAAAAAGTCACTTGCCACCTACTTTTACCTTTTTGAAAAGACGCCCGGGCTCAATTTTTCGCCCGGGCACGAAATTTTCGTCCGGGCAGGCATTTTTCGACCAAGTACTGGCCAGGTGCGCTTTTTTCGCCCGAGTGCGATTTTTTCGCCCGTGCAGGAATCGTCCGGGCGGGTTTTTTTTCGCCCACCGATTTTTTTGCCCGACAGCGAATCGTCCGAGCGCAAATTTTTGCATCGCCTTGGCCAGAATCCGGGCACAGGAAGTGCGTTTTTTTTGCCCGAGTGCAGTTTTTTCGCCCGTGCACGATTTTTTTTTGCCCGGATGCATTTTATTCGCCCGAGCCGATTTTTTCTTACTATAGTGATTTTTTTTGCACCGGCGCAAAATTTTCGCCAGGGCGACATTTTTTTGCCCAGGCGTGATTTTTTCACCCGAACGAGATTTTTTTCCCGGGAGGACTTTTTTTCGTCCGAGCGCAATTTTTTTATTTTTCGTCTGAGCTCGAATTTTTTATTTTCTCATCAAGCGATTTTTTTCTCCCATACGCAATTTTTCGCCCGAGCGCATTTTTTTCGCTAGAGAACGTATTTTTGCCCCGGGAGGTGCTTTTTTCGCCTGGTCGTGTATTTTTCGACCACGCGCGAATTTTTCGCCCATGAGCTATATTTTTTTTGTCTGGGCGCATTTTTTTTTTCCGAGATTTTGTCGCCTGAGCGCCCCTGTGGCGAATTTTTTGCCGAGGTGTGATTTTTTCGCTCGTTCGGTCCCCAGCCGCGTATTTTTTCGCCCGGATGCTATTTTTTTCGCTCAAATGCCGCTTTCGGGCCGCTGAAAATAAGTCCCCCCAAATTCGCGCCTGGGCGAGTCCGACTGAAAAATTGGCTCTCCGGCAAAAATATTGCGGCGAAAAATTTGAGCCCCAGCGGAAAATATGGAAAAATTCACGGTCGGGCGAAAAAACCGTGTGGTGCGTCGCGGCGAAAAAAACCGTGTCCCGGCGTAAACGAAAAAACGAAAAAATCGCGCTCGTTTCACGGTCTAAAAAATCGCGCCCGGGCGAAAAAAAGCTCCCGCTCGAAAAAAAACGTCAGGGCGAAAAAAATGGCGCCTTTTCGCCCCAACGCATATTTTTGGTCGGGTGCGCATGGAAGCACACGCTCAACGCACTTTTTTAATAAAAAAAGTTATGACACGGAATTTGTCAAACGGTTTATAAAATGCTTCTTTTTCTGAAAAGCTCTATAAATTGAGTTTACCCAAACAGTTCTCCTTTTCTAATAGTGATCCTTTTGTCACCACTCATTCTCCTTTCTGAAAAGATTTAGGCCCTAAGGCTTCGTTTGGGGGGAACTTATTTTTAGCGGACAAGCGGTCACGACCGCATGAACCAGGTCTTAATTAAGTCCAAATTCATGCGGTCGTGACCGCTTGACCGGTGAATTTAAGTCCTCCAAAGAGCCTAAGTTTTGTTTGGCCGGGCGGCACAGTTGCGGCATGCAACACATTTTTTACTGGCGCAGACAGTGGCAAGAAGTCATCGTCGATTTTTTCAGGCGGGTGGGGACTCATGGCAAGCAGTGATGTAGCCCTAAAAAAAGAGCTGCAATGTCGTTTATTTTAAATAAAAATTTATAAAAAAATAATTATTAGAATTTTAAAATATAATATATTACAATTTAAATTACATTAAAAACTAAAATAATTAAAATTAATTTTTGTAACCGTTTTAATATATTACCTTTTAGAATTAATTTTTAATATAGTAACTTTAATTAAATAAATAACTTGTATTATATGTTATTTATTATATTAAAAGTTAATAATACTTTAATATATTAACATTTAATATAATTAATATATAATTAAAATCATTAATATTAATAGAATGTGTGTTTGGACTCTGGAGACTCAGGACTTTTTCGAATTTTACACTTAATAAAAAATAACTAAATTCAGGATGTTAGTAGGTGGATTCAGCGCGAAGTTAAAGAGCGAGTGAAATTCTATTTGGTTTGGCGTTTCGCAGCTTCGTTTGGGGCAAACGCCACCGGAAGACGGGTAAACAAATAAATCTCCGGCGATGTTTGCTTCGTTTCCACCTACACACGCCTTGAGATACACCCCAAAACGCTCCGTTTGGAGAAGTCACCTCCCCCTCCGATTCGAACACTCCGTTTCCACCCCGCCGGATCGACCCGCGAATCGCCGAACCAAATGCACAGTTTGCGGTGATTTGCATTTATGACCGCCACCATCATGCCAAACGGAGCCTGAATATGTATTTTGATCCCTAATTTTTCCTAGCTTTATGAAATCAGTCTCAAAAAGTTATTACTTTAGGATTTAAGTTCCTAAAGTTTATCTTCTGTATAACATTAGTCCTTAAGTGCAATTAAATTAACATCTTTAATGAAAAATACATAATTGTTTACTTATGAGACATTCTTAAGTTGATTATGAGAGAAAAAATAGCTTAGCTGACAATCAATTTTTTTGATTTTCTTAATTAATCTTTAAATTATTAAAATGCAACTACTCTCTATATAAGTAGCTATTTATATATTGTAATTTTTTATTCTAGAGTTATTTTATATTAATATTTATATTATTATTAAAATTGTTTAGGCTTGTTCAATTGCTTTTTTTTCTCAGTAATCAACTCGCGTAGCATAAAAAAAATAAAAAATATTAAAAATAATTTTAGAATATAAAATCAATATATAAATAGTTATATCTATATCTATACTATCTTAAAAAGATATAGTAAGGCCTGTCAATAGCATGAGTTCATAAATCAACCAAAAACTTCTCACCGTTCAATATGACTTGATTTTCTCTCCACCATCGGATCATTCACTGCTTCTCTATAATAAACCAAAACACGACCGTGCTCTCCTCATTTACCCGCGCACGCAGTAAATATTGAGGTCTGCAAATAGCGTGAGTTCGAAATTGGAAGGAAATTAGGTGGCCATCCGATTTCAAAGTTTTGATCATGAACCGTTAGATCAAACCGGCCCTCTCTCTTCACATTTTACTAGGAGTCCTAAACCTACTACTAGGAGATCTTAAAGTTAGGTAGATAACATAAAAAAGGCCCGCTAAAAGCTTAGGTTTAAACCAACCCGCAAACCCACCTGTTCATAGAATTAAAGATAAGCTGCAGCCCACAAGCCCGCTTAATTTCAAACATTCATTATGTAATTCTATATTTAAACCCAAAAGCTTCAAACTTACCGCAGTGTGGGACTAAACCAAGCACAAATTAAAAAAAAAAACAAGGGGCGCGATTTTTGGGGGTCAAGATGGTCTCAAAACGAACCGCGGTCAACATGAAAGTTGTAGATCTCGGCGAGACGAACAACTTCATGCTGATCACTTTTTGATTTCGAGCCGTCTTGGCTTCCGATTTGGGCTTCGAATTCGGGGGGTGGCGACAGTGCTACAGTACAGCCTCTCGCCGCCCCCGATTGGCGGGCTCGAGGGGCCCAAATTGGAAGCCAAGACAGCTCCAAATAAAAAGGTGATCAACATGAAAGTTGTTCATCTCGCCAAGATCTACAACTTTCATGTTGATCACTTTTCGTTTTGAGACCATCTTGACCCCAAAAAGGCTGGGCCGGGCGAGCTGGGGCAGACTTCGAGCGGATGGGCGGGCGAAGCCCGCCGTCGCCGGCCGGGTACTGTGGCGCGTGGTCATCGGGCCGGAGGCCCGTGCTTGTCGCTAGTATATACATAATACATATATATGTTGAATTATGATAACATAAAATTAGTAATTAAGAAATAAAAAATTTGACTGTCAGCTCAGCTTGTTTCTGTCTCCTAGATTGCCACCTAAGCAAACAAATATGTATTTTCCACTAGAGATATTAAATTAATTTCATTCGAGGACTATTCTATAAGAAAGGCAAACTTTAGGGGAATTTGCGACTCATTTAGTAAGGGTGGCAAGAGTTAGAGATTAATAAAATCCTACTGCTTCTAGTGATGGAACATGATTAGAATGTTGAGACAGCAGGATAACACATGCTCACTTGTAAGAAGTTGCAGGCTACATGTTTATATGTTGGCTTTCTCAGAGCTCCTTGAGTATTATGAGTAATGAATGGCAAAACTGCACTAGAGTCGGCGGCAGCAGAATGCGAAGGACTCTTTCGATCGGTTCACGATATGCGAACAATTTCACAGGATTACACTACAGAATCTGTAACATCCTCTGCTTGCTTTCAATCTCATAACCTGAAATTTAACTGAAAGAATGAGCGATGCAATTACACATTAACATATGGGCACATAATTTGAAATATTATGTGCAGAGGATTCATTTGGAGGGAGCAAGAGAAGAGACTTGGTCATAAAGCCCATCATATAGTTCAGAAATATCAAAGAGAAAAACAAGCAGGTTTAAACTCCTTGAGAATTTTGGGAGGAGAATCCCTGGGAATAATAGAACACAATACCAAATTCATCAGATTTTCACTATCAGAAAAATGTGGGTGCAGGCAGGATTGTCCCACACAAATTTGTCCAGAGCCTTTGGTGCAAGGTTTTAAAAGAAAAATACTATGAAAGTTCTGTTAGTAATTAACTTAAATTGATTAGGGTTATTAATATTTAATTAATAATGTGGTCCAAAAACTATTATTAGAATTAACTTAATATATGATTTTAATTGAGTGGGTGGTTTAAGAGAAGTTATGGAAATAACTACCACTTGTAGTGGATGGTAATTATCTTGTAGTTATTATTAATGGAGGTTATTGGTCCCTTGTCTAACACCAAAATATAAACAACAAATACTAGTTTTTTTTGGATTCAAGTGTGTGGCAAAAAGGCTTCTTGGTGGATAGACTGAAAGATCAAACTTTCTCCTCTCTAAAACATCCAAAATCAATTATGAATCAAGGTATGATTAGTTTTCTTCTGTTTTAAGTGATTTAAAGTTCCTACAATGGTATTTGAGCGTGGTTTAACGTGCTTATGTTTTTTTTTCGGGCAATAATTGTTTTTAGGCTCCGTTTGGGAGGACTTATTTTCACCGTCAAGCGGTTACGATCACATGAATTGAATCTTAATTAAGTCCAGGTTCATGCGGTCGTAACCGCTTGACCGGTGAAAATAAGTCCCCCAAACGGAGCCTTAATCAATTTTGGGTTTTATGCGATTGAAATGAAATGATGCATCACATATTTCGGGAATTTACTTGGCGTATCACTTTTTTTGATTCATTCCAAACACGGCTGACTTCTATATTATCATGGCTTTCATTTATAGTTTCTTATTATATGGATAGAGCATTATTGTGATTATTTCAACAGGAAAATTTGGATTTCCAAATCGTTAAATTATAAGATTTTTTTCCTTTTCTTTCTTTTTTGAATTCATGGATCAAGGAGCTATGCATTTTATTTGAATATTCATATACTTTAATTCAAAGGAAAAGACAAACATATTTAAATGTGTTTTAGGTTCTTAGCCCTAATATGATGTCCGATTAAATAAAATAAAAATTATGACAATTTTGTATCTTTTTTTTGAGAGAGACATCACTAGCAGTTTGATTTTGAATTAGGAGATATCGGTGTATTGCATGATTATTGGCAAATAACATTGTCGATATATACAATTGAGTGGGAGTAGCCAAAGCATTGTAAGTCATCTTAATATATACTGTAGTGGTCAAATTAAATAATTGAATAAAGTCAATAGATTATATAAAGAATAGAATGACATCTAATATTATGATTAATTTATAAATATAATTACTCAGTCCTATTGGAAGATGAATAAATTTTTTATATTTTAATTGGAGTGAGATCTTGAATTTACATCATAAGTAATGCCCAAAGTTACATAATATTTATAATTGATGTTTTATTTATTAGTCTTATAATTCAAGTAAATAACAAATTCATGCATATTAACAAGGTCTGCTCATATAAAGATTGAATTTATTATTATTTATTTAAATATGAAATTGGTTGATTATTGCAACTAGTTCTACTACATTTATTTAATCTCAAGTTCTAATTTTAACTCTTAACATTATTGCAACTAGATTAGAAAAAAACATTCTCTTAACACTCGAATGAATGGACATTGATTTGACTTTTTGTATGGAAGAACATCCTCTCCCTACGAATACTTCAACAAATGAAAAGAATCTCTATGAAAAGTGGGAGGCGATCTAGTCGCTTGAGCTTAACACTCATACAGACCTACACAAGTAAAGCTACTAGAGGTTCTTATGGGTGTGCGCGGTGCGGTTTGGTGCGGTTTTGGGCCAAACCGCAACCGCGCCGCAAGTGCGTGGTTTTGTTCCATTACAAAATCGCACCGCACCTACACCACGCGGTGCGGTTTAAAATTCGGTGCGGTTTTTGTGGTGCAGCCGATTTTTGCAGTTTTCGGTTTTTCGTGCTCACCCCTAGAGGTTCTTTTCCTAAATATCCGAAGGTAATAGATTTCATGGAAGTCATGGATGATCAATTTGTGAAATCTGATAAGGGACTTACAAACACTCTAATGAAGAAGATTTCAAGCATAAAGTATATTAGTGCTAAAGGTGTATGTGTACACATCGCAAATGAGGGACATAACATCTTAGCTTAACTTCCTAAAAATTGAATTTTCCTAATCATTTCTTATGAATTTCATTCTTAATTCACTCCCTATAGGGTTTGGGTCATTCAAAATATCCTGCAACAAGCATAAAGAAGATGATAGGTTTGTTAATGAACTTATATCAATGTATATATGTTATTGCCCCCCTTTCATGGATTGTCGGAGAGCAGCGGAATGGAAGATACAAGGGAATTTAACCCTAGAAATGGAGGAGGAAATGAGAGAAGAAACCATAGAGGGTGGAGGAAGGAGAAAAGAGCTTTAGGAGAGGAAAAGAGGAAGCCCAAGAAGGGAGACTTGAAGAAAGATCTCATTCAGTGATTCCTTGCTACATGATACTAATGGTTTATTTATAGGACCCCCGGGTGGCATACCCGTAATTACATCAAGACGCATAAATATACATAAATATTAATGTAATAAGACTCAACTCAATATGACTTAATAAAGACTTGGCTCCCAATACAAACATAATACAACATAATAAAGACTCGATACAATCACAATAATATAATAAGATAACTGACGATGGACCTGTAACAGTCTACAAGAGGCTACGAAGCACGGGTACTCCAAAAAATGTCTTGTGCCCGTACACGGTACGTTAGCGGGTACTGGTACGGCCCGGTACGGCAAAAAAAGTACCCGGTACGTTTATTGTTTTTTGGTACGGGCCGGTACTGCCAGGTACTTCCCGATATTATTAATAACGCGGATCCTTATTCACGTTAGGGCTAACTTCTTCGACAAACCCACGACAGATCTCCCGCGAGCGACCTCGACGGCGGCAGATCTCCTACGAGCGTCCTCGACGGCGACATCCCTTCTGCGAGCGACCTCGACGGCGACAGATCTCCTGCGAGCGACCTCGACGGCGACATCCTCCTGCGAGCGACCTCGACGGCGACATCCTCCTGCGAACCCTATCGACAAACCCACGACTCCGGGTCACCACTATTTCGACGTCATCGACTCCTGCGAGCCCTGTCGACCTCAACGGAACTCCAGGGCTCTGTCGTTCTCTATATCAGAAGCTCGGTCGGCGCTACACCGACTGTTCCAGCTGCGCGACTGCAAGGCTGCAAGCTCGGTCGGCGCTACACCGCCCTTCATTGCCTTCTCACCCCTAATCTACGAGGTCTGGTTTACCCCCAATTTTAATTTCAAGGTTCTTCTCTGATTATACATGCTTCTTATTACCTCATATCTCCCATAAGTAGTCTCTTTGGAAATATCCATTAAAATTGTGAATAACGGCATACAAATCTAGAAATCATTCTCATTTGGTGTATGATATCACTTTTGGTTAATTAGGTACTCCAAATTTTCACTGATATCACTTTGATTGTGTTGGTATTCTTGAAGTTGCTAACCTATTGCTTGATGAACCAGAGATGCAAGCAATATTATTTAACGATGAAGAAAACGATGACCTTGAAAATCAAGAACTTTAGTCATTATAAGATTTTTATTTGTTTTGTTGAACTATGTATGCCCTATATGACTATATCATCATTGGATTTCTTTTGTGTTTGGTGAACTATAATCCTATATCTTCTTTTAGATGAATTTCTTTTACTGTGTTTTCCTTTTCCTAGAAGATATTTTTAGTATGATTCTCACTTTCATCATTCCTTAGAATAGTCTAATTTCTTTATTTATCTGGACAATCTTAACATCTTGTGCATGTATGGTGATAACTGATAACATTTCATTGAACATATTCTTGCTGCAAATTAACTTGTTATGTGTTTTAAATTTTTTTTTCACATGCCCAAACGTACCCGTACCGTGCTATTTTATAATTTTGTCGTACCACGTACCCGTACCCGTATCGTACCCGTACCACGTACTGGTACCCGTGCTTCATAGACAAGAGGAGAGACTTAAGAATCAAAAGATTGAAAGTGTTCACTTTGTATCACATTTCAAAGGTTAAAGAAAGAAAAACAAAAATGTCGGTAAGGACAAAAAAAAAAGAAGATAAATCACGTGCAAATCTAATTGACTATAAAGTTGCATGCTTCTTGATGGGGGCAGTCCACCCAACTCGTTTGGGTCTACTCAAGATGGCCACAGGCATAGTGACGACCGGGACTACTCATTTCAAGCGGCTCAACAACCTTTGTATTTTTGTCTATTGTGATTTTTTATTTCGAGATGTAATTTTATGTTTTATTTGAGTCGGAGTGTTCGACCAATCATAGTCGTTCATTGGTATTTAAAAAAATTATAAATAGAGGGTGAGGGCTCTCATTTTAGGCATTGAAGAATGGAGGACTGAAGCTCATTCTTTGGTCATCGGTGTTGAAGGCGTTAATCCGGGTGCGAAGCCTTAGATCCTCTTCCCCTTTACGCCCACCCCATTCCTCCCCTTGGCCGGCCGCCCCTTCCTCCACTCCCCCACAAAACATCCCCGCAAAAAACAGCCCCTTCCCCCCTTTTTTCCACTTCTGGCGACCATCAGAGAACATCTCCGACCACCTCCGGCGATCCAACACCACTTCCACTCCAATTTCCCTTCATTTTGCATTTTCCGGTGATCACCAGAAAATACCTCAGACGACCACCACCACCACCGGCGGCCACCTCCGACCACCACCATCCTCCACCCAGCCGACAACCGCCGACAGCCGCCGCCACCACCACCATCTTCATCAAGTTTCCTTCATTTTTTAGTTTTTCGGCGATCGCTGGAAAACACATTCCGGCGACCACCACCTCCGAACGACTCTCCGGCAGCCACCTCCGCCCAAATCCATCTTCTTCCGGCAACCACCTCCGACCAGCCACCACCCCACCTCCGCATAACCACCACTGCCTCATAACTACCTTCCTCCATTATCCCAGTCCCCCATTATCTTCATCTCTTAAATTGCAGGTCTCCTTTCTAAAATCACTCCTCTCCTCCCATTCTCTCCACTCCCTGTTAACCCCCTAATCTCTTCACGTGGAGCCACCAAAAATTCCCCTAAAAAACAGCCCCACTTTCCCCCAAACAGACGGATTCTCTTTCCCCTTTTACTCCCTATTGTTCTCTTTCTTTACTCATGGGGAGCCATATGAACTCTCCCCCCATCTCTGCCACTACTCCAGCCCCCTCCTACACCCACTCAGCCGCCCACAACCTCCATCTACCCTTTGGATTAAATTCCAGCCACTGTTCCTCCAGCAGAATCTGTTTTCACTGCAGCAGGGGCACTTGGAGTAGATCCAACAGTCACCCTCACTCTCTGGACTGCTGCCCAGTTGCCACTCAGCAGCCTAGCAACACTCTAAAGCTCTATTTGTTTGGGCGTTTCGCTGCTCCGTTTTGGGCAAACGCCGCCGGAAGGAGCGTAAACAAATGAACCTCCGCCGGTGTTTGCTCCGTTTTCACCCGCCCGCCTTGAGAAACGCCCCAAAAAGCTCCGTTTGGAGGAGCCACCTCCCCCCTCTGTTTCGAACACTCCGTTTCCACCCGCCGGATCGATCCGCCACCGCCGAAACAAATGAAGCCTAAGTTGCTGTCCAGACCCCAGACCAGTCATGTGCAGTACAAATGTGAGATGCGAGTTGTGTTGATCGTTTGGTCATACAAGTGATGTGTTGCATGGGGAGTGTTGGATATCATTCGTGCCTCACAAAATGCAGAGAATCAAAAGTTTTAGATTCTCAATATTGTGTGACAAATCATTATAATCTTGTGTCTCCACGTCAAATAATTTCTCAGTCTTATGACTCGACTCATTGGTTGTCGAGAAGTAATATTATGAAGTGTTTATTTTGTCATAGTACCGATCACGTCTTGAAGCAATGTGCCACTTTTAAAAGACAAAAGGAGAAAGACGACGAATCAGACATTTGGATCGTGTCTACTACCTATTCAGACAGAACTCCTATAGCCTATGACGAGCTATTTGCAGTACCACCGTGTTTACGTGGGACTATTGCGGATATGCCCCCCATAATTGGGGATAACCCGTATATTGCTATTGAGTTGTCGCAACCCCAAGCACATTCAACACCTATTCTTGATTCACCCGCGGAGGGATCTGATCATTTAATTTATGAATGAGATACTAATAGTGTTCATTTATTTTCTTTGCAAACTTTTTAACAACTATTTTTACTTGAGAGTTTTTATACAAGTCGTAAATTCCGCGTTATATTCTGCATTTATTTGTTTTTATTATGTGCGTGTTGGTTTAGTCCCACACCGTGAGTCTCGTTATTATATGTCATTGTAATCCCTATATATTCTCACGTTGTGGAAGAATAAAGCACGTTTTCTCTCGATTCAACTTGGTATCAGAGGGAAACACGAAAATAAACCCAAATTTCTTTCCTCTTCCCGCTCACCCTGATCCCGACCTAACACATCCTGCCCGATCCCGTCATGCTCGGCTCAGCGCCATCCCGATCGGCCTCAACCCGCATGTCGGACGGCCTCCATATCACTGTCGGTTGCTGAGAGGGATGTCGCCGCCGTCCCTCCGTGATGCAGCCGCTGTCTCGCCTTCCTTCTATCGTCGTCGCCTCTCCGTGATGAATCCAGCCGCTGCCCACTCTGCCTACTGTCGCCTGCCTGCCACAGCTGTCTCTCCTAGCTGCGGCATGGACGTTGTCACCTCTGCGTGATGCAGCCCACTGCCTCTCCTGCTTTCTGCCGCCCGACGGCCGCATCCCCTGCTTGCTGCAGTCCGGCCGCCGTTTCCTCTGCTTGAGGTCGGTTGTCGCAGTCCCTCCAGCCGCCTCTGCTGCAGTCTGGCTCCGTTTTTTTCTCCATGGCTTCTTCTTCCCCCGATGAAGGTGCTTCTTCGATGTCGTCCCCATGAGTGACTCCGCCTCCGATAAGCGACTCTCAGCGGTCTCATGGCTTCTCTGGTGTTGATGCACGAAAACGGAGGGGAAGAGTAGAGGGGGTTGTTGTCGCGGGCACCAACAATTAACGGGGTATGTTCGGTCTCACGGGCAAGGTGAAGAGGTTGATGGTTGCGGGGATAGAGGAGAGGAGAGGTGAAAGCTTCTGAGTGCTCGAGAGTGGAGCAAACACTTGTTCAAGTGTCGCGGGGATAGAGGAGAGAAGGGTGTTGATCCGGGTGCGGAGTTGGTTCGGAAGGTTGATCAGGAGCTGTCGAGCAGGCAGTTACTTTGATAGTTGTGCTTGCAGGTTGACGCCGAGAGAGTTAAGCTGAGAAGAAGAGAGGAGCCGCTAGCAGTGGCAACAGCAGGCTTCGCCCGCCGCGGCTTAAATGTCACTCTTGCGATGGGCTTTCCTTTGATTAATATTGAGTATTACAGATTGAGTTACACCTTTACATGGAAAGCAAATAAATGGTACATTGAGGGAAGCTGGCGGCTAAGGAAAGATAGTGCCAAAAAGGAGGCCGCGCGGACTGAGAAATCAGGTCGGCAGGCCACACGGTTAGGCGAAGAGAGAGCGCGGACTGAGAAATGGAGTCCGCAGGGATTGACGGCTTGAGCTTATCGTCGGCTGTCCTCGAGCGTGACGCGAGGTGAGCATGCCCTCAATGGTAGGTATGGGGGTCTATTTATAGGCCCGAGGAGTTAACAGCTTTCGGTGACGTTACCTCCGGTGAGACGGTAACTTGTGTGATTAAAGAACGGAGTCCGCCGAGTCCGCAATAGGTCGCGCGGTCTGGGACTGCCTTCTGGAACTGGTTCTGATGTTGGCGGACTTGGAGGAGTCCACCCCTGCTGCGTTGAGCGAGCCCACGCCAAGTGTGCGAGCTAAGGGATTACCCGCCCGCTGCTGGGAAGCGGGTGCTGGGATGTTGTTGTTGAATGGCGGGCTGCATAACAAATCTGCCGTGTTCGAGGAGGATAGACCGAGTCCGCCTCTGCTGCTGATAGAGGCAAGGCCGCCGGCTGCTGAGCTAGAGTTGGGGTCATTGATGTTTGCGGACTGAAGGGTCGAACTGAGGGGCGAGTCCGCCCAGCCCGCATTGAACAAGATCAATGTTGGAGAGTTGGAGCAAGTCCAGGCTCTTGGGTGGACTGAGATGGAGTCCGCGAACTGTCAGTGTTCGTGTTGGTCGACTGGGCGACCTGGCGGACTGAGGAGGCAGGTCGCGCCTTCTGCTGAAGTCCGCCGCCTATTGAATGGGACGGCTTGCCGCCCCTGCCGAGAGGCCTAAGGCTTGGCGACCTGGCAGGCCGCGCATGCTGGCGAAGTAGAACCAGGTGTTGCTGGCTGGCGGCCTGGGGGCAGGTCGCCGTTCTTACTATTCGGCGAGCTAGCGTGTTGTCGGCGCTGCTGATGGTGGGCGGTGATAACTTCTCAATTGAAGTTATCCTTGCCTAATATTTCTACTTCATAATTAATAAAAAGGAGCTTAAATGATGATAAAATATGATTAATTAGTATTTTAATGTTTATGGTACTAAGTTGATCTTATTTCATGGTTTTCTATGCAAGATTCGCCGGAGAAATCAACTTGGAAGTGAATGCAGAATTATTATTTTTGGCCTGTACCAGTTACTGCAACATCCAATTCTGAAACTGCAACATGTGTCTGTCCGAAATTTTAAATTTTAAATTCGAATTCCCGCTATTTTTAATTATGGAAGGATGCGTCCCTTCAGGAGTATGGACGTTTTTAATGCTAAAAACTGACCAAATGAAGGAGAATTCATTACTAATTCGGATCTAAGGAGGAGAGCATCATCTAGGGTTGGCTTGGGAAGAAAACCTCCATTGGAGAGCGACGGCAAGAGGAAGAAGAAGGAGATCTTCGTACGGATCAAAGAAGCGACTCAAGGAAGAAATTCCTGCAGCGATTAAGCGTGAACCGCAATGTTTTGTAAGATCTATTTCAATATTTTGAGTGTTTCCTCCAACGCCATGAACTAATCCTTCCTTAATCTTGTATTATGAGAGTACTAGGTTGTGTTTGATGGATAATTTCTAGTTTATTTTGTTGAGAATACTTGGTGAATGTTCTTTATCAATTTTATGATCTTTATTTCTGAAATGTTTGGCCAATGTTTCACATTTATGCTACGCTTCATAAATCGAGAGAGGAGTTGCGTAGTATATCATAATTTTGATATAGCATTTGAAGAGAGAAGGAGACTTCCTCTTGGTGTTAGCAACTTAGGTCTTTGTTCTTTGAGCGGTTCTTATTTCACCCGAGGGGAAATATAGAACTAGGGATTGCCGATATCGAGAGATACGGTTATCTATTTTAAGATCGTTGCAAGGCACACTCACCACGCATTTTCACATCGATTCATTCACTCATCCGTCATACTAAACCTAGGAAATCATAATATAAGATTATATCTCCACCTTGATAAGAAAAGTATTTTCCCTAAGATCCGTAGTAATTTCATTTAGAAGTCTGCATTCTTAATTTTGGTAGTTTAAGAAAATCTCAAATCTCATTTAACTTGGATTTAAGGAAAAGGCCTAACTGGTATTTGCAAGCACTGAATTCACCACCTCCCTGTGGAGACGATTCATACTCACTTATTATTACTTGACACGGCACGTGCACTTGCGTTTAAATACGTAGACCATTTCGGGCGTATCAAGTTTTTGGCGCCGTTGCCGGGGAGGTGCGAGAGTTAGTGTTTATTTCTTGCAATATTAGTGAATCCCTAGTAATTAGAGATCAAGTTTTGTTTTTGTCATTGTTAATTTTCTTATTATTGTTGCCGTGTTATTTTGTGATTGTTTTGTTGAGTAGTTATTATCAATCATCAATTGTTGGTGTGTGCATTTTATGTCCAGATATCGATCACCTGATTTACTACCCTTAAACCTAGAGATCGAACGGACGTGTAGACAGAATAGGAGAACGGTTCGATTAGGAAGCGATAACGTAATAACAATGAATCATAATAATCAGAACGCTCCTAATGAAGTTGACCAGGAAGGCTTAGGTCAAGAGGGTCAGGTTGAACAGAATGGACAACCTGCTGAAGTTAGGCGAACCTGTCGCGAGTACAACATGTCTTATAGGGGTGGACTGCAGTATAGCATTATCAAGCCTGCCATTGAAGCCAATAACTTCAAAATTGACTCCATGGCCATGAACCTAGTGCAGCAGAAGCAATTCAGTGGACTGAATCATGAGGACCCAAACTCCCACTTACGAACTTTCATGGATGTGTGCGACACATTCAAGATTAATGGTGCGTCAGACGAAGCGATTAAACTCCGCCTATTTCCATTCTCTCTGTCGGGTAGAGCGAAGGAGTGGCTTGATTCCCAATATGGTCTCACCACTTGGATGCAAGTGGTTGACTTGTTCTTAGCCAAGTACTTCCCGCCCGCAAAAACAGCGAAACTAATGAGAGATATTAGTACATTTATGCAAGGGAATGGGGAAACGTTGTATGACGCATGGGAGCGGTTCAAAGAGCTCTTAAGAAAGTGTCCTCACCACGGTTTGGCGATGCACCAACAGGTGTGGACGTTTTATAATGGCCTCCAGACAAGTACGATGATCCAAGTAGATGGAGCCGCAGGAGGATCTCTTATGAACAAGTACCCTGAGGACGCTTACGCTATTCTTGAAGATTTATCTTCAAATAATTATCAATCATTCGATCGACAGGCTCCTTCTTCTTCGGTAGGTGGTCTTTACCAAGTGGACCAGTTGACCTCATTCGCCGCACAAATGTCGGCGCAGTTCAACTCTATGAACAAGAGATTAGATGCTTTGACGCTAAGTCAAACTCAACCACACCCACAGGTAAATAGCATAGTTGCCCCTTCATTCCCCATTAACTCATCTCTTACCGTAGAACAACTTGTTGGCCATAATGAGGAGGTTAACTATGTAGGGGGACAACCAAGGTATAATAATAATCATCATCACAATCATCATAACAACAATGCATTTTCTAACTATTATAATCCTGAAGTGCGTAATCACCCAAACTTCTCGTGGAAGAACAACACCGGTTTGGCACACCCACCCGGTTTTAATTCAAATCCACACTCGAATCCACCACATAACAATAACTATAATCACCAAGGTGCTTCTAGAAAATATTCTGAAGAGATGATTGTTGAATCAATCCAAAAGAGTGACGCCCGCATCACTAGTTTAGAGGGTTCCTTACGGGTAATTGAAACGCAATTAGGACAGATTGCGAGTGCATTGAGTCTTAGACCCCAAGGAACTCTCCCAACGGATACCATTCCAAATCCGAAGGGAGAAAATCCTCATTGCAAGGCTGTCACTTTAAGGAGTGGAAAGGAGTTGGTGGGAGCACCGGAGAGAGAAAAATCTGAGATGAATAATGAAGGAAATGAGTTGGAGGAGATTAGTCCCGCGATACCTAGGGAGGAGTTGATAGAAGAAGAGAATGTTAGTGAAGGAGTGGAGGTGTTAGGAGAAAAGACACGTGAGTCGACCGTGGAAAGTTCTAAAAAGAATAGTAGTGCGATAGTCTATCCACCACCACCATTCCCTCAACGATTAAGGAAAAGTAAATTGGACCATCAATTTCAGAAGTTTATGGAGATATTCAAGAAATTGCAAATCAATATACCTTTTGCGGAAGCGTTGGAACAGATGCCAAGCTACGTGAAATTCATGAAGGATATCCTATCAAAGAAGAAAAGATTTGGAACGAATGAGACGGTAGCACTCACGCAAGAGTGCAGCGCCATTCTCCAAAAACGACTCCCACCCAAGTTGAAAGATCCGGGGAGTTTTACTATTCCATGTTCCATAGGATACAAATTCGAGGGCAAGGCATTATGTGATCTAGGGGCGAGCATAAACTTAATGCCATTATCGATATATAGAAAGCTAGGTTTGGGAGAAATCTCTAAGACTTCCATAACCCTGCAGTTGGCCGATAGGACCCTAGCGTTTCCGAAAGGGATAGTTGAGGATGTGTTAGTAAAGGTGGATAAGTTTATTTTCCCAGCAGATTTTGTGGTATTAGATATGGAGGAGGACAAAGAGGTACCAATCATTGTAGGGAGACCGTTCCTAGCCACGGGTAGGACGTTGATTGATGTGCAGAAGGGAGAATTGACAATGAGGGTGAATGACGAGCAAGTAACATTTAACTTGCTTAAGGCAATGAGATTCCCCCATAGAGAGGAAGACAACATGGAGGTGGTCAATCACGTGTCCATTTATGACTATGAATCGAATCGTCTACTGTTCAATGAACAAGAAGTTCAATTGACTCACCTATTGACTGGGGAGGATTCATCTGAGGAGGAAGAAGAAATGCAAGAATGCCTACAAGCATTTGAGAGGCAGATTGCTTGGGTTCAAAAACCGGAACCACTAGAGATATCTGAGAAAACCGTCTCAGTAAAACCCTCGATCGAAGAGCCACCACTGTTAGAGTTAAAACCCCTTCCTGAACATCTTTCTTATGCGTTCTTAGGTGAGAACGACACTTTACCGATCATTGTCAATTCCAAATTAGAATCTGAACAACTTCTAAGGCTTATTGGGTTGTTAAAGAGATACAAGTCGGCGATAGGTTGGACGATAGCGGATATAAAAGGGATCAGCCCATCACTGTGCATGCATAAGATCCGCTTAGAGGAGTCATGCAAGGGATCTATTGAGCCCCAACGCCGCCTAAGCCCACCGATGAAGGAAGTAGTAAGGAAAGAAATTATAAAATGGCTAGACGCAGGCGTCATCTACCCTATCTCCGATAGCTCGTGGGTGTCGCCAGTGCATTGTGTCCCAAAGAAAGGAGGACTGACGGTAGTAAGGAATGAGAAGGGAGAGTTAATATCTACTAGAACAGTTACTGGTTGGCGGATTTGTATAGACTATAGGAAACTAAACAAAGCCACCAGGAAGGATCATTTTCCCCTCCCTTTCATCGATCAAATCTTGGATAGACTGGCAGGGAATGACTTCTTCTGCTTTCTAGATGGTTACTCAGGGTATAACCAGATTATGGTAGACCCAGAGGATCAAGAGAAGACTACCTTCACTTGCCCCTTTGGGACGTTTGCATTTAGAATGCTTCCATTTGGCCTATGCAATGCACCGGCTACGTTCCAACGTTGCGTAATCGCGCTCATCGCGGATATTTTAGAAGATGGTGATGGTCCCGAAGATTACGGGATCGAGGTCTACATGGATGACTTCTCCATCTTTGGCAAATCTTTTGATACCTGCTTGATCTGTTTAGAGAAGGTGCTCGCACGGTGTGTGGAGACTAATTTAGTATTGAACTGGGAGAAATGCCACTTCATGGTCCGTGAAGGGATGGTGTTGGGACATCATGTCTCTAGAAGAGGGCTAGGAGTGGATAAGGCGAAATTAGGCGCGATAGAGCAGTTACCTCCACCCAAAAATGTAAAAATGTTGAGGAGCTTCTTAGGACACGCCGGTTTCTATCGTCGATTTATCAAAGACTTCGCAAAAATAGCAAAGCCATTGAGTGGTTTATTAGAAAAGGATGTGAAGTTTTATTTCAGTAACGAGTGTTTGGAAGCGTTCAATGAGCTTAAAAAACGTTTGACTACAGCACCTATTGTTGTGACACCTAATTGGGAAGAGCCGTTTGTTTTGATGTGCGATGCGAGTGACTATGCGGTGGGAGTTGTCTTGGGTCAACTGCGGGAGAAAATATTCCATACGATAGCCTACGCTAGCAAGACCCTCATTGACGCCCAAGTCAACTACACTACCACAGAAAAAGAATTATTGGCAGTAGTCTTTGCGTTTGAGAAGTTTAGGTCATATCTTCTATGCACAAAGGTTATAGTATATACCGATCATGCCGCAATTCGTTATCTTATGGAGAAACGAGACGCGAAACCTCGATTGATCCGATGGGTACTTCTACTGCAAGAGTTTGATGTGGAGATCAGAGATAGGAAAGGAACAGAAAATCCGGTTGCAGACCATCTATCTAGGATCGAGAACACTACCCAATCGGTACCTCTTGAGATCGATGAGAAATTCCCTGATGAGTGGTTGTTAGCCATAGCTGAAGGCTCAGCACCTTGGTATGCGGACTTTGTAAATTATTTGGCAAGCAATATTATGCCACCTGAACTACCTTACCAACAAAAGAAGCTATTTTTACATCGGGTAAGGTCTTACATGTGGGATGATCCCTTATTGTTCAAGGTTGGTGCTGACGGAATTGTGCGTAGATGCATACCCGAGGAGGAGATGAGAGCGATACTAGAAAAATGTCATAGCTCCCCCTACGAAGGTCATTTTAAGGGAACGAGGACGGCAATGAAGGTGTTAGAAGCTGGCTTCTATTGGCCTAATTTATTTAGGGATGCAAATGCATTTGTGAAGCAATGCGATAGATGCCAACGGAGCGAGAATATACATAAGAACGAAGGGATGCCCATGAATATAATGCTGGAAGTCGAGTTATTTGACGTATGGGGTATAGATTTCATGGGACCGTTCGTGAATTCGAATGGTAATTTTTTCATATTATTGGCTGTGGACTACGTATCTAAGTGGGTGGAAGCGATCGCGACGCCCAGGAATGACGCGAAGGTAGTCCTTAATTTCTTGAGACACCATATATTCAGTCGATTCGGAATCCCGAGGGCAATCCTTAGTGACGGCGGAAGTCATTTCTGCAATAATCAGTTCACCGCATTACTAAACAAATTTGGGATAACTCATAAAGTCGCATTAGCATATCATCCCCAGACGAATGGGTTAGCGGAAGTATCCAATAGGGAGATTAAGAAAATTCTAGAAAAGACAGTGAGCGTGAACCGTAGAGACTGGTCACAGAAGCTTGTTGATGCACTGTGGGCGTATCGCACTGCCTTCAAGACTCCCATTGGACTGACCCCGTACCGGATGGTTTATGGAAAGTCCTGTCATCTACCTCTAGAATTAGAGCACCGGGCATTCTGGGCAATAAAGAAAATTAATTATGATTTCCGCGACGCCGGTAAGAAGAGGCTCCTACAATTGAATGAACTAGAGGAGATTAGAATGCAAGCGTATGAGAACTCGAGAATTTATAAAGAGCGCACGAAACGATGGCATGATCGACGCATGAAGGAGAAAAATTTTGAGCCGGGACAGCTTGTTCTACTATTCAACTCTCGCTTGAAATTATTCCCTGGTAAGCTCAAGTCACGCTGGTCGGGCCCGTTCAAGGTTAAACTCGTGCACCCCTACGGAGCTGTGACCATTTTAAATGAAACTGATGGAACAGAGTTCAAGGTAAATGAGGAGAGATTGAAGTTATATCTGGGAGGCGACATTGACCGAGTCGTGTCGCGTGTAGAGCTTGTCTAATCAAGCAAAGTCCTGCCGGGACTCATAAATCAGGCGCTTGGTGGGAGGCAACCCATTGTATCTTTGTTTTATTTCGTGTTTTTTTTAAAAAAGTTTTAAGTTTTCATAGTTAGTAGTTTTGTAGCTTTAGGATTGGAATGGAGGAAAAGCTGCTGGATGAACATGCGATTCTGGAAAAAAAATTCGGCCATTTAAAAAATAAATAAATAAATAAAAAAACAGGTTGTTGCAACAGCGTAAATGGAAGTTGTCATTTTCCGTGTTCTGCCTGGACAGGCGTCATCATGCTTGGGAATTGGACCGCGAACCGGTCTAACTGAACCACCATATAACCGGTTCAGCGGAAAATGACAACGCAAAAAAACGAGTGTTGTCATTTTCGTTTTTCTGCCCTCCTAGGCGGCATTTTCCTGGGTTACGAACCGGTAACCGGTTTGCGTGAACCGCCGGTTCAGCGGAAAATGACAACGCAAAAAGCGGAAGTTGTCATTTTCTGCTTGCTGCCTGCATACGCTGCTTTGCGCTGGGAGCTGAACCGGCGCCCGGTTTGCGTGAACCGCCGCGGGCGGACCATAGTGACGTTTCAAATCCTTCTTAATTGAGGCGGTTAGGTTAATTAATCAGGATTAAGACTTTCTAACCCTAAATCACATTAATCACCTAAGATTAAATTAAGTTAAAATATAAAAGCAACGGGTTTCCCCTTCCCCTAGGTCACGACATTCCCCTTCGCGCTGGAGCGACGCAGCGGCCGACGACCCTCCGTTTGCGACTGCTGAAGCGACGGGCGGCTGGAGGCTGCTGCGACAACATCTCCCAGTTCGCCGACCACCAGTCAAAGGAAGCGGGGCGACACTGCGTGTGAGACAAAAAAAAAATGAGAGAGACGCGGCGAAAGACCACGGCTGCGCCGGCGAAGGTCGCCAAAAGCCCTTCAGGTAAATTTAACCTCTCCCCTTTCCTTTCCAACTGCCTTCTCTTTTTGTATCCCACTGTAATAGAGCCCGACCAATCTAGGAAACAAAATGAAGCGAAAGAAACAGAAACAGGGGAAATCACTTGACAAGGGCGGTCGAACATTCCAAAATGAAACGGCGGAGTTACGGTTTAGGGAGGTGAGGAGCACTCCATTCATCATGGAAAGAGGATTCAAAATGGACACAAGGGCTTGGAACCTAGCTTATGCAAATCAAATTTGTGCCCTAAACTGGGAGCACTTCTGCCACCCAAGGACTGACGTTGCCCTTACCCTCGTTTATGAGTTCTACGCCAACGCCGTATCAGCGGATGATGAGACAACTATTGTGAGGGGGAAGGAGGTCGTGTTTACAGCTGAGAGAATTTCTGCATTGTTTGCTCTGGATGACCTAGCTCAACCTGACTACACTTCAGTTCTAACGAAGGTCACCCCACAGGAAATGGCAGAGGTAGTTTGCATTCCTACAGGACCGGTATGGACCAATGTCGCCTCCAAGTACCTGAAAGCAACTTGCTTAACTAGACAGGCCAAAGTTTGGCTCCTGTTCATCAATGCCACCATACTTCCGACAAAGCACCTCAATAATGTGCCTATCCACAAAGTTGCCATCCTCTACTGTATCCTCAAGGGCATCAAATTCAATGTGGGGAAAGTAATTGCGCATCGGCTGCAGGAGAAGATAAAGGAGAGAGGCCCAAAGCAACTTTGGTATCCTGTCCTTATCACGGATCTCTGTCGTGCAGTTGACGTGCCGGAAAAGGAAGAAGATGTGATCAAAAAGTTGAAGGGCCACATAACCAAGACGGTGGTGGAGGTGTGCATAAAGGTTGCTGATGATTCTACCATGGCACAGTCCTCTAAGGCACAAGATGACAAGCCTATGGATGTTGAAATTCAGGAAGAAGATGGAGGTGGTGATCCTGATGCTATGATGGAGGAGATACAATATTTGAAAGCCTACTTGAGATACCACCATCTTCATGTGCAAGAGGAATTGGATGAGCAAAGGGCCCTTCTTTACAGGTTAATGGAGAAAGCTAAGCTCCCTCGGCCACCATCCAAGCTGAGAATGCGGAAGCAGTTTGATAATGAAGGTTATTTGCTCAACTCCGACTACATGCGAGTAGATCCTCACATTCGTAGATCCAAAGGGAATGAGGATGTCGATGAGACTGAAGATGAAGAAGGGGATGCAGACGACGATGCAGCCGATGAGGAAAATGCAGCTGCTGAAGATGAGGCTGATGATGACGCCGGAGATGATGCTGATGATGCGGAAGGTGATGAAGAGAGTGATGAGGATGAAGATGACAAGGATGGAGACGACGAATAGACAACCTCCTTTTGTTTTGGTTTATACTACACTATATTTTGGACAGTTATGTTAAGCTGTGATTGGGACTGACATTGTTTTGGGTGAACTCTGTTTTGGTTTTTGGACAGCTATGTTAAGCTGTGTTTTTGTTTATAGTATACTCATTTTGTTGAACTGTGTTTTGATTTTTGTTAATCTGTTTTGGTTATATGTTCAGCAGTTCTGGTGTTTGGACTGTGTTTCCAATGATTGCATGTTTTTATCCCAGCTAATAATAATGTATGGCACATGACTTTTTACCCTGCTCTACTTATCAAGTATGCTTGCTTCTATTATCCGATGAATAATTATCTTGTTCACATCCCTCGTAGTACTTCTATTCCGTTGCGTCCTATGTCACTTCAAGTGCAGGTAATGCAGTTGTGTTCACTAACGAAGGTCCTTACACGAATGGAGAAGCACGTCTTCGGCAGGATTGGTTATCTTGCGCACATGTGGATCAATCCTCCCGCGGCTTTAATTCTTCAGGGAAGTCATTTACTTTTAACTGCTTTATTCCTTATTTATGTATGCTCATTCGATAATGTCATTAATTACGTCAACGTATTAAGTGTGGAGGAGTGTGTTATTGTCATAACTAGTGCTCTAGAAGTAGAGTTGCTAGGGCCTAGCAACGCTCTAAGTGTGGAGGGGTGTAGCCCTGTCCCCACTGGGTAAAGGCTACTTTACATATGAATTCAATAATACTATCTTTTGTCCTGAATTAATCTATGGGTTACTCTAGAGTTCTTCAATGATCGGTAGGGCATGTCAATCTTAAGAACCCAACTAATGAATTTGAAGCTAGAAGGATGTTGGTTTGACTGAGCTCATTTAAGCAAATGTTTTCGTGCACTAAAATTTTGATGTACGTCCATTGCATGCTTTCCTACATTGTCCTCTAAATTTAATGGGGAGTGGTGAGTAAGAGCGAAGTAAATTATGTACACCAAAATATGAGGATAGTTAGTTCGTCCTAACTTTTTGATCATTCATGCCATTAGTTGAGCTTGAACCATTTGATACACATCATTCCATGGTTAAATTTCATATGTCCCCGCTGGTTGTGTCTTAAGAAGTAGCCTATTGTGAGTGTTGCTAACAAAATAAAAAATTCATAGTGATATGTGGCCTGAATATATGTACACATACTTAGAATGATCCCAACTATGATAAAAAAAAAGTAAGTAAACAAAAGAAAAGTCATAGTGATATGTGGCCCGAGTATGTGAATGCATACTCGGAATGATCCCAACTGTGATGATATAAAAAAAATGGAAAAGAAGAAATATCATAGTGACATGTGGCCTAGTTATGTGTACTTATATTTGGAAAGATCCCTACTATGGATAGTCTTAGAAAAATGTGACAACCACAATATGACGATTCTTTAAGAGTATTAACTAGGGAGCTACATCTATTGATCAACGTATTCCTAAACGCTAAGCCAAGCTTGAACATATCCTAGTTCTTATTGGAACTACTAACTCATATGGAGGCGAAATTAATTACTTAGCTTAAGCTTGTCATTACCTGTAGATGCGGGGGTTCAAAAGGGAAGTATTGCATTAGAGTACATTATTTGTTACCACACATCACACTAGGATGTTTATTTGAGCTCTAATCCAGCATCTAACTAAGAGATTTGTGAATGGTTGGATTTCTTTTGATTGCCAAACCTATCATGTTAGTAAAGCAAACATTTTGAGTGTGCCTCGATTATTTGGTTTTTCAAGACAGTCACAAATGTAAAGTACCATTGAATCATGCACTGTGTATTATCCTTTACCCAGATTATTATTGTGAACTTATCTTGCTAGGGACTAGCAAGAATTTAAGTGTGGAGGTGTGATAACTTCTCAATTGAAGTTATCCTTGCCTAATATTTCTACTTCATAATTAATAAAAAGGAGCTTAAATGATGATAAAATATGATTAATTAGTATTTTAATGTTTATGGTACTAAGTTAATCTTATTTCATGGTTTTCTATGCAAGATTCGCCGGAGAAATCAACTTGGAAGTGAATGCAGAATTATTATTTTTGGCCTGGACCAGTTACTGCAACATCCAATTCTGAAACTGCAACATGTGTCTGTCCGAAATTTTAAATTTTAAATTCGAATTTCCGCTATTTTTAATTATGGAAGGATGCGTCCCTTCAGGAGTATGGACGTTTTTAATGCTAAAAACTGACCAAATGAAGGAGAATTCATTACTAATTCGGATCTAAGGAGGAGAGCATCATCTAGGGTTGGCTTGGGAAGAAAACCTCCATTGGAGAGCGACGGCAAGAGGAAGAAGAAGGAGATCTTCGTACGGATCAAAAAAGCGACTCAAGGAAGAAATTCCTGCAGCGATTAAGCGTGAACCGCAATGTTTTGTAAGATCTATTTCAATATTTTGAGTGTTTCCTCCAACGCCATGAACTAATCCTTCCTTAATCTTGTATTATGAGAGTACTAGGTTGTGTTTGACGGATAATTTCTAGTTTATTTTGTTGAGAATACTTGGTGAATGTTCTTTATCAATTTTATGATCTTTATTTCTGAAATGTTTGGCCAATGTTTCACATTTATGCTACGCTTCATAAATCGAGAGAGGAGTTGCGCTAGTATATCATAATTTTGATATAGCATTTGAAGAGAGAAGGAGACTTCCTCTTGGTGTTAGCAACTTAGGTCTTTGTTCTTTGAGCGGTTCTTATTTCACCCAAGGGGAAAGATAGAACTAGGGATTGCCGATATCGAGAGATACGGTTATCTATTTTAAGATCGTTGCAAGGCACACTCACCACGCATTTTCACATCGATTCATTCACTCATCCGTCATACTAAACCTAGGAAATCATAATATAAGATTATATCTCCACCTTGATAAGAAAAGTATTTTCCCTAAGATCCGTAGTAATTTCATTTAGAAGTCTGCATTCTTAATTTTGGTAGTTTAAGAAAATCTCAAATCTAATTTAACTTGGATTTAAGAAAAATGCCTAACTAGTATTTGCAAGCACTGAATTCACCACCTCCCTGTGGAGACGATTCATACTCACTTATTATTACTTGACACGGCACGTGCACTTGCGTTTAAATACGTAGACCATTTCGGGCGTATCAGGCGGCCTGGAGGCAGGTCGCTCGACGGAGAGGCGGTCTGGTCTGCTTGATGTGCGACCTGCAGGAGCGGGCTGAAGGAGACAACTCCTGCAAAGAGCTCAGCTTATTGCCGGTCTGGGCGGATACGTATCCGAGTCCGCCAAGGTTGGTCGTCACCTGTTGGGATGGAGAAGCTTGGGGCGGTTAGCTGATCAAAGGGCGCGGCCTGCGGGGCGGACTGAGGAAGCAGTCCGTAGACCCTGCCGACCAAGGGAATGTTGCGCGGTCTGGGCGGTCAGACAGCTGAGACCACCCAAGCTGTGCGGCCTGAGCAGACAAAAAAGCTTGTCCGCCCATCCTCTGATGTCGCGACCTCTGGGGAGAATCCGGAGCAGACCGCGACTAGCGATCTGGCTACCTTGGGAAGGATCACCGATTTCTGGGTTAACATCTGGTTCCCTGAAGATCACCGTCGTCTCATTAGATGACAAACTATCTTGAAGGGTCAAGGGCGGCGCTACATGTCATCTGTAGACATCGGATGTATGGCTACATCGATGGGACTGTCAAGGAGCCCAAACCGACTGATCCCTCTTGGAAGCGATAGGACTCAGAAAACTCCCTGGTGGTGTCCTGACTCCTTCACTGTATGACTCCGAAGATTTATCGGAGTTACATGCTGATGGATTCTGTTTTTGATATATAGACCCGTGCCCGGGAGACATATTCCCAGATTGGCAGCTCTACGCAGGTTTATGAGCTTTACTCACCGTATTTTGGAACTACGCCAAGGATCTATGACGACGTCATCTTTTTTCTCTGAGTTCGAGCGACTATACCGGGAGCTGGACTACTTCTCCCACTTCACTCCTGCCTGTACTGTGGATGTTGTCTAGCTTCAACAATGGGAGGATCGCTTTTGTCACCATATTTTCTTGATGGGACTGAAACATGGAGTTTGACATGGTACAGACGCATATTCTTCACCGCAATCCGCTTCTGTCCCTTCGCGAGGCCTTCAGTATGATCCTGGGTGATGAAGACCATAAGAATTCTCTCAGTGCTAGTGCCCCTCCTGATCGATCTGCTCTCACTTGCGTTGGTCGTATCCAAGTCCTCAGCCCTAGCTCGCCTGCTCCTATGTGTGATTATTGTGGCCGCAGAGGTCATACTCGGGAGGTGTGCTACAAGCTCCACCCTCATCTTGCTCCTCGTGGTCGTGGTCGAGGGCCTGGACGCGGGGGCCATCGCTCGGGTGGTTCCAGACCTCATGATGCTGCTTACTCTACAGATGTCTACGACGAGACCCCCCATGCTGTGCTCGGGCCTCTTACTGCTCTAGAGTTGGATGCTTTTCGTCATCTGCTGCACTCTCAGTCTGACCAGCCTCCTGGTGCTTCCGCTCCCATTGCTATTATTGCTATGCCGCATGCTCATGTCGTCACTGCCTATCCGACTGAGTGGGTAATTGATTTTGGTGCCACTCACCACATGACCGGATCTTCATCAGGTTTCCTCTCTTACACCCCTTTGTCTGGTAAGGACAAAGTTATCTCTGCTAATGGCTTATTGTCTCTCATTGCTGGAAAAGGACAGATCTCTTGCTCCCCTTTCATCTCTCTACCATCTGTTCTTCATGTTCCCTCATTTCCTCGTAATCTCCTTTCTATCAGTGACATTACTCGCTCTCTTAATTGCTCCGTAACCTTTTTTTTCTGATTCCTGTGTTTTTCAGGAACTGGGTACGAAGCGGAACATTGACAGTGATAGGAACCGTGGTGGACTGTATTACCTGGATCAACCTCATTCTCAGGCCCTCTCTTGTGCTCCTGTTACAGCTGATGATGTTCGCCGCGGGCACCTACGGCTTGGACATCCCTCCCCCCTCTACCTTCAAAAATTGTTTCATGTTTTTCCCCTTTTTAAAAAACTTGTCTGTGATATCTGTGATGAGTCTAAGCTTGTGCGACATAGTTCCTCACATTTAGCTTCTCCTTGTAGCACACTGTTTGATATTGTTCATTCTAATGTTTGGGGACCGTCCCCTGTTTTATCTACCTTGGGGTTTCGTTGGTTTGTCACATTTATTGACTGCTTTTCCCGTATCACTTGGGTGTATTTGCTCAAAAATAAAAGTGAAGTCTTCCTTTGCTTTCAGCTTTTTCACAAAATGGTCCAAACCCAATTTAAGGGTGTGGTTTGTGTTTTACAGAGTGACAATGGGGGGGAGTATGACGATCGGGGAGTCTTTAGCTCGTACCTTGCTAGTCATGGTATCATACACCAGACCACGTGTGTTCACACCTCTACCCAAAATGGAGTTGCTGAACGAAAAAACCGGCACCTATTGGATGTTGCCTGTTGTCTCTTACGCGCTATGCACCTCCCTAAGTCCTATTGGGGCGATGCAGTTCTTACTGTTGCACACCTTATCAATCGTCTTCCCTCCCATGTGCTTAGCTATGCTACTCCCCTCGCTCAGTTGTCTACCATGATTGTGGTCCATACTTCCCACCTTCCTCCTTGTGTTTTTGGTTGTGTATGTTTCGTCCACATCCATTTGCCCCATCGTGACAAATTGGACCCTCGGGCCCTCCGGTGCGTATTCCTCGGATACTCGTCCACTACGAAAGGATATCGGCGTTATCACCCTACCTCTGGGCGTGTCTACTGCACTATGGATGTTACATTTCGGGAAGGGGAATCCTTTTTTTCGCCATCGACTCATGCTCCTCGTCAGGGGGAGAACACTGGCGGTATGGATGTCTCTCTTCCCCTTTTTCCTTCTCTACCACCTCAACCTCCTGTGTCTCAGGAAGAGGAACCACCTATCCCTGTTCCTCTCTCTGATACTCCAATATCTCCTTTTCCTCACATATATCACTGCCACTCCTCCCGAATACAGGCTACTAAGGCTCCGCCTCTACCAGTGACCGCCACTGCCCCAAATTTTGATGACGCAGATTTGCACATCCCACTTGCCCCATTGAAAGGTAAGATTGCATGCACTAAACATCTTATTTCAAACCACGTGACTTACCATCACCTTACCCCGACCCACCAGGCCTTTGTTGTTTCTCTCTCGACGGTTGTTGTTCCCAGGACTTGGCAGGAAGTGCTGGGTATCCCGGCCTGGACTCAGACCATGGAAGAGATGTCGGCCTTGGACAAGAACCATACTTGGGATGTCTCGCCCCTCCCTCCCGACAAGAGGGCTATTGGCTCGCGATGGGTGTTTTCTATCAAACAGAACCCAAATGGGAAAGTTGAACGGTACAAGAGACGTCTGCTTGCTCAGGGGTACACTCAGACACAGGGAGTTGACTACCAGGAGACCTTCGCCCCCGTGGCTAAGATGGACTCTATTCGGGTACTGCTATCTTGCGCGGCTTGCATGGACTGGGATCTTCATCAATTGGATGTTAAGAATGCATTCCTCAATGGTGAGCTCGAGGAAGAGGTGTACATGAAGTTCCCTCCGGGGTTCATAAAAAAAGGAGCTAAAGACCTTGTCTGCCGACTAAGGAGGTCCTTATATGGCCCGAAACAGTTCCCCAGAGCGTGGTTCGGCAGATTCCGCACGGCTATGCTCAAATTTGGGTACAACCAGGCGCAGTCGGATCACACTATGTTTATTCGGAGGCGTGTGCAAGGCGTGGAGGTCCTTATTGTTTATGTGGATGACATTGTAATCACAAGTAACGATTTGGAAGAGAAAGCAAATCTCAAGTTCCTCTTAGCTGTCGAATTTGAGGTGAAAGACTTGGGACGACTACGGTACTTTCTGGGAATTGAGGTGACCAAATCTGATCAGGGTATCTTTATATCACAGCAGAAATATGTCTTAGATTTGCTACAGGAGACCAGAATGCTTGATTGTGTTCCTGCAAACTCTCCGATTGAAGAAAATCATGGAATCAGCGAAGACGGTGACAGTGACCAGACCGACGTCACTCGCTATCAAAGATTAGTTGGGAAACTAATATATTTGTCTCATACTCGTCCGGACATTACTTATGCAGTTGGCATCCTGAGCAGGTACATGCATGCTCCCGGGGTCAGACATCAAGAGACAACATACCGTGTGCTACAGTATTTGAAGAAAGCCCCAGGTCGAGGTCTTCTCTTCTCCAAGAACGACCACCTGAGAATTGAAGTTTTCACCGATGCTGATTGGGCCGGATGTCGTGACGATCGGAAATCTACAACAGATTATTGTTCCTTTGTTGGAGGAAACCTGGTAACATGACGCAGTAAGAAGCAAAATGTAGCGGCCAGATCGAGTGCTGAGGCAGAATACCGTGCTATGTCCCCAGGCATGTATGAGGGACTTTGGATGTGTACCATTCTTCAGGACTTGGGTTTTCCCGTGACGTCTCCTTTCTCCTTGTTTTGTGACAACAAGACGGTCATCAGCATAGCCCACAATCCAGTTCAACATGACAGAACAAAGCACGTGGAAGTGGATCAACATTTCATCAAAGATCACTTGGATAAAAAGGCAGTGGTCACACCATTCGTCCACTCTAAAGAACAGCTGGTAGATGTGTTCACTAAGATCTTGGGAAGTGACTCAGTCATAAATAACATCAAGAGACTTGGAATGACTGACATCTTTCATCCGACTTGAGGGGGAGACTTGAGAGTCATTATACAAGTCATATATTCCGCGTTATATTCTGCATTTATTTATTTTTATTATGTGCGTGTTGGTTTAGTCCCACACCGTGAGTCTCGTTATCATATGTCATTGTAATCCTTATATATTCCCACGTTGTGGAAGAATAAAGCACGCTTTCTCTCGATTCAACTTTTTTATCAATCCCGTCGAAGATACTGCATATAAAGATAATCCAGAACCTAAGGTTGTGCTAAAGTGTGACAAAAATATTGTTCTCTTCGATGGAGGGAAGGATTCTTTGGAGCACGATGACGCGGCAAAGTGGGATGAAGAGAATATCTTTTTGATGAGGAGGTTTGTACTTCTTCATTAGATGAGGAGGTCCAATTCACCACCGAGGCACTTGAGTTCTCGGGTCCCCCTTATTACGATGCTTACAATATCGATATCGATCAATCATTAGAACCTGCTGAGAGTGAAACCAGAATCACTTTCATGATTAAAAATCATTTATGTCTTTCTTCTATTTTATATCCTAACCCTCTTTCATTGTCTGAGCTGGTGCATGTTGATTTGTCACGGGTACTCCAGGAGGGCATAGAGCATTCTGCACAAGTCAATGAGGAAAGCATCTTCTTATGTGAGGAAGATGATCCCCCCTCCATAGAGGAAGCTCCTTTTATTGCCTTCTTCTCCTGCATCTACGATGATAACGATGATACCTTGTTGGGCAAAGATATATATTTAGGTAGAGAGGTGGTTGTCTTATCGTCATATCGATACCCGCTACCAACATGAATATTAGAACAGTTACATGTACATTTCTCTTTTTTATACACCTATAAGCTAAACCTGTCAATTTCAGAATAAGTAATGCTGGGAGGACAATAACCTCAGTAGTTATCTTATTTTTCCTGCATTTCTATTTTAAGTTTAGTTTAAGTAGTTAAATTTTATTTTTGATTTAATACTTTGTTTTGTTGGTGCTACCCCTCTCCCCCCCCCCCCCCCCCATAAGTCCCGCCGGAACAATTAATTAGACATTAATTGGGAGGCAGCCCAACGTTAACTTAGTTTTAAAAAATTTAAAAATCACACGATGATTGTTATTTTGAGTGTAGTGATGGATATTGCAACAAATTTTTGTTGTCCTCTCCTTAAAGAAAGCGCGATGTGGCTTAGAAAACGTCGGTTAAGCTGAACCGGCGCACTGCAGATGCCTATTGCTGATTTAGCTAAAAAATAGTATATTTAGGGGGGAAAGATGATCTAATTAGGAAAACAATCCCGATTCGCCTCCATTAGAGAAAATCGGCGTCCTATAGTGTCGCAATTTTTAATTTTTGAACCCCTGTATATTTCATTTCATCCTGACCGATCCTGGAAGTAGAAACTAGGGTGCGAGTGGCGAGACCAGCAAATGGTGGAAGAAGGCGTGATCAAGTTTAGCTTATCTTCTTCAAAGTTGATTATTATTTTGTTGTGTTGAAAGACTTTATGAAGTTTATTGTTATTATTTTATCTGCGTGGATGATATGCTATTTTGGACTATGATTTGATAGTGATATTATCCCGTCATAATGTCTAAGTTGATTGGTTTATATTTTGATGTTGTGGTACTAGAATGAGTTTGTGGTTAGAAATTTTACTCCAATAATCATGAAATCTTGTTATGGCTATATTTTTTGTCCATTGATTCAAATTGCAGGCTACTCAATTGGTAAGAGTTAATATAGAGTACCAAAGCAAATGAGTACCTTTGTTGACGATGGGCGTAAAAAGAAGAGTTGAGAAGATATTTCAGATTTTTCACGATTTCAGGGAGTATTTAATTTCAGTTATATTATTTTTATTTATTAAATGATACTTCGCTTAAATATGTAAAATTATTTTCATGCTTTAAATGAAATCTTTGCTAGGGGCTAACAAAGACTTAAGTGTGGCGGTGTAATAACCTCTACCAATTGGGTGGAGAACATTGAAGCACGGATACTTCCCTTAAGGTAGCGCACCCGTACCAGATACATATCTGATACCGGTACGTACCTAATACTTGACGGATACACCTATGTGAACACTTGAACTTAGCACATCATTTTGCATATTGTGATATGAGTCTGTTTTTTTAGAGGACACAAAAATTGGTTCTATACTAGGATGCGTTGGTACGTCCAATTACGTTATGTATCTGTACCGAGTATGTTTTTTGTACTTGTACGTTTATGTTACAAGTACGTGTATTGAATGTGTTGATACGACGTAATTTATTAATAAAATGACTAACTTTTCTGTAGACTAATCGGAGATTGAAGATGTTCCTCTCCAACAATGAAGTTGATCTTCAACAATGAAGGAAAAAAAAGACTGATAAGTGGGCTTAAGTTTAATTTTAACTTTTTTGTTTAAACATATAAGATGTTAAATTTTGTAATATTTTTGAATGCTTGGTTTGAAAACTTCATGTTATGTTGTACTAATTTGTGGACTTGTATTTTAAGTTATGATTTATGTTTGATGTTTCGATGTTTTGAAAACTATTTATTGCACTTTTAAAATATACATATATATATATAAGTGACAGGCACGGGCTCCGGCCCTCATGCCCCGCGCGACAGTACCTGACCGTGGCGGCGGGCTTCGTCCGCCCTCGACAGGTTTCGTTTACCCCAGGCGGGCGGTCACGTACACACCTTATCTTCCAAAAATGTAAACAACAATAAAGTAAAATTTAATTAATTGCATGCGAAACCCTTGAAGGATTCAGTGAGATAGTTTAAACTGAAGATACACAGTTGAGGGATTGACCGGGAGGGCTAAAATTATGTGATGGTTGCAGATCAAATTTGCAACAGTACCTCTATTATGAGGGAACATTAAAGGGATAAGAATTCTCAAAATTCAAAAAATCACTCTTATCATAGTGATTTACAGAATAGGCATACATGAGCATAGTATAGCTTGAAAAAAATTCAAATACTGCTTGAGGCAAACCAAATAATTTGAAAGAATAATTGTTAATTGGAGAATTTAGTAAATTTTGGACCTGTATAACTAAGGCTGTGTTTGGTGCGGCTTATCGCGACTTATTTGTTCCGGTGAGGTTAGACAAAAAACGTCATTGCCAGAAAATGTATGTTTGGTATGGCAAATGTTACTACCGTTACTAAAAAAAGAAATTAGTTTGGGGCATAAAATTTTGATATGACAATGACATTTTTGTCCAACCTCACTGGACCAAATAAGCCGCGATAAGCCGCGCCAAACACAACCTATGTCTATGCTGATTATCAACTTATTGATGAGACATGTGGGTAATTTTTTTACTCCAAAATCATAGAAGAATCATTCAGCTGTGATCAAGCATTTAACAATTGTGCATAAGAAAATTTGAAAATGCAAAATTTCATGTCATTAAAAATGTTTTGAAAGTTCCAAACACAAAATAAATAATTTCTCTCCTCATGAAAAGATTGTAACCCTCCTCATGTAAACTCTATTGCCCTAAACTCTATAAAAAAACATAATGAATTCTCTTCATTGCCAAGGTTCTAACTGTTTTTACAAAATATGAATTTTCTTCATTGCTAAGGTCTAATTTCAGCCATATATAATTGTTAATTTAATGATATTTTTAATCTTCTTCATTGCCTTTGTTTACTCCCACGATTATTAAAGGGTAGGAGAAGTACCTCGAAATCGGACCTTGAGGAGCTGAGCAGGTTGAGGGAGTAATCAGTGAGTGTAGATCTTCTATCTACCAAATTGGAGAAATATAAAGTAGGAGGTAGATCTCAGTGTTAGAGGAACTCGATAATAGAGGGAGGGTTGGAGGTGAAAGAAGATGAAATGTCATAGGAAGAAGATGAAGTGGAGAAAGTGTATGAAGATTTAGGGATACCTGGAGGCTGGAGTGCAGGTCAGCGAAATGTCAAGATGAGGAGAGGCGGCCGACGTTAAGAGGACCAGTGTTGCGAGCAAATATACATAATACCCAAACTGGAGAAACCTGAAGGAGGTGGTAGATGTCAAAATCGGTAACAGAGGGATAGTTGCAGGTGAAAAAAGATGAAATGTTGGAGAAAGAAGATGTAGCAGAGAAAGTGAATGGAGATTTTAGGGATACCTGGAGTACAGGTCGACGGAATGTTGAGAGGAAGAAAGGCGACCGGCATTGCGAATATCCTAGAGGAGGAGGCATGGAGGAAGCTTTTAGCTTCCGGTGGATTGGAAGAATGATTCTGGCGGCATCAAAGAGACCTTGAGGGCGCACACGCGGTGAAGGAGAGAGCAACCATCAGAAGTGGAATGAGACGCACCTTGGGGAGGAAAAGATAGGGCGTGTCGGCCTTTTGTCTGGGATCGGGAATGAGGAGAGAGAGGAAGGGAGGACGATTTTGGGAGAATTTTTATTTGCAGTTCACGATCTTACGATCCTACGGTCCACATTAATTATATGAATTTTTATTTCATGGTTATTGACAGACCATGATATTTCTTGTTAATATAGTATAGATATAATATTTGTTATAATGTAGCATGTCGTATCCGTATCCATAATTTTTAATTTTTGTCATACCACCGTACCGGGTACGTATCGTACCCGGTATACATGCCTGTATCAGTGCTTCCTAGGTGGAGAATAATTGGATTGACCACGAATTTAATTATTTTAATTCTTACTTAAATTAATGAATAAATTATAGTTATTCAACGATAATTAATTGGTATGACTAGACAATCATAAGAGTTCAAATTATGAATATGAAGTTAGTAAAGATTTTTTGGGTAAAACTCTCTTAAACTTTATTTTATGCACAATTTTTTTTTGAAAAAGTTTTACTTCCTAGCAATCTTTTGCTATTGACTTCTAAAAAACAATGGGGAGGGGTGAGCAAGAACTGAGTTAACGATGCAAGCCAAGACATGAGATTAGAAGTGTGTGGCGAAGGGGGGGGGGGTGAGGTGAGACTGGAGAGGTAGCAAGGGAAGAGGATGGGAACATACCGGAGGAGAGGAGACATGAGTCGGTGAGATGGGACGGGTAAGAAACTGCACATCAGAGGGAGTAACAGATGAGTGCGAGGTTGAGGAGATGGAGGACACAAAGAAAGGGTGAGACTCATCAACGGTGATATCACGTGAGATGCGAAGTCGACGTGCAGTAAGGTCATAACAACAATAACCCTTATGCTTGGGATTGTATCCAAGAAAAATATAGGGGACAGGCTGAGCAAAGAGCTTGGTATGATTATGTGGACGGAGTAAAACATAGCACCGACAGAAAAAAAAACACAAAGGTGAGTTTAACCGGGGGGGGGTTGTCGAGAGTACAAACATGCACCAGGAATCTGTCCCTGAAGGAAAGTGGAAGGTTTCAGACAGCATTGGAAACAGCTTTAATCCCAAAATGAGGAGGGACGTAGGAGGATATGAGGAGGGTGTGGGATGCCTCTATAATGTGGTAATGCTTCCTTTCGGCGGTGCTATTCTGAGCGCGAGCACTGGGGCAGACAAGTTAAGGGAGAGTGTCGTGGGTAGCTAAAAGATCACAAAAAACATGAGCGAGAAACTCCCCTCCTGAGTCGGAACGGAGAGTACGTATGAAACCAAAAATCTGGGTGTGCACCATAACAAAGAAGGTAAAATAAATCTGAAAAAAAACTAGAACAAGAACGCAAAAAGTAGACCCAATAATAACGAGAATAGTCATCGACAAAGAGAACATAGTATCGATGTTCGCCCTTGGATATAAAAGGTGTGGGACCCAAACATCAAAATGAACCAAGGCTCTGTTTGGGGGGACTTATTTTTACTGGTCAAGCGGTTACGACCGCATGAACCGAATCTTAATTAAGTCCCGGTTCACGCGATCGTAACCGCTTGATCGGTAAAAATAAGCCCCCAAAACGGAGCCTAAATCAAAAGGATGTTGGGACTTAGACTTACTAGATTGATATAGGAGTTGTAGCTGTTTATCAAGCTTACAACTCATACAAAAGTGAGACTAATCAACAGAAACACGACCAAGGAAGTCATGACTGATGAGAGACACAAGACGTGAACAACTGGGATGACCAAGACAATGATTCCACTGAGAGAAACTGACCAAAATAAGACAAGGGATGGAAGTTGTCAGTGACGATGAAGTGGATGGAAGATGGAGGCGATCAAGGACGTACACCCCGGTAGGCCGCTACGACGACCAGATCCAAGGAGTGTCCCAGTCAGACGATCCTGCACACGACATGTAAACTCATCAAAAATAACACGATAGTCGTGAGATGTGAGCTGACTAGCGGATATAAGGTTCGTGGATAACTTAGGTATGTAGGCAACATCAGGAACATAAAAATGACTGGTGTGAAGGAGACCACGACTGGTGATGGGGTGAATGGTGTCATCTACAACCATGATACTAAGGGCAGAGGAGACGTGCTGACAGGACAAAAGGTGGGTGACAGCATATGTCATGTGAAAGGAGGCTCCAGAGTCAAGTAACCGGTCTGAAGGGGAGATACCTGCATGGGCGGAGGCAGCCGGCTGAGACACATAGGCGTCAGAAGTATCTGGTGGAAGTACGGAGGCAGAGGAGCGAGATAGTGAAACCTGCTGGGAGAACTACTGGGCAATCAGCTGAGCAAACTCAGATACAGAGAGAGACTCGTTGAATCCGGAAAAAAACGGAAGGTGCATTCGGAGCACGCTACTGACCAGACTGCTGAGCCCTTTGAAGCTTGCGACACTCAAGTTTCACATGACCAAGACACTGACAGTAGTGACAACGGACAGGTGGGAGACGAGAAGCACTGGACTGAGCTGCAGAAGGTGTCGGAGGAGGGTGAGCGTCGGATGCCATCGAAAGGATCAACGGAGGAGATCCGAGTTGCGGGATCCATTGTAGAAGAAGAACGGGCATGCGGGATCAGCCAGAGAAGAAGTTCGGGGCTGCCGAATCAGCAAGAGAAGAAATTCATGGAGTGTCGAAGTCGCGGATCATCTGAATCGGATCTGAATAGCAGTTGGAGTGTCTGAGGGTCGACGAAAGAGATGATGAGCGGCTGGATCAACGAAGCTTGTTCTGTTTTATTATTATCTTCTACCAAAAATGGCTCTTTGGAAGTCGAAAAAGCTTCCACCGACGACAATTTTCTAGCAACTGCTGAAGAGATGCTCGAGCACAGGAAGAAAGGAGAACGGTTGGATCAGAGAGGCTAGAGCGGATCATCTGGAAGGCGGATCGGAGAATTAGATCTGAAGATTGGCGGCAGAAGACGCCAGATCAACCGAGGAAGACTTTAGATCGGCAGAAGAAGACGCGGGATCAACGGAAGAAGACGCGGGATCAGCAGAAGCAGGGATCGGAAGACGTGGCTGGTTTGGATGCAGATGCAGTGGCGGAAAACGCGGCTGGATCGAAAGACGTTGGTCGATGCCACGTGCGGGATCCGGGATCGAGCAGAAGTCGAGGTCGTTGTTGCAGGATCGATTGCAGGAGTGAGATCGTTGTTGTAGAGGCTCTGCGATCAACAAGCGGGAAGAAGGTGAGCCCTACGTGCGGAAACGAGCGACGGGTGCAGAAACAAGCAACGGCGTGTGGGAACGAGAGGAGTGGGGAACCTAGCTCTGATACCAAGATAGGAAAAGATCAAATCGTGTATTATTCACATCAACAATAAAATATAAATACATGTACACGAGAGAGTGACCACAACACTCAAAGTGAGCCTAAGATATGTCTACCATATAATGTGTACAATATGTCTAACAAAAGGGTGGTGCATATCCAAGCAATTTGAAGAAATTCATTACAAGATACACGTGGGTAGTAAAAACGAGTGTTGTTAAGGGAACCAAGGTTGGACCTCCCATGCAATATTTGTAAGTACAATAAAATTATATTTTATATGATGTCATAGTTCAGGAGGAGCATAAAATTCAAATTTTAGAAGTCACTTGACAACAACAACACTCAACACTCAAGCCTTTATCCCTCTATAGTGGGGTCAGCTATATGGATCCTTTGTCGCCATTGTGCCCTATCTTTTGTCATAATCTCACTAATGCCTAAGTACATCATATCTTTCTTTATAGTTTCATTCCAAGTCTTTATTGGTCTACCCCTCCCTCGTCTAACATGCCTATTGACTAGACTCTCACAACGCCTAACAAGTGCCTCTAATGATCTCCTTTGTATGTGTCCAAACCATCTTAGACGAGCTTCTCACATCTTCTCTGAAATTGGTGCTACTCCTGTCTTCCCTGATACTTTCATTCCTAATTTTATCCAATCGCGTGTGTATTGTGTCCACACATCCACCTAAACGTTACTAATTCTACATTTTGGTAAAGTTATTATTTTTATATTTATTTCTGCACTTGATTTATGTTTGGACTCCTATTTAAACCCTGAATCACATAATTATTTATGTTTGTGTTATTTACGGTTACGCCAGCAGCGCCTATATATATAGGGCCCTTAAGGTCATGTAATGCTTACGCAAGAAAAGATATCAAAGTTCTTCTCTCCTCAAGCTCTTCTCTTCTCACCCCTCTCTCTTCTAGGGTTTCAACTTCTCTCACCTCCACCATTTCTAGGGCTAACACCCCATGTATCCCCACCTCCATCGACATCTCTGCAGCCCTCCAACGAACCACCATTCAGGCACGTAACAAACTTGGTATCAGAGGGTCTTTCCTTCCCTCGGGCCACTGAGTTTTCGCAAGCCATCATCCCTTACGACAAACCATTGTTGCGCCGCCGCCGTTGTTGCTTCTCATCTGAGTGTTGTGTCGTTGTCGTTGCCGTGCCGCAGCCACTAAGTTTTCGCAGGAGGGTCGTCCCCTATGGCAGCCTCACTGACGCACCTCCCGCTGTTATGCTTCCGCCGTTGTCAACAAGCAGCTGTTTCAGAGCCTCCAGCTCCATGTCCGCAGCACCTTCACGTCGTTCTTCCGCTCGGACAGACGACAAGATCAACTCCTCCAGCAAACCCCGCGCAATTTCCAACGCCACTAAACATGCGACCCGCGGACTTCAATTTCAATCGAGCCCCTCCTGTTGTCGCCTGTCATTTCCCCCCTCCCTCATCTTCTCTAGTCTCTTCTTTATTATAGCAACCATCTGTCCCCATCCACTTTCATTTTATTATATTTTCTTCTTTCTTTATTTTTGGAGCCCAACACCACTCTTTTACCCCTTCTGACATTCTCAACTACTAACGAGCTAGTGAGATAATACACACCAGATAAAAAACAGTCGCCCTATAAAAACATTTTAATAAATCCATATAATGAAATAGTACGTCCCAATCGTTATCAGTTAAATTATGATTATTTGTCATAATGTAATATTCCATAAGAAGTGTTTTTTGTTGAAACGCTCTTTTTAACATTTTATATGTGGAGTTCCATCTTACAGGCATATCAAATTGAGGTTTCAAATATTTTTGACCTTGTGCGATCACAAATTTTTGAAAATCCTGACTTCGTTGTTTGGTACAATAAATAAATCTAAGCATAGTACGAATTTTCTCAACATATGGTTCCATAGTTTCTAAACTATCTTGTACCACTAAGTTTAAAACATGGCACACATCGAGTGTGAAAAAACGCACCGTTGAGCATTGGTTTTAATTCACGTTTTAACCACTCTACCGCGGTGTTGTTATTACTAGCGTTATCAAAAGGAATACTCATTATTTTATCTTTTATTTTAAATTCACGCAAACATTTAAAAATTACCGAATATATAGCCGTAGCCGTGTGCGAAAATTCAAAACCTTCAAAACATATTACGCGCTAATTTAAATCCCATGAAACGGGATCGATCCAATGAGCCGTTATACAAATATAAGATCATTTTACCCTTACGCTACTACTCCAAACGTCGCTCGTTAAACTCACACGTCCCTCGAAAGTTTCAAAAAAATTTATTAAATCTTGTTTTGCGTCAAAATATACTTTAAGTGTGCCGCGTCTAATAGTGGATCTACTTACCTGTTGATATTTGGGCTGAAGCCCTTCGTGTATGTACTCCGTCATCTCATCGTTGTCGTAGTGACTGAATGGCAACTCACGTCTGATAACGTTTTTCACTTGTAGGTCTCGCTGTCTTGCTTGATCGTACGTCCAAATTTGTTCTGATGCTGATATTTGTCCCTGACTGGACTCGAGAGCTTGCTTCGCAAAACACGACTTAACGTGTCTCGCTAGTGTTGAGTTGCCGGTAAGAGTTAGCAACTTTGAGCATAACTTGCACCGCGCCTTGAATTCGTCGCCGACTTTAACCTTGTCGAAATGCTCCCAGACGGGCGCCCTCCGATTATGCTCCACCACTTCGGTCGTGCTTTGAGTCGACGACGCCGGCGTTGAGTAGGACGATGCCATGCAGCGAGAGAGAATAAGAGAGGGAGATAGGGAGAGAGTAAGTGAGAGAAAGAGTGGAAGAGAGAGAGAGAGAGAGAAAGTGAGTGGAAGAGAGAGAGAGAGAGTGGAAGAGAGAGAGAGAGGATCGGGTAGGGGGGGTTATAAAAAAAAATTTAATAAAAAAAATATATATTTTTTTAATATGGCCTAGGGCCTAGGCTTTTGCCTAGGCCCTAGGCCAAATTACTGCAACCAGCAGGGTTGTCAGCAGCAGCCCTGCTGGCTGCAGTTCCAACGGCTCTAAGAGCCGTTGGATTTCCAACGACTCTTAGAGCCGTTGGATTTCCAACGGCTCTTAGAGCCGTTGGCAGCAGGTCCGGGCCGGCCTGCGGGCCCGGTCCGGGCTTCGTCCGGGCCCGGGTCCGGGCCCAGGCCGGCCCGATTTTCGGGCTTTGCCCGGCCCGGCCCGGGTCGGGCATCGGGCCGGGCTAGCCCCCAAAACCAGGGCCCTGAGCCCGGTCTCGGCCCGGGCGGGGCTTTTCCGGGCCGGGCCGAAATGGGCTTTCGCCGGGCCGGCCCACTGCGCCCGGGCCTTTTGGACAGGCCTACATCCACATCCCTTTTGTTTTATTTGATTTTTCTCCCAACCGCCCCCGCTTTTTCCAATTTTAATTATTCCCTTTTGATTAATATAAGGGCTTCTTAATATATTAATTATTCTAATTAATTCTTCCCTAGAATTAATTACGTGACTAATTAATTAAGATGTCTACTCGAATCTCCACCGCCAACAACGATCTGTTCGCACAAATACTCGCCCGGCTTGATAGTATGGAAGCGCGAGTCGACCGCGTAGCTGCGCGCTACGGCTCGCCACCTTCCACGGGCGGCTATTTCATCATTGTCACCTTCGTCTGCCCAATCCCTGACCCGCCCCGTGTAGTCGCCGCCGCCGTTGCCGTCGTCGTCGCCGCTGCCGTCGTCGTCGTCGCCGCCGTCGCCGCCATCGCCGCCAACGTCGTCATCACCGCCGCCACCGGCCGCTGATGTACCACCTATCTCCACGGTGGTCGTCCATCCACCGCTTTTGCATCCTCTACCGGCGTTCCTCCGCCGACCCCTGCATTGTCGCCTTCTCCGGTCCTATCACCGCCTCCTCTCCCGGCTCTTGCTCCACTATCCCCTGCCTTGTCGCTACCATCGGCCGCTATGCCGCCTCTTCTGTCAGCTCGGGCTCTGGTGACTCCGACGGATCCATTCCTGCTGCCGGCTATTGCTCCTCCGCCATCCCCCTGGTTGCTCACCACCGCTCCACCGACCTTGCGGTTGCCCTTACTTCCTCAGCGCGTCTTCCCGTCGTTGCCGCCACTACACGTCGACACCGACGCTGCTGCTACACGTTGTAGGGCCTTGTTTTGGCGGGAGATCAAGATGTCAGATATTCTGACCATCCATGTGGAGATTCGAGCTTAGGGTCAAGCTCGATGTCAAGGACGGATGGAGTGTTACGGATCCGCCGTAACCCGTAAATTATCTTGTATTATTATTATTATTATTATTATTATTATTATTTATATGTTGAGTCGTGTTGTATCAAGTCGGACCGCAACGTTTAAGTGTTTTAATATTTGTTGTATGTTTTTGTTATTTACGGTTACGTCATCGACACCTATATAGGGCCCTTGGGGTCATGTAATGCTTATGCAAGAAAAGATATCAAAGTTCTCTCTCTCCTCAATCTCTTCGCTTCTCACCCCCTCCCTTCTAGGGTTTCAACTTCTCTCACCTCCTCCACCATTTTTAAGGCTAACGCCCCTTGTATCCCCACCTTCATCCGCATCTCCACAGCTCTCTGACGAACCACCATCTAGGCATGTAACAGAAACTCTATGCTATTATCAAACTGGATTTTAGTAGCCAACTTTATAAATTCCTAACTTTGTAGTTCAATTCTAAGAATAACGAGTCTTCAGCCCAATTTATTTCTGAACTTCTGGTTGCTTTCTGAAATTTAAACTGGTCTTATTTGGGAGGTCTTATGTGATAGTTCTAATAAAAAGAGACGTTTTTGAGACACGTAAAATAGTACAATGGCTTACTAAAATTTAATGTGGATGCATAAATCATTATTTTCCTTCTAGGATTTTAATCCTTGATCAATTGTGAGACTTGAAGAATTTTAGGAGAGGACGCCTTCAAGACTTGCTTTTCAAGAGACTTATATTCCTTGTTTTTCTTCTCTTTCTCTTTCTATGTTTTTTAGCTATTGGTTAAAAATTTTAAAAAGAGAGATTTCCATTAGTCCAAAATCTCAATCCTGTGCACAGATTTCATGATTGTTAGTTGTAAATGTTTTTGAGTAGTAAAAATTCATAGAACTTCTATTAGAAGCAGTTTCCAGTCTTTTGGTTATCATCAAAAGTGGTCAATAATTGTTCAACTTAGTAGTTTGTCCTGCGAATTTTGCATGTTTGTAGTATGAGATTTGCTTTGTAAGCTGGGTCTATGTTTGAAACCCAAGATGCCAAGATGCCTTACATCAAATTAACAATAATTTACTCACAGAACAGCAATTTTATTTCTAGATCAAGTATAAAGTTTATCTGCATCACATACTATCCTTTGCAAGAAACAATGGAGCTGGTTCTACTATCGGCCAGGGATTTCACTAGACAATTCCTCTAGCTTACAGGAAAAGAAAGAAGCAAGAGCAAGAGCATTACGTGAACAAATTGGAGCGATTCCGTGATAACTGGGGCCTCTTCATAGGAGAGATGATGAGATTGCGTAAAGTTGCAGCAGGATTGCTGACACCAGATCCAAATATTGGGCGAGCCGGCCTGCTAGCTCTAGCATCTAGAGAAACTGGTGCCATCTTTGCCGGTGATCCTCCAGAAAGATCAAATGCAGCAGCACTGGAATTTTTCGGTCTTGTAGAAGGCCAATTCTCTCTCTGCCCTGGAGTTTCAGGAGTGAAAACTGATCGATCTGCAAACAGATGAATGGACTAGTACTTTGGGGGAGCTAAACAAGACATTCTAAGAGCCAATACTTTGTTCAGTAAGCATTCTGACCAAGCTATCAACTCTAGCTTTTAAAGTAATAGCAAATTCATTCAACTGATTGCAATTTTGTTTCCTATCCCCCATAAATGAAATGTAGTGAGAAACTGAACATGAGAAAGTTTTAGCAGTTGTAATTGCAGATTACCTTGTCGTGGAGGATCTCTGCTATCCATCATATTGGCCATGCTTGAGAATAAGTCTGGCTCAGTCCTTGGAAAGAAATTACTTGCAGGTTGGATTGCTGAGCGCTTCACACACTCATACTCATTCCTCAGCTGATCATACATCTCATCAAGCTTCCTCTTTTGCCTGCTTGTTCCATTAGAAACAATTAAAAGTATAGACTCTTAATATAGGAAAGCACTAATGAAATATTAACCTGGATTTCTCAGCATATTTTTCCTGAAGTTCTTGTCGATCTTTTGTTAGAATTTCATTTTCTTGTTCCATCATCTGACATCTTTTTGCCATCTTCTGGTATGCTGTGTGCACTTGCTCCATCTTTTCAGTGAATTTCTCTTGCATGGATTCACATTTCTGCCGGCATTGGCCAATGATTTTGTTCATCTTGTACTGCATCTCTAATTCTTTTTGTCCAATGTAGAACATAACACTACGATATGCAGACTTCATGACTGCATGTAGTGTCAAGAAATGCACAGAAACCATATTGTCTAATATAATCTAAATCAGAGATGCTAGGAATTATTTTCACGATGCTCCAGTTTTGATGGAATTCATCAACCTGAGTACCAGCAAAATATTTCTCACCTATTTGGACAAATAAGATATGTGGGTATTTGAATTACGAAAAAAATCATGAGGGAAGTCTTAGCTTTCACAATCGAGGTCCTACTAAGGCTATAACTCGTTTGAGAAACAAGGTTACAAGGTTGAGGGAAGTCCTTGCTTTATAACAGTTAATGTGTCAAAACTAGCATGCAAATAAGTAGCTTAGTTGATGAAATAAAGGATACGTATTTGTGGAGATACTCCTGCCATTGCCATCTAAAATAGAGTTTATAATTAGAAAAGGGGAAGAAAGTAGTAAATCTCTAAGTTTTGGCTATATAACATCCTTACGTTTGTCCATTCGTCGCTTGGATTTATGTCAATAGGTCGCATGTTGCTGCCAGATACAAAACATTGAAATTTGTTATATCATCTTAACAAAGATACGGACTATAACTGGTGGATAAATCTGTTCCTTATTTAGGCTCCGTTTGGCACAGTGGTGGCGGTTGTAAACGCATGGGCTAAATAGTCATTTGTTAAGGATCATCTAACAAACATCATATGTTTGAACATAAAAGTGGATGAAATTTCTTAGGTGTGCGTTAACGAATGACAATTTAACCCTCATATTCATGACCGTCACCACTGTGTCAAACAGAGCCCTAGAAATATCAAAAGAATGACAATCACCAGATCGTTTACATTAAATTTACTTACGAATATTCATCTATTCTCATTTGTTAATGTTGAGTAATGCATGGAATGTTAAACACATTATGCACAAATATCTCCACAAAACTTAAGATACATGTTTTCGTCAGTGTTAAAGCTCATTGTAATAGGGCTGTGAGAATTTGAAACATTAAATAATATTATTTCAAAATTATAAAGTATTATATGGGCTCCCCACTTCATATATATAGTAGAGAAAGAAGAATGTTATTTGGAGATGTGAGACTAAATACAAGAATGACAAAAAAGACAACGGACCCCTATGTGAGTTTTTGATTTTGGGCTTTAACACCCCCCCCCCCCCCCCCCCCCCCCCCCCCCCCCCCCCACTGTTGAAACCGGAATCCGGCCTCTTGTGGAGTTCGACCCTTGGGGAAGGGGTGGTCTCGCGCCTACTTCGCACCTGCAAGAAAAACAACGAGAGAGGCAAGGAAAGACAGACCCAAGGGCTCGGCTGGGAGGTCCCACCACAAACCCGGAAGATCTCTGAGCGCTTCCCCTCCTTAGCCAAGAGCCGAGCTAAGGTACTCTCCGAGAACACTTGAGAATGAGAGTAAGGAGGCACTGAAAACGTGTCCTCTGAGGTACCCCTTGGGTCTTATTTATAGATTTTCAGAATCTGAACTGCCAATAACCAAAAGAACTGACCTGGAAATACCAAAAAGCCCCTGGTTGGGTCTGCCAACAGCCAACCTCCGCTGTTCTGAATAGCTATGCGCAGTCCTACCTGGTCTGCCAACAGCGAGGCTCCGCTGCCCTGAGTAGCTATTCGCACCCATGGGGAGTCAGCTCGCCTCCGATTCCATCCGTGGGAGGCGGGCGCGACCCGGCTCTGGGGCTCGCCTACCATCACTGGGCGAGTGCGAGCCGATATGGGCGAGCTGCCGGCCTTTTGCCGGGCGGACCGGTGGAAAGGTCGCATGCGGGGGGTCAGCCGGCGGGTCGCCATTCTAGGGTCCAGCTCGCTCGCCGCGGGTTGCCAGCCCGCCCGGCTCGCGGCTGCGGGTCGCCAGCTCGGGTCCGGCCTGCTTGCTGCGGGTCGCCAGTCGCGGGTCCGACTCGCTTGCGGCGGGTCGCCAGCTCGCTCGCCTGAGATGGGCAGGAGCGGGCCAGCCCTTTAGTCGTTCAGCCCGTCCTGCCGCTTGGGTGCGAGTCGCGGGGCAGGCCTGTTCGACCTCCCTGGTGGGACCCGCTCGCCGGACACAGGGTTGTACACAATCCCCGCTCTTTTTGAGCTTGAACCAAGCTCGGAAAGAACCATCCAACCCGTGTGTTCGGCGGGCCCCTGTGCTGAGCTGGCAGGGAATCTTCTGGTGGGGGCCCACTGTTCTGCTATAAATACATACCGCTGACCCCTGTAGGAGGCTCCCCACATCCCTTTGTTTTCTCTGAGCAGTCTCTTGTTCCTCGATGCCGGTTAGCGAAGAAGTGCGAGCTCGCCTGGCGGCAGCGGTCCTGCAGACTCAGGAGGAGGCCCTCGAGGCCGCCCCATGGCTAGCTCGCGGATCCTCCGGCCCCCTCTTCAGGCCGGCGAAGGGGAAGATCGTTAAGCGCTCTCTGGCGGGTGACTGCCCGGCCTCCAGCTCGGCGGCGGGTGCTGAGGTCGTCCCCGGGGTGCGTGGCCTTCCGCCGATTATCGCTATTCGTCTGACTCCCTGTTTTGCAGGTAATTCCCTGTGAGGAGGTGGAGAACCGGGGAAGAGGATCGTCCCCCGCCTCCATCGCCTGAGAAGATCGCGAGTTCCCCAGGTCCGGATCGCCCACCTCCGGAAACTCCCCGTCCGGCGGTCTCCCATGGGCTGGGGAAATCTCTTGAGATCCTCGAGGGAGGGAACTTTCAGGATCGGCCGGGCTCTTCCCGCCCTCTGTCGGTGCGGGCGATGTGCCCACCCCTGGTGAGCTGGTTTTTATCGTTGACTTCGCCTCTTGCTCGCTCATTCTGACCCCTCCCTGCTCGCAGGCTTCCGCAGGGCCTCGCCTGAGACCGAGATGAGCGAAGGGTACTCGCCTCCGCCTGACGTGGACAGTGTATCTGACTATCTGGGCGACCCGAACGATGCGGCGGGAATGAAGAGGCAGGTGACGCGGCTATTCCAGAAACACACAATGCTGCTGCAGGAGGCCATAAGGAGGATCGAAGGCGACAAGGCCGAGACCGATGCCCGGCTCGCGGCCTTGGAGGGCCCTCGGCATGAGGCGGAAGACGACGACGTCACCTCGCCGGGCGTTCATATAACGCGAGCCGAGGGGCATCTTAAGAGCGCCGTGGAGCAGGTCGGCCGGGCTCAGCGGGAGCTGGTGGCGGTTCGCGATTACCACGATCCCCGCGTGCCGCCTCGGGCGGGAACGAAGAGGCGGCACAGGTGGAAGTGGGTCGAGTACTGACCCAGTTGTTTGCCCCTCGCTCGCGTGATACCGCGGGGTTACCGTCACCTCGCTTTTATCTTGTATTTGTACTAGTAATTGCTTGCGACTTTCTTAGCCCGCCTATGGGCCTAACTATTTTCTTGCTGAGATGTATTGAAATTATCGCGCTGCTTTTCTTTTGATTTCTGTGTGCGGGTTAAAGGGAAGGGTCCATTCTTCCTTTCGCGCTGATCGGGGCGAGGCGAGCCGAGGAGCTCGCTAGACGCGAATCTCCCGTCTCGCGCGGCACGGCGCGCGGGTGCGGGTCGGGGTTGGCTCGCCCGCGCCGGTCTCCCGCGGTTGCAGCGGGCGAGAACCGTGCCGGCTCGACCTTTGAGGTGTGCTCGCGCGCGGGAAGTCGAACCGTCGGATTAATTTTTGCTATCCGCACCCCATCTTTTGGCGGGAAGTTTCCCGCCCCTTCTCTTTTCCTATAAATAGGTCCTGCCGGCCCTTATTTCTCCACCGAATCCAAAACGTCTTCTCGCTTCCCCTTTTCTCGCGAAGTGCGATTCTAGCTCGTCTCCCGGCTTTTTCTCTCGCGTTCGGCGGCGAATCAACGGGGATGGGCGGAGGCGGCGGCGACGCGGATGGCCGAAGCAAATGCGCTTGGACTTTCTCCGAGCACGATTTCCCTCGCGCCGTCATCACAGAGCGCGAATACTTAGAAGCTCTAGGCGACCACATCCCGGCCGGGTTTTCTGCGAGGCGACCTGATGAGAGGGAGAAGATTAACGACCTATTTGGGGATGAGCTCGCCATCCCTCTCGCTCACTTCGAGGTGGGCCTGCGACTTCCCTTGTGGCCCGAAGTGCGCCAGGTGCTCAAATACTTCGGGGTCGTCCTGGGACAGATGACCCCGAACTCCGTCGCCGTCATGATGGGGTTCGCCTGCTTCTTGCGAGGGGAGCGGGTGGAGTTCAGCCTCGCGGTATTCCGGAAGCTGTTCTCCTTCAGGGCGAACCGAGACGGGACGGCCTACTTCTCCAGCGCCCACCTCAAGGTGCGGGAGACCGTCAACAAGAGCCACAACTGGCTGAAGAAGTTCTTGTTCGTCAAGGGGGACTTCGGCAACGTGCCCTTCTCGCCGGTGCAGCTCAGCGAGGCGAGCTACCGGCCACCCAACCTAGGCGGCCATGAAGCCGACCTGTTCGCGTTCTTCGTTGGGAAGAACTTCGAGGTCGCGTTCCTGCGCCGCCACCTTGACGATCTCGCGGCTGTCCCGCCGGGGGGAGGTTTGCTACTCGTCTCCATTAGTCCTTACTTTCCCGCTCTTCTTTCATCTCACCTTCCCTTCTTCGCAGGCGAACGCGACATTCCCCTTCATCCTCCTTATGAAAGCGCCCGGATTCCCCCCGGGGTTCTCGCCCGCGCCCAGGCCGCGGATGCCGCCCAGCGCGACATCTCATCGGTCCCGGCCAAGAAGCGACCGGGCGGCGGGCAGTCAGCGCCTCCGCCGAAGTCGGCGAAGACCGCGGATCAACAACCATCCGCGGGCCAAAGAAAGGGAAAGGCCCCCGCGGTCTTGTCGACTGACCCCCCCTCGCCCCCGCTGGTTGTCTCGACCAGCGATTCTCCGGTCGGGGCGGCGGGCACCTCCGCGCCGCCGGGCGGGTCTGGAGCCGCTGTGGAGCCGGTCCCGAGAGGGCATCGGAACTTCGGCTACGGCGAGAGGTACTTGGACGAGCTCGGCGCCCCGCTCCTGGCTTGGGACAAGGAGTCGAACCGCGCAACGATCTCGACCCTGCTGCCGAGCTGGATGGAGCAGGATACAATCGGCGGGGAGGCGTACAGCTTCTCCTTTGGGCTGTACTCGCGCGAAGACGCCGCCATATACGACAAGGAGGAGACGCGGGTGCTGATCCACGAGAGCTCGCGGGCCCAGCTGCGCGGCCTGGAGCTGGCTCATATGGTGGGGCGGCGCTGCACCCAGATGGAGCGGAACGCCGCGTCCATCCAAAAGATGGCGGAGGAGAAGGAAGAGGCCCGGAAGCTCGCTCGGGAGGACGCGGATCTTCAGAGAGGGCGAGCCGCCGCCGCCGAGGAGACCCTCGCGCAATATCTGGGCGGGGTGGTACGCTCTCAACCGGAGCTAGTCTCTTCTTCTTGCGAACGCAGCTCATGATAATTCCTATTCCGTTTTTCAGGACGCGGCGACTGCGAGCCAGATGGGCGCCGAGATTGCCACCCTTCGCCAGGAGAAGGCGGCGCTGGAGGCCCGGGTACGCGAGCTGGAGGCCGCTGCCGCTGTCCCTCCACCAGGCAGCGGGGTCTGCCCGCGCGAGCACCTGTCCGACTATGACCTAGAGGTGCTAATGCAGAAGAACGCGGCCAGCGCAGCGAGATACACGATGGAGACGCTGAGGCGCGCGGATCTGCTCACGAGCGAGGCAGCGGGACTCTCGGCAAAAGACGTGGTGCCGGCGCTGTTCCTCCCCGTGCCGGAGCCCGGCGACAGAAGCTTCCAGCCGCTTTAGGGTTTCCATATCTTGCGTTTTTTGTAATTTGCCCTGTAGATGAACAGTGTAAAAAATCTGGTCTGAGTTGTATGCGCGAGTTGCGCTTATACTCTATATTTCCGTCTATTGTTCCTTTTACACTGTTCTTTTTACATTTCTCGCCTGTTTTGTTTTTCTAATGATGTCACTGCCGGATGGCGCGACCCGTCCCAGCGGCCCGGCTCTGACAAGGCGAGCTGGCTCGTCCATCGAGCGAGACGAGCTGGTTCGTCCGCCGGGCGAGGCGAGCTGGTTCATCCGCCGAACGAGGCGACCCGGTTCATCCGCCGAACGAGGCGAGCGGTTCGTCCGCCGAGCGAGGCGAGCCGGCTCGCTCCTCGGCCGCACGCTTAGTTTTCGGGGGACTCTCGCCCAGGCCTTTGCCTTTACTCGACCACCTCTCCCGGGGCTTGAGGGTGGGGCTATGCTAGACCCTCTCCTTCTTTTCTAGCTAACTCTTGCGATTCCGTCCTTCTGCGCACGCTTTCCGGGTAGTTCCCGGCCTTGCCGGCTAGGTGGGAGTCTGACAACGCGATTCGCTCTAGGTCGCAGGCCATCGCTTTCTGAGTCATTCCATCGAGTGTCATCCGGCCCTGCCAGCTAGGTGAGAGCCTGGCAGCGGGATCTTCTCGGGCCCAAACTCATTCTCCATCGAGTGACTTCCGGCCCTGCCAGCTAGGTGAGAGCCTGGCAGCGGGATCTTCTCGAGGCTAGGGATGACACCGAGTGACTTCCGGCCCTGCCAGCTAGGTGAGAGCCTGGCAGCGGGATCTTCTCGGGGTCCAAACTCATTCTCCATCGAGTGACTTCCGGCCCTGCCAGCTAGGTGAGAGCCTGGCAGCGGGATCTTCTCGAGGCTAGGGATGACACCGAGTGACTTCCGGCCCTGCCAGCTAGGTGAGAGCCTGGCAGCGGGATCTTCTCGGGGTCCAAACTCATTCTCCATCGAGTGACTTCCGGCCCTGCCAGCTAGGTGAGAGCCTGGCAGCGGGATCTTCTCGAGGCTAGGGATGACACCGAGTGACTTCCGGCCCTGCCAGCTAGGTGAGAGCCTGGCAGCGGGATCTTCTCGGGGTCCAAACTCATTCTCCATCGAGTGACTTCCGGCCCTGCCAGCTAGGTGAGAGCCTGGCAGCGGGATCTTCTCGAGGCTAGGGATGACACCGAGTGACTTCCGGCCCTGCCAGCTAGGTGAGAGCCTGGCAGCGGGATCTTCTCGGGGTCCAAACTCATTCTCCATCGAGTGACTTCCGGCCCTGCCAGCTAGGTGAGAGCCTGGCAGCGGGATCTTCTCGAGGCTAGGGATGACACCGAGTGACTTCCGGCCCTGCCAGCTAGGTGAGAGCCTGGCAGCGGGATCTTCTCGGGGTCCAAACTCATTCTCCATCGAGTGACTTCCGGCCCTGCCAGCTAGGTGAGAGCCTGGCAGCGGGATCTTCTCGAGGCTAGGGATGACACCGAGTGACTTCCGGCCCTGCCAGCTAGGTGAGAGCCTGGCAGCGGGATCTTCTCGGGGTCCAAACTCATTCTCCATCGAGTGACTTCCGGCCCTGCCAGCTAGGTGAGAGCCTGGCAGCGGGATCTTCTCGAGGCTAGGGATGACACCGAGTGACTTCCGGCCCTGCCAGCTAGGTGAGAGCCTGGCAGCGGGATCTTCTCGGGGTCCAAACTCATTCCAACTCTCCGACCAAGCCTAGGTATGACAATCCTGGGGGGGAGGAAAAAGAAAAGCTTTATTATAATAAATCGTGTTGCTTACAGGAGATTAGGGAAAAAATCTCTTCAAGTCGTCTCCACTCCAGGTGAGACTCAGGGCCTCGCCCTCTACATTTTGGAGTCGATAGCCCCCCGACTTCAAAGCTTCCTTCACAATGAACGGCCCCTCCCAACTGGGGTTGAGTTTCCCCACGGACGCTGACCGCCCTGCCGCGTCCACCTTCTTCAGTATCAGGTCCCCTTCAGCGAACTGCTTGACCCTGACATGCTTGTCGAAGTATTTTGCCATCCTCCTTTTGACCTCTTCCTGCCGGATGGCCGAAAGGTCTCTCAACTCCTCCACCATGTCGAGGGAGAGCCTCAGTTCCTCCCCATTCTCGGCTTGCCATTCCTCCCGGCCTTCTCTGGCCGTCCCGACTCGTGGCGTTTGGACTTCGAATTCTATGGGGAGCACCGCCTCGCACCCATGGGAGAGCTTGAAGGGGGTCTCCCCCGTGGCCGTGTTGGGAGTGGTTCTAAGGGCCCAAAGGACGGCGGGGAGCTGCTCCACCCAACTCCCTCTCAAGTTTTCCACCTTCTTTTTGAGGAGATTGACAATGATTTTGTTCGCCGCCTCCACCTGCCCGTTGCTCCTGGGGTGGTGGACCGAGGCGAATCTGAGGTCGATCCCAAGCTGCTCGCAAAAGCTGGTGAACTCGGCGCTGGCGAACTGAGGCCCGTTGTCTGTGACGATGGCCTGGGGCAGCCCATGGCGACAGATGATCTCCCCCCAGACGAAGTTCCTGATTACCTGGGAGGTCACCTTTGCCAACGCCTTCACCTCCATCCACTTTGAGAAGTAGTCGATCATCACCAGGAGGAACCTTCTCTGGCCGCTAGCCTGGGGAAACGGCCCAACCAAATCCATCCCCCAGATTGCAAAGGGCCAGGGGGCCGTAATGCTCTTGAGTTGCTGGGCCGGCTGTAGCTGGAGGGGGGCAAATAGCTGGCACTTATGACATCTTTTTGCGAACTCCGCGGCGTCCCGTCCCAGGGTGGGCCAGAAATACCCCTGCCGGACTATCCTCCCCTCCAAGGTCCGACTCCCGGAATGACTCCCGCACTCCCCGGAGTGGACTTCTTTCAAGATCCTCTGCGTCTCGCCCTCGGTCACGCAGCGAGCCAGCATCCCGGAAAGGGTCTTTCTGTATAGTTGCCCGTCTTTGAGGAGGTAGTAGGCGGACTTGTGTCTCAGCTTCTTCTTGTCTACTCCCTCCGGATACTCTCCCGTGGAGAGGAAAACTATTACCGGGTCCATCCACGAGGGCTGCTGATCGATCTCCATGAGCTCCCCCTCTTCAATGGAGGGGCGGAACAGGTCGGTGATGGTGCCCCCCATCCGGGGCCATGCTTCGCCAGTTGGTCGGCCTGTTCATTCTCCCCCCTTGGCACGTGTCGGATGGAGAAGGTCTGGAAGGTCCCTATGACCCCCTTCACTTTGGCCAAGTATAACTTCAAAGCGGGCTCCCTCGCTTCGAACTCCCCGTTGATCTGGGAAGCCACCACCATGGAGTCGGTCAGAACTTCCACATCCAGCACCCCCAGCTCCCTGGCCAGGCGCAGCCCCGCTATCACCGCTTCGTACTCGGCCTGGTTGTTGGTAATGGGGAAATGTACCACCACCGTCTGCTCAATCCGAGTCCCTTGGGGGCTCTCCAGGACCACTCCTATTCCGAGAGAATGCCTTCCTGAGGCTCCGTCCACCCTCACCTTCCAAGGAGCCGGGCAAGTGAGCTCCTCCTCCGCTACTTCCACTACGTAGTCGGCCAAGAAGTCGGCCATCGCCTGAGCCTTAATCGAGAGCCGTGGCACGAAGGAGACATCGAACTCGCTTAGCTCCACCGACCACTTGGCCAGCCGGCCCGAGTGCTCCACCCCCTCGAAGATATTGCGGAGAGGATGGTCTGTCACCACTCGGATCGAGTGCGCCTGGAAGTAAGGCCGTAGCCTCCGGGCCGAGATGATCAGTGCGAACGCAAGCTTCTCCAAGATTGGATATCGGAGCTCGGCCTTCCTCAGGACTCGGCTGACATAATAAATAGGGAGCTGCCTCTTCCCCTCTTCTCGCACCAAGACGGAGCTCAGGGCCTCTGCCCCGACCCCGAGGTATAAGAACAAATCTTCACCCTCTTTCGGCCCCTGGAGCAGCGGAGCCTGTGCTAGCTGCGCCTTGAGGGCCTGGAACGCCTCCTCGCATTCCTTAGTCCACTCGAACCTCTGGCCCCCCCTCAGTGTTTTGAAGAAGGGGGAGCACTTCTCCCCTGCCCGAGAGAGGAAGCGGCTCAGTCCTGCTAGCTTCCCTGTCAACCGTTGGACCTCCTTTGCATTCCGTGGGGATCCCAGCTCCAGGATAGCCTTGACCTTGTCGGGATTCGGCTCGACTCCCGCGGGGGTGAGGAGATGCCCCAAGAACTTTCCCCGGCTAGCCCCGAAAACACACTTAAGGGGGTTCAGCCGCATCTTGTATCGGCGCAGGGTGGCGAACGTCTCCTCCAGGTCCCGGAGGTGGGAGTCCACGTCTCGGCTCTTGATCATGAGGTCGTCCACGTAGACCTCCAAGTTTCTCCCCCTTTGCTCCTTGAAGACCCTGTCCATCATTTTCTGGTAGGTGGCCCCGGCGTTCTTCAGCCCAAATGGCATCATCTTGTAGCAGTAGCAGCCGTCCCCTGTGATGAATGAGACATCCTTTATGTCCGGGGGGTGCATCCTGATCTGATGGTAACCTGAAAATGCATCTAAAAAACTCATTACAGAAAAACCGACGGCTGAGTCAACCAGCGCGTCGATCCGAGGCAAGGGGTAACAATCCTTAGGACAAGCTTTATTAAGAAGGGAAAAATCGATACACAGGCGCCAGCGGCCGTCTCCCTTTTTGACCATCACAACGTTCGAGACCCAGCCGGGGTATTGGATTTCGGACACGAAGCCCGCTTTGAGAAGTTTTGCCACCTCCTCCCTGATGGGCTCCGCTAGCTTGTCCGCCGTGGATCTCTTCTTCTGCTGGACGGGGCGTGTTCCCGGGTCCAGGTTGAGGCGGTGGCAAGCCACATCCGCGTCAACCCCCGGCATCTCCGCGGCGCTCCAGGCAAAGATGTCCACGTTCTTCTGGATGCACTCCAGCATCCTGCCCTGGTCCTCCGGGGTCAGCCCCCCGCTGACGCGGATCTTCTCCACCCTACCTCCGCGGGTGAGCACCTCTAGCTCCACCACCTCCTCTGCGGCCTCCAGTCTGGACTGCTCCCCCCATCCCTCGGCATCCCCTTCCTCCTGAACGGGGACCTCTACCTCCATTCCCCCTGCCACGGCCCTTACTTCGACCACTTCCTCCAAACCTCCTCCCGCCTTTTCTGCGCAGCCCTTCACCTCCAGCTCCACCTCTCCGGCTCCCTGCTCGCTTGCCTCCATCCTCCGCCCCATCTCCTCGGCCCCTTCCTGCCAAGAGATGGTGTTCACCGCGGTGACGTAGCATTCCCGTGCCACCTTAGGGTCTCCCCTAACCCTGACCTGCGCCCCCTCAGCGTTGAACTTCAAGCACTGATGGAAAGATGAGGGGACGCAGCGGAAGGCGCTGATCAGGGGCCTCCCGAAGATTGCGCTGTAGCTGCTGGGGGCGTCCACAATGACGAACTTGCAGTTTCGGGACTGCCCCCCCAGGGTGACATGGAGGCCGACTCCTCCCTCTACCTCCTTCCTTTCTCCCGAGAACCCGAACAGGGCCCGTCTGAGGCTAGCACCCTCTTAGCTTCTACCTGCATCACGTCAAACGCCTTCTTGAAGACGACGTTCACGGAACTCCCATTGTCCACTAGGATCCGAGTGACCGTGAAGTTCTCGATGGCGGCCTTGATGACCAGCGCATCACAGAACGGATCCTCGTGGTCCGGCATATCACTTCTGGAGAAGGTGATCCTCTCCTCTGGCGGCGGGGTTTGGGACGTGGAGGCGACGCTCCGCCGATACATGGTGTGGAGACTTGCCTTGCGGGAAGCCTCGATCCCCACTCCCCCGTGGATCACTCCGATCGTTCCTCGGGTCCCCACATCCACCCGGTCTTCACAGCGATCCTCCTCCGTCCGAGGCAGGACCTCCTCGATCCTCACTTCCTGCCGCACCTCCTCCTGCTGCTGCTGCCGCCCCCTGTTCTCTCTCATCTCCAAGAATTCCGGGCACGTGGCCGTTGCGTGCCCCTCTTCCTGATGGAAGTCGCAGTAGGGCAGCTCCACCCTGAACTCCCTTCTCCTCCTCCTTATGACCCCTCTCCTTGCTCCCAGAGCTATGGCCATGGCCTCCTCCTGATCGGGGAGCCGCGGCCTCTGACCCTGCCTCCAGCCTGGGGGGTGGAACTGGTCCTGCCTCCCCTGATAATGACCTCTCCCGTAATATCCCCTCTGTGGCCCCTGCCCCTGCCACTCTGGTCTCCAGCCCAGCCTACGGTCGGGCTCCTGGCGCCCCATCCCGGCTGCTGTCCTTGGAGCTGCCTCTGCTCCCTCTGCTCCCTCGGCCTGGGCTCCTCCCTCCTCTCTTCCTGTCTTCTTCCTCCCTTCGACTCCTTCTCCTCCTCAGTCGCCCACCTGGCCAACTTCCTCGCAAATTCTGGGTTCGACGCTTCCCCGTCGACCTCTCTCGCCGCCCTCTCCATCAGCTCCTCGTAGGAGAGAGGGGGAATCCTCTTCAGCTCCATGCGGAAGAAACCCTGCTGCAGGCCCAGGGTGAAGGCCATCATCAGACTGTGGCCCGGCATCTCCTGGACCTGGGTGACCTCCTCCTGGAACCGATCGACGTAGCTTCCCAACGTCTCGTTCACCCCCTGCTTTATGTGGAACAGGGACTCGGACTCCTTCTTCCTCTTTTTTGCGGTGGTGAACCTCAACATGAACCCTCGGCGCAGGTCTTCGAAGCAATAGATGGAACTGGCCGGCAGCTGGTGGAACCATTCCCTCGCCTTATCCCGGAGGGTGATGGCGAAGAGACGGCACTTGAATCCGTCCGACATCTGACGGATGGAGACCACGTCCTCGAACCACTGGACGTGCTGAACCGGGTCTCCCTTCCCGGTGTAGTAAGTCATCTCGGGCTCTCTGAACCCGTCTGGTACTGGAGCTGAGGCGACCAGCTCGCTGAAGGGGCTGCCTCCCCCCACCTGGCGGGCCGGCGAGTCACGCGGACCCAGCTCGCCGAATCGGCCTCGGCCTGCCGAGCCGGGGAAGAGCTCGCGCCCCGAGAGCTCGCTCCCCCGACCTTCCTCGGCCACTTCCTTCCCGGCTCGCCTGCCCGGAGCGTCCTCGCCCAAAGAGGGGGCGGCCGCGATCTGGGCTGCCGGAGTCGAACACTCGGCCCGCACGCCGAGTGCGATCTTGACGAGATCCAGCACCTCGTTCCTGAAGTCTTCAAACATCCCCACTGTCGCGAGAGCTGGGTTGGGCGGCGAGTTCTGCCTGTCAGATCCTTGACCTCCCGTCATTGAGCTCGCTGAAGCTTTTCTGCACTGACCACTCTCCACGCTCACCGCACCAAGATGTTGAAACCGGAATCCGGCCTCTTGTGGAGTTCGACCCTTGGGGAAGGGGTGGTCTCGCGCCTACTTCGCACCTGCAAGAAAAACAACGAGAGAGGCAAGGAAAGACAGACCCAAGGGCTCGGCTGGGAGGTCCCACCACAAACCCGGAAGATCTCTGAGCGCTTCCCCTTCTTAGCCAAGAGCCGAGCTAAGGTACTCTCCGAGAACACTTGAGAATGAGAGTAAGGAGGCACTGAAAACGTGTCCTCTGAGGTACCCCTTGGGTCTTATTTATAGATTTTCAGAATCTGAACTGCCAATAACCAAAAGAACTGACCTGGAAATACCAAAAAGCCCCTGGTTGGGTCTGCCAACAGCCAACCTCCGCTGTTCTGAATAGCTATGCGCAGTCCTACCTGGTCTGCCAACAGCGAGGCTCCGCTGCCCTGAGTAGCTATTCGCACCCATGGGGAGTCAGCTCGCCTCCGATTCCATCCGTGGGAGGCGGGCGCGACCCGGCTCTGGGGCTCGCCTACCATCACTGGGCGAGTGCGAGCCGATATGGGCGAGCTGCCGGCCTTTTGCCGGGCGGACCGGTGGAAAGGTCGCATGCGGGGGGTCAGCCGGCGGGTCGCCATTCTAGGGTCCAGCTCGCTCGCCGCGGGTTGCCAGCCCGCCCGGCTCGCGGCTGCGGGTCGCCAGCTCGGGTCCGGCCTGCTTGCTGCGGGTCGCCAGTCGCGGGTCCGACTCGCTTGCGGCGGGTCGCCAGCTCGCTCGCCTGAGATGGGCAGGAGCGGGCCAGCCCTTTAGTCGTTCAGCCCGTCCTGCCGCTTGGGTGCGAGTCGCGGGGCAGGCCTGTTCGACCTCCCTGGCGGGACCCGCTCGCCGGACACAGGGTTGTACACCCACCCCCACCCACACACACAAGATGGATCATAGATATTGATCATTCTCAGTTGGACAGTGGAAAAAAAGGAATAAAATTTTATTATTCCAGTAATTGTTACTTTTCCTCTTACATTCCTCCCCTATTTACACACGTACGAGAGGAGCCAAAAAACTATATTGGAAATGTGGGACTAATTACAAAAAGAGGGAAGACGCTAAATGCACACCAACACTCCCCCTCAAGGAGGGCGAAAGATATCTATCAAGCTCATCTTGTCACATAACCTAGATAAGTTCAGTGAGATGAGTCCTTTAGATATACAATCGACAACTTGCACTTTTGTAACGACATATCCCCGCTTCAGTATTCCACTATCCAGCTTCTCCTTGATAAAAAACCTATCGATTTCTATATGCTTGGTTATGTCATGTTGGACGAGGTTATTTGCAATGCAAATAGCTGACTTGTTGTCACACCATAATATCATTTGCCCTCTTTGATGCATCTGAAGTTCGACCAGCAGGGTGTACAACCATAACATCTCCCCCACACCTAAGGCCATGACCCTGTACTCTGCCTCAACTGTAGATCTCGCAAGTACAGTCTGCTTATTGCTCCTCCAGGAGACTAGATTGTCCCCTACAAACATGCAATATCCTGATGTGGACCATCTGTCACCATCACAACTAGTTCAGTCAGAATCGAAATAGCCCTCGAGAGTTAGATATTCATTCTTTCGGAAGATCAGCTTCTTTCCTGGTGCACTCTTCAAATACCTTAGTGTATGATACACGACATCCATGTGACCCTCCCTTGGGTCATGCATATAGCGGGACACTATACTCGCGACAAAAGATATGTCGGGACGGGTGTAACTTAGATAGATCAGACGGCCTACCAACCTCTGGTACCTTTCTTTATCAACTGACTTTCCTGCCTCAGCGCTGATCTTGGAATTCTGATCAATAGGAGCGATTGCAGGTCTGCACCCCAACATACATGTCTCCTTGAGCAGATCTAGCACACATTTCCTTTGAGATAGAACGATCCCCTGCGCACCGCGAGCTACCTCAATCCCAAGGAAATATCTTAGCTGCCTCAAGTCTTTTACCTCGAACACCTTACCTAATCTCCTTTTTAGATGAGCAATTCTGATCTCATCATCACCAGTAATAATCATATCGTTCACATAAACAACAAGAATTGTAGTGTGAACTCCATGTTTCTTGAAGAACACCGTATAATCAACATTTGTCTGTTGATATCCCATGTCAATCTCGGCTCTCTTAAACATGTCAAAATAGGCTCAAGGAGACTACTTTATCCTATACAAGGATTTCTTAAGTTCACACACCTTACATGTTGTTTGTTTCGTATCAAAGTCTAGTGGTACCTCCATATACACATATTCCATCAAATTCTCATGAAGAAATACATTTTTCACGTGGAGTTGGTGTAGTTTCCATCCTCCATTTGCCGTCAAGGATATCGGTGTTCGTACTGTGCTAATCTCTGTGACCGACGCAAAGTTCTCATTGTAATCAATGTCATAAGTCTGGTTGTATCCATTTGCACCCAGTCGAGTTGTGTAGCGTTCAACTTGCCCTTCTGGGTTTTGTTTCACCGTCTTGCATCCAACTACTTTTTTCCCTGGTGGCAGAGATACCAGATCTCAGGTGTTATTCTTCTCCGGTGTCTTAAATTCTTCTAGCATTGCATCTTTCCATTGTGGATCCCCCTTAGTAATCTGCCAACACTTAGGAATAGAGAGTAGAGACAGTGCCCAATGATGCAATGAATGTTTCATTCATAGGTGATATATGAGAGTAAGAAACAAATTGGCCAATATCACGAGTAAAGCCATATCGTTCAGGTGAGACTCCCGTATTTTTGCGAGAACTCCTCCTTACCAGTATGGGGGTGAGAGTAATGAGATGTGGGAGTATATCACTTGTGGATTCTGGGATTGAGGTGGACGTGGTAGATGTCTAATTCGATCCGGAGAGGAATTCGGTAAGGGGAAGGGCCGACGGAGATGAGGAAGAGGAAGGAAGATTATGGTTGAGATGAATACCTTAGGGAGCAACCGTAATTTTCATTCATTAAAGAATAATCCAAAAAGAAATACAGCACCACCTATTATAAACACGCAGTGCAAATAACGAAAGCACATAATTAAAAGTGGATACATACATAATACAAAATAACATAAAGCGAATAAAAATAAAATAATCATGTTAGCATCGCGTCTTCGGCCTCTCTTCCTCCAGACGGGCTCGTCATCGTCTCCCTATGCGAGTGGACTCTCCACGGTGTCTCGTCGGCGCGTGCGTGTTCCGTCGGCATGAGCAACCGTAACAATGTCGTCGTCTGAAAAATATGTCTTGTCCCCAAGACAGTGGTCGGAGGAGTGGCGACAGTCGTGATCCTGGTGCAGACACGTAGCTTTGGTCTCCAGACGATAAGACCTAGCAACAAGGACCTCTTGCGAGTCAGAGTCCTCCTGAAGGTGATAGTGGCAATCAAGTAGCTTGGCTGGATAGTACGGCGCTAACTGTCGTCTTTCTTCCGAACCAGAGTAGGCTGGGCTGGTGGCAACCCTGTCGGAGGCTGAATGACGTCGAAGAGCGCAGTAGAAGCTCGAGGTGGTCCCTCGGAAAAGGAAGAGGCACTATGGACAGGCCCGAGGGGCCCACAGCCCCGCGGAGAGGCCAACATTCGTGGCCCGCTGGATCATGCAGAGGGAGATTGAAGAGCCTCGGAGTGCGGAGTCACCGTCGAGGCGACATGGCTGGCCATCGTGTAGGAACTGCATGGACATAGTCTCCCAATTGACGCATACCTCGCCAAGTGTGCGGATTCAAACCACTACCAGAATGGCGTCGAGATCGCCTAAGCCGAAAGTGTAGAAATCCGCGGTCACGGGACAGGGCCCCACGGAGGGAGAGACAACGGTGCAACGGCCCTGAGTCATACGGTGGTGCCCATCGCCCATAAGGACTGCAACATCCGGGGAGGGATCCGAGGGAAGACTGAGGTGGTGCACCAAATGCTCAGAGATGAGGTTGTGGCTCGCGTCACTGTCCACCATGATGATTATCGGAGGATCCCATAGTGTGCCCGAGAGCTGCATGTTCTGTTGGCCAGAGGACCCGCACATCGAAGAACGGGATAACTCCAGGCGGTGGAACAAAGCCATAGTGGGGTCGAGAGGTGTATGCCCAGCTAAGAGCTCCAGGGCCTCAAAGTCGGCCAGGGTCACCTCAGGGTCGACGTCGCTGATGATGGTGTGGAACTCCTTCACGGCGCACTCATGATTGGGGGAGTACGGTTGACGACACCAAAAACAGAGACCCTTGCTGCGAAGTTCAATATAATCACTGTTCGAGAGGCGTTGAGGAGTCGGTGGGCGGCCGGACCGGTTTCCCCAAGGCGGCGGACGCGGCGGAGGAACTGTGGCTGGCAGTCGCCATTGTGGCCGGGGCTGGTGGTGGCCGGTCGTAGGAGCGGGTGGCCGGGGGGAGAGGTCGGTTTCCACCATACACGCCAAGTCCATGGCGTCGAAGACTGTGTGAGGGCGATGCGTGCGGAGACAAGAGCGGATATATGGCAGTAGACCCTGCATGAAGAAGCCCAGGTTATGATCGGGCGGTAGCCCGAGAACGTGGGAGACCAGGGCGACGAACTCATCGACATAATCGTTCAGGCCGACCGTCTGGAGGACTCCGCAAATACGCTCGATAGCGGAGGAGCCGGAGTAGCAGGTGTCACCCACCAGATCATCTCCTGCTTGAGCTCGGGCCAGGAGAGGCACGGGTTGGTTTGGTGGAGCCACCGAGCCCAGTGGAGTGTCGAGGCTTCCAGGCCAACCACCGTCGTAGACACATTGACGTGCTCCAGAGTGTAGTTGAGGTCGAAATATTGCTCCTTCTGGCGATCCAACCCATCGGGTCAACGCCGACGAAGGCGGGAATGTCGAGGGGGAGGGCAAACCGGCCCAGAATTGACGGAGGAGTGGTTCCTAACTTAGTTATTAAAGGCGCAAAGCGCACCAAGGCTCAAATGGGTCTTGAAGCCTATGTGCAAGGCTCAAGGCACAGGCGCGCGCTTGACGAAGACAAGGCATAACCACATTCAAATTTAAAAAAATAAGCATCAAATATCATTTCATCTTTTTGATCAGATTTTTCATCTATTCAAATCATTAATAATTCATTACTATCATTTATATCTATTAAAAAACACTAAATCATGCACACTTGATTATGTTTCACAAACATTAAATCATGCACAAAATATTGAGTTCTTACATTATTTCCTTCTTTCTTTTGGAAAAAAAATTTTGCAACAGAAATCACAGCCAGACGTGTCTTTTACGCTCCAAAGGCGCAAAATAAGTGCACGAAGGCGCAAGCCTCTGACCCTAGAGCCTTAGCCGCGCATTTAACAACACTGGTCCTTGAAGGAATGAATTGCGGGCCAGCGCCTAAGAGAGAGCCGTCGTTTGCGGGTGGGCCGGAGCCGGAAGCGACAGAGACGGCGGTGGTGGCCACTTGGAGGGAGTCGATCTTGGAGTGGAGGGCAAGGAGCGAGGCGTGCATGGAGGCAATGAGTTGTTCCTGAGCCTCCAAGCGACGGCTTAGGGCTTCGATGGTCGCATTTGGAAGAAGAACTTCGGTTGAGCTTATGTTGTAAGCCATGGGCTGGGAGCGGCGGAGCGGAAGAGATTAATTGGAATCGGCGTAAGGCGCTGGGATCCGCAGAACGGCTAGAAGTGATGGACAGTTGCGGAAATCCAGCAGATCGGGGCTGAGATGCGGCTGAACCGGCGGATCCTGGTCGGGATGCAGCGGAAGGTTGCGGATCTGGACTGCAATCCGGCGAAACCGCCGCCTGGGCCTTCATGCGACAGTTTGAGGCCCAACACAGGGAAGGAAGCAGTCGGTGATGGCTGGTAGCGAGGGGCGCAGTAGTGGATCAGTGGTCCGACGTCGGAGATCGGCTGTAAAGGCGCGGATCTGGTTGTCGATCGGCTGGAGAATGCGAAAAAGGCAATTTGGGAACGACGAAATCGGCAGAACTGCCGTTCGACAGTCGCAAAGGAGTCGTTGTCGTGGGCTACAGCGTGGATGGAGGCGGAAACGACGGGCAGAAATCAGAAATTGTGAACGCTGGGATCGAGCGAATCAGAAACCGGGCCACGATCTAGCGCGACAGACGGAATTGGACGCGACGCGAAAAGCGCGAGTGGCGGATCGGGCGAGGCAGCACTGGAGGTTTGCGGAATTCGGATGAATCGTCGAGTTTACACGAACGATTGCGACCACCGACGGCGAGATGGCGGGCAGTGAGGTGGGTCGGACCAAATTGATATGATCTAGAGAGGAATCCGGTAAGGGGGAAGGCCGACGGAGGTGAGGAAGAGAAATGAGTATTAGGGTTGAAAGGAAAACCTTATGCAGCAGCCCTAATTTTCATTCATCTAAGAATAATCCAAAAAGAAACACAACACCACCCCTTATAGGCAAGGGGTGCAGATAACAAAAGCACATAATTAAAAGCGTACACATACATATGTAACAACATAAAGCGAATAAATATAAAATAATCATGCTGGCGTCGCTTCTTTGGTCTCTCCTCTGTACGGGCTCATCATCGTCTTCCTCCACGAGCGGACTTGCCACGGTGTCTCGTCGGCGTGTGCGTGTCCCGTCAGCATGCGCAACCGTAACAGTGTCTCAGAAGTCGGAGCAGACAGGGACAAGGGGCTTGACACAAGTGGCAGTGTTTGCATTGTAGGTAATGTAGCTTCACTCTGTCGTCTTCTTCTTGCATATACTCTTAGCTCCCCCTGAGCATAAGTTCCACCTCCATTCATTTTCCTCCCCCTGAGCTTGAGTTTCACTTTTTGCAAATTCATTTTCCTCATATGCAGTCATCTCCACGCCCTTTTGTATGAGTGGATAGGGGATACTCATTATTCGCCTCTCACTACTGCAATTATCTTACCCGTTTTGTCTCACTATGTCTGTAATGAGCGAGTCCCTGAAAGGCGTGTCAGTTGGGGAGGAATAATATGGCTCGTGTTTTCTAAATGTGGCATGCATGCTAACGAATAATTTTCTCTCCACTGGACTCCAACATACATACCCTTTTGGGTAGCTGAGTACCCAATAAAAACACATTTCAAAGCCCTCGGATCAAGCTTTCTCACATTTGGTCTATTGTCTTGCACAAAGCACACGCAACCAAAGGTCTTGAGGGGTAGAATGTCACTATCCGTTCCTCGCAGCATCTCCATCGGAGACTTCCAATCCAATACTCGTGAGGACATCTGATTGATCAAATAAGTTGCTGTTAGAACAGCCTGCCCCCACTAGTATGTTGGCACTTTCATTGATATCATCATACTCCGGGTTACATCCAGAAGATGTATGTTCTTCCGTTCGGCTACATCATTTTGCTCTGGTGTATATGGACAAGTGGTTTGATGTTGGATTCCTTGTGAGGACAGGTACTCTCCAAATGCTCTATTAGTGTACTCAGTCCCATTGTCAGATATCAATACTTTTACAATCGCACCGTATTGAGTTTGAATCCCTTCATGAAAATCCTTGAAGCAGACAAACACATCACTTTTGTTTTTCATTAAATAAAGTCAAGTCATTCGTGAGAATCAGTCATTGAAAGATGCAAAATACCGAAATTTACTTATAGTGGGCGTGGGACATGGTCCCCAAATATCAGAATGTATCAGATTAAATGAATAAAAACTCCTCCTTCCAGAACTAGAATAAGAATTTATGATGTGTTTTCCTAGTTCGCACGCATTACATACAAGTTTTTCTTAATTTATTTTTTTAAATAGAAGGGGATACATCTGACTCAAAACAACAAAAGAAGGATGACTCATACGCTGATGATGTAGTAGTATGTTACATGCACTCTTTCCAACTTCTGCAGCTTCTTCGATAATGGTTAAAAGAGCTAAGTTCAAATTTTCTCTATCCAAGTACCACAAACTACTATGCTTATGTGTAATTACCAATTCTTCTACCAGTCTCATTCTCCTTGAAGATCACCTTCGGGATATCAAACAAAATAACACATTTTAGTTGGCATATGATAACGCTAATGGATAAGAGATTCAAAGGAAAGGAAGGAGCATGCAAAATATTGGACAGAATCAAAATATTGGTACATTGCACGGTACCCTTACCAACCACTGGCTGAGTTGTGTCTTGGATATTTTGGATACGCTCTGGGACTGCTAGGGAGTATACGAAAGGAATTTCCTAGCATCCTAAGTGACATGTCGAGAAGAACCTAAATCGACCATCCAATCTTGGAATCTAATATTGGATATAGATGTAAGGGCAAGGGTTTCTCCAGTACGTGTGGTTGAATGAGCGAACATGGCAACGTTACCCCTTGATGAAACTGGTGTGAGTGCATCAGGAATCACTCCTTTCTGCTTTCTCCGCATCAGTTGGGAGTAAGCGTTTAAAATCTCATGATCCTTTGAATTTACCCATATCAATATATCATCCTTACTTTTGTATGCCTCGTCCTCGACTATCATAAGGTTTGTTCGGCAGGCTCCTTTTCCACCATCTGTGCGACCCCCACGACCGCGACCGCAGTAGCCTCCTTTTCCCCGTCCATCTGCATCCTGCTCTTTTGGTGGCTTGGGGCAAGCCAGTCATAGGTGACCTATCTCGCCACAATCGTAACATTGTCGTGTCTCACCCTTGTATCCCGTGTGTCCAGGATTGGTTACCACTAGGGCTGATTTTGCCACAGCGGGCACGGTTGCACCAGACTGAAGCCTAATCCGGCTCTCCTCCTACATTATAGCTGAGATTGTCTTGTCCAGGGTAGGAATCTTTGGTTGAGCAAGCAACATTGCACTTATTTGCTCAAATGTCGGATTCAACCCACTCATAAAGTGCATAGTCCTCCGCTGAGCATCTTGCTCCACTTTTGTGCATTCAGGATCTCTACAGCATGCGGCTAGTGAGAAATAATCATAGTCTGCTCATAGTCGCTCCAGATCTAGCGACATACTCCTGAATCGAACGATCTCTCCGGGTTACAGTCTCAATCTCTCGTTCGATCTGAAACGCATGCATGTTGTTGTTGACTCCTGTGTAGAGCTTCTGTAACTTCCCTCAAACATTGCTTACAGTCACTATGTCATCGAGCGTGATAGCGATAGACGCGACCATTGAGTTCAGGAGCCAGGAGTGTAACAGACTGTGTGTAGTCTTTCAGTCATTGTACCCATCTGAGTCCTTCTCTGGCTCTCTCTTCTCACTAGTCAGTAGCCCTTCAGGTTCCTTCCGAAGAGTGTTCTTTTCACCCGACGCGACCAGCTTAAGTATGTGGCTGGTCCATCGAGCTTCAACTCCACAGGGGAAAGATTCAGCTTTACTAGAGACGACAACGACTGAGGCAATCCCTCACCTTTTGACATTCCGTAGGAACTCGAAGAACACTTTTAGATGTCTCCATCTTGACAACCAATTTATCCATGAGCGCCCACAACTCTTGTTTTGCTGCAAAACAAAATTAAGTGTCCTTCCCCGACACACCCTGCAGACCGCAACCATTAGAAGCCCTTGTACCATTTCGAAGCATTTTGATTTTGTCGTCACCACCTTCCTCTGCTGCGTCGGAGGTCAACAGCAGCGTTCCTTCTTGCCGCTTCTTGCAGAGTTGGTCCCGCTGTGCTGGATCAAGGAGCACGCGCTCGTCTTCACTTCACGGGAGCGAACTCCCGCAAGTCTCTCAAGCTCCTCCACGCTGAAGTGTCATGGGCTCCCTCTGGAACCCAAGCGATGCGCTCCTCCTGCGTGTCGCATTCCTCCTGTTGTGACGATTCTGGATGCGCGATGCGCTCCAACGGCGATTCTGCACAATGCTCCTGCGGCGAATCTTCGTGATTCTGCGTGATGCTCCTACGGAGAAGGGGAAACCCGTAGAGTACCCGCGAGATGCGCGCTCTTCTTCTGCTGCGTCGCACTGCGCCACTACGCATGCTCCCTGCTAGAGTTGTCACTTAAAACCAAAAATCATAAACCGAACCAAATCGGAACCGCAAAAAACCGGACCGAACCGTTTGTGAATTTTCCGGGTTCCGGTTTGAATTTTGGAACCGTGAACAACATTGGTCCGGATGTACTTCTTTCATTTTATTATCCGGACCGGAACCGGAACCGGAATCGCAACATACAAGTCACAAGCAGTTTTATTATTTTTTAGACCCGAACCGAACCAGGCTAAAGCAGAACCGAACTGCGACTCGTTTATTATTATTTTTTTTATAATATTTTATTACAGCATCGTAATCTTTGAATTTTTGAATGGAGATTGGAGGTCCACGATTCACTTCATTACCGGAAAAAGAAGGGCCGAATATGAAGCTAGGATAATACCAGAACGGTTTATAACATGAATACTTGCAATCGTTGTTTAGGTAAAGTCGAAGAGTAAGGAACTACTAGCGCCTAGCGGAAGAGGAGACGACAAAGCTGTGGAAGAATGAAGGTAACTTGTACTCGTTGGCGATGAATGGAATGTCAAACCCTCTTGATGAAGACAACACAGACGATTATTTGAATGTGAGTTACTCTTTATGAAGAAAATAAAAACAATAATTAGAGCGTGAATGGGCCAATGGCTCAACAAAGAAAATAAGGTTTAGGAGTTTCTTGTCATCTCTGTTCTGAGTTCTCTTAAGAAGACGAGGAGACGTGAAGTCAGAGAGGGTAGCAGACAAATAGGTCAAATAAAATAAGTGAACAAAACAATACAATAACATAGCTAAAAAAATAAAACAAATTGGACTCAAATAAATAAAACAAGACAGTCTGATAAAGTGTGACGCAGTTTTGTAGGTTTTGCACCACCAAAAACTGCACCGCAAACTGTGTGGTTTTGCAACTAAAAAATCGCTCCACAACCAAACCGTTTTGTGTGGTTTAGGCTCTGTTTGGGATACTGATATCCTTTTAAAAAGGGGGAAGTTCAAAAAGGAGATGTTAAACTGTATTTAAAAATTGTAGTTTTAAAACTGAGTCTATGTTTGGGAAACCTCCGTTTCGGTGACGGTTTAAATTATTTTCAAAATTATCTTCACATGAAGATTATTTATTTCGGTTTTTTTTTTGAATTTTTAAAAACAAAATTAAATATTATATTTGTGTTTTTTTTACAAATTTATGGATATAATTATATTTTTATAGGGATTAAATTGATTATATAAAATTAAATAAAATTAAAAAATATTCCAATCGATCATTTTGAAAGGGAGAATGGAAGTCTCCGTGACCTTTTCAAAACGGAGGAAAAAGTAGGTTTTAAACCAGCTATTTTAAAATGACAACATTTTAGTTGTTCTCAAACACCTCTCCTTCGGTCCGTTTAGAACGGAATGGAGTCAAAACGGACTCCCAAACATAGTCTTAAAATCAGTGTGGTCTGGTGCGATTTTGTGATTTTGTTGTTTCGTATTTTAACTTTCAGTCATACTTACTATATTATACAAAAAAGAACTCCCTCTTAGTATAACGTGAAATTCCTGCATCCGGGCCCCGGACTTCGAAGTCCCTCTTGCAAAAAAATCGAACGAGTTTACTTCCCCCCCCCCCCCTATGTTTTATTTTTGACCTCTCTCATTCATTCAGTCAAATGTGGTTTTGATTCTGGTTGGAACCGATTAAAACCGGACTGATCCTCATATAATCGGACCAAACCATTAGTGGTCGGTTTGGTTTTGATTCTTGTTGAACCAGAACTGGAATCGTTGACCCGACGGTTCCAAAAAAGTACGTTGGAACCAGAACCAGAACCAGTCAAACTAAATAAGGTTTTGTTTCTAATTTGAAGAACTGTTAACTTAACAGTTTGGTTCGCGGTTTTAGTAGAACCAGAATCGTGACAGCTATACTCCCTACGGCCGCGTAGCTCCTCTGCGCAGTTCTTCTTCCTCGCAGACGCACGCAGGGAGCCTTCTTCCCGTGCACTGCGCGCTCTTCTCCGCTCCTCCCTACTGTGTGTGCCTCTACTACCGCACTCTCGCAATTGTGTGTGATGTTTACTTCCGCTCACTACAAGGAAAGGAAAGAAAATAATAAAAAACTGCAAGAGAGGGCTGTGATCACGAAAGCTGGATTACAGGAACTTCTCTGTGACGATTTTTTTTTATTTTCAGACCTAGCTTTGATACCAAGTGGAAAAAAGTAATAAATTTGTATTATTCGCGTAATTGTTACTTTTCCTCTTACATTGCTCCCTTATTTATACACTTAGGAGGGAAGCCATAAAACTACATTGCAAATGTGAGACTAATTACAAAAAGAAGGAAGATGCTAAACACACACCATTCCATGTTACAGGCACACCAACAGACACAAATATTAGAAAAAAGAGGAATAAACTTGTATGGTGATGACATCTGCCAACTCTTTATCTGAAGGAACAAAAGGACTACATAATTGTTTTTTGATAATTTCGTCTCCAATGAACTGGCAATTAACTTCAATATATTTTGTTCTTTCATGAAACACTAGATTTTTAAATATATAGATAATAAATTTATTATTACAAAACATTGGTAGAGGATAATCGTAAATTTCTCTTATGTCTTTTAAAAGTGTTCTTAGTCACTTTATCATAAGCGGTTTGAGTCATGCTTCTGTATTCAGCTTTGATACTTGACTTGGACACAACTGCTTGTTACTTGCTTTTTCATGTAACTAGACTTTCTTGGACATATGTGTAGAATCAAGAAGTGAATTTTCAAACACCTTTATTATTTGCATAGCTTTATTATCATTATTTATTATTTGCATAGCTTTATTATCATTATTTATTATTTGCATAGCTTACATCAGAGTATGTTTTAATTCGTAAATGATTATTTTATGAAACAACAATTCTTTTACTGGAGACCTTTTAATGTATTCTAATATTTTTAAACCAGCTTGCAGATGACACTCTCTAGGATCCTGCATGAATTAAGTTTACCAACAAGACGTCTATATCGAGTAATATCTTGTAGGAGAGGTGATGTCTCATCCCAAAGTTTGTCAGTGTTCATAGGCATGAGATTATGAGCAGGTTTGGTTCTAAGGAGACCGACTTGATTGAGCAAATTCATGACATACTTGTGTTGGGAGAGAACTATGGAGGGAGGGAGGTATTCCAAGCATCAAAATTGAATTCCGGCTTCGGCATCCTTGATAAAAATAATTTTTATCTCTTTCAACCACGAAACTAAGCATTCTACCTTTATTTATAGACTAGGAGTGAGTAATGATGGCTCTTTGATCATTGTGAACTCTTAAGCTCACACAAATAAAATTAAAAAATAACAAATAAAACATTAAAATTCCTATATCGACGGCTCCCTTGATATGAGCGCCTTTCATCATCATTAGTAGTTTCTTGGTTGGTGTGAGTAGGATGCTCAAGGGTCGTGTGGCATTGATAAGAGCACAAAACCCATACATGTTAAGCATGTTTTGATGATTATTATGTATATTAGTACTTTTCACAGTATTTAAATACACGCTTCGAAGAATATTGGAACAAATCAACAAATGCGTTAAAAGTCTAGTATCCGATTGTTGAAACCGGAATCCGGCCTCTTGTGGAGTTCGACCCTTGGGGAAGGGGTGGTCTCGCGCCTACTTTGCTCCTGCAAGAAAAACAACGAAGAAGACAAGAAGAAACAGACCCAAGGGCTCGGCAGGGAGGTCCCACCACAAACCCGGAAGATCTCTGAGCGCTTCCCCTCCTTAGCCAGAAGCCGAGCTAAGGCACCCTCAGAGAACACTTGAAAACGAGAGTAAGGAGACACTTAAAGCGTGTCCTCTGAGGTACCCCTTGGGTCTTATTTATAGTTTTTTGGAATCTGAACTGCCAATAACCGAAAGAACTGACCTGAAAATACCAAAAAGCCCTTGGTTGGGTCTGCCAACAGCCGAACTCCGTTGTTCTAAGTAGCTATGCGCAGTCCAACCTGGTCTGCCAACAGCGTGGCTCCGCCGTTCTGAGGGGCTATTCGCACCCCTGGGGAGTCAGCTCGCCTCCAATCCTCCTCCGCGGGAGGCGGTCACGACCTGGCTCCAGCTGCCCGCTTGTTTCTCCCTGGGCGAGCGCGAGCCGGGCCGTCGCGACCTGCCTGTCTTCTGCCGGGGCGGACCAGCGGCCAGGTCGCGTGTGGGGGCTGGCCGGCGGCCACCGCGACCCCCCGATCGGCTCGCCAGTCGCGGGTCGCCAAACCCATCTGCTTTGGTCAGTGATTCTCCGCGCGACCCCGCTCGCTCGCCTCGCCCGGCTCGCTCGCCTGAAATGGGTGGGAGCGGGCCAGCCCTCCTGCCGTATATCCGTTTTGCCGCTTGGGTGCGGGTCGCGGGGCTAGGTCTGCTCGACCTCCCTGGCGGGACCCGCTCGCCGGACACGGGGTTGTACAAAATCCCCGCTCTTTTTGAGCTTGATTCAAGCTCGGAAAAAATCATCCAACCCGCGTGTTCGGCGAGTACTGTGCTGAGCTGGCAGGGAATCTTCTGGTGGGGCCCCACTGTCCGGCTATAAATATACCGCTGAGCCCAGGGGGGCTCCCCAGATCCCCTCATTTTCCTTGAACAGACTTCAGTTTCTCGATGCCGGTCAGCGAAGAGGTGCGAGCTCGCCTGGCGGCAGCGGGCCAAAAGACTCGGGAGGAGGCCCTCGAGGCCGCCCCTTGGCTAGCACGTGGGTCTCCCGGCCCTCTCTTTAGGCCGGCGAAGGGAAAGATTGTTAGGCGGTCTCCGGCGGGTGACTGTCCGGGCTCCAGCTCGGCGGCGGGTGTTGAGGTCGTCCCTGGGGTACGTGACCTTCTTCGGCTTATCGTTGTACCTCTGATCTTTTGTCTTGCAGGCAATTCCTTGTGAAGAGGTGGGGAACGGGGGAAAGGATCGCCCCCCTCCCTTGTCGTCTGAGAGGGTTGCTAGTCCCCCAGGTCTGGACCGCCCACCTCCGGAAACCCCCCGCTCGCCGGCTCCTCACGGACTGGGAAAATCTCTTGAGGCCCTCGAGGGAGAAGCCTTTCAGGGTCGGCCGGGCTCCTCTCGCCCATCCATCGGCGCGAACGACGTGCCAACCCCTGGTAAGCTAGTACTCACCGTTGGCTTTGTCCTCGCTCGCTCCTTCTGAATCGCCCTTTTGTAGGCTACAACATGGTCTCCTCCGAAACTGAGACGAGCGAAGGGTATTCGCCTCCGCCCGATGTGGACAGTGTTTCTGATTACCTGGGCGACCCGACCGATGCGGTGGGGATGAAGAGGCAGGTGACGCGGCTGTTCCAGAAACACACGCTGCTGCTGCAGGAGATCGTGAAGAGGGTCGATCGAGACAAAGCCGACACCGCGGCCGGGCTCGCGGCCTTGGAGGGACCCCCGCGCGCAGCAGAAGACGACGATGTCACTTCACCGGGCGTGCACATTACGCGAGCCGAGGAGCGTCTTAGGAGCGCCACAGAGCAAGTCGGCCTGGCTGAGCGGGAGCTGGTGGCGGTTCACGATTACCACTATCCTCGCGTGCCGCCGCGAACGGGAACGAAGCGGCGGGGCAGGTGGCAGTGGATCGAGTACTGATCCAGCCTTTTTCCCCCCGCTCGCGGGATATCGCGGAGTTTCTACCATTTCAAGGCTATCCTGTATTTGTAACGATTTGCAACTCTTTCTGCCCGCCTATGGGCCTAGTTTTTCGTCGCTGATGCATGTTGAAATCACCACGTTGTTGCTTTTGTTCTCTGTGGGGCGGGACAGGGGAGAGATTCGTTCTGCCCGACCTGCCGATCGGGGCGGGGGCGAGCCGAGGGGCTCGCCAGCCGGGTGTCTCCCGCTCGCGCGGAATCCCGGACGGGTGCGGGCCGAGGGTCGCCCGCTCAAGTCTTGCGCGGACACGGTCGGGCGAGAACCACGCCTGACTGGCCTCGGCGGCGCGGCCGCGCGCGCCGTGAAGTTGAAACGTCAGGTTGATTTTTTGCTATCTGCACCCCCTCTTTCGGCGGAAAGTTTCCCGCCCTTTCTCTCTCCCTATAAATAGGCCTTGCCGGCTCTTATTCCCTCACCGATTCAAAACGCTCTCTCGCTTCCTGTTCCCCGCGAAGTACGGCTCGTGCTCGCCTTCTGGATCTGTCTCGCACGTTCGGCGGCGATTCGGTGGGAATGGGCGGAGGCGGCGGCGACGTGGACGGACGAAGTAAGTGCGCCTGGACCTTCTCAGAGCACGATTTTCCTCACGCCGTCATCTAGGAACGCGAGTACCTGGATGCTCTTGGCAACCACGTTCCGCCGGGCTTTTCTGCGAGACGGCCCGGGGATGGAGAAAAGATCAACGATTTATCCAGGGACGAGCTCGTCATCCCTCTAGCTCACTTTGAGGTGGGCCTGCGACTTCCCCTGTGGCCCGAGGTACGCCAGGTGCTGAAGTATTTCGGGGTCGTCCTAGGTCAGATGACCCCGAACTCCATAGCCGTTATGGTGGGGTTCGCCTGCTTTCTGCGAGAGGAGCGAGTCGAGTTCAGCCTCGCCGTTTTCCGGAAACTATTCTCCTTCCGGGCGAACCGGGATGGGACCGCCTACTTCTCCAGCGCCCACCTCAAGGTGCGGGAGACAGTAAATAAGAGTCATAACTGGCTCAAAAAGTTCCTGTTCGTCAAAGGGGATTTCGGCAACGTCCCCTTCTCGTCGGTGCAGCTTAGCGAGGTGAGCTACCGTCCGCCCAGCCTAGGGGGCCATGAGGCCGACTTGTGCGGATTCTTCGCCGGGAAGAATTTCGAGGTCGCGTACCTGCGCCGCCACCTTGACGACCTCGCCGTCGTCCCGCCAGGGGGAGGTTTGCCACACGCCACTGTTCTGCCTTACCCCCTCTTTTTTCGTTACCTCATCCCTTTTCCTTGGCAGGCGAGCGCGACATCCCTCTTCACCCCCCTACGAGAGCGCTCGGATTGCTCCCGGGGTTCTCGCCCGAGCTCAGGCTGCGGATGCCGCTCAGCGCGACCCCCCGTCGGTCCCGGCCAAGAAGCGGCCGGGTGGCGGACAGCCCACCCCTCCGCCGAAGGTGGCGAAGACCGCGGGTCAGCAACCCGCTGCGAGCCAAAGGAAAGGCAAGGCCCCTGCGGGCCTTCCGGCCGAGGGCCCTTCGCCCCCGCTGGTTGCTTCGACCAGCGATACCCCGGACAGGGCGGCGGGCACCTCCGCGCCGCCGGACGGGTCTCAAGCTGCTGCGAAGCCGGTGCCGAGGGGTCACCGCAACTTTGGCTACGGCGAGAGATATCTGGACGAGCTCGGCGTCCCGCTCCTTCGTGGGACAAGGAGTCAAATCGCGCCGCGATCTCGACCTTGTTGCCGAGTTGGCTGGAGCAGGACACCATCGACGGGGAGGCCTACAACTTCTCGTTCGGCCTGTACTCGCGAGAAGACGCCGCCATCTACGACAAAGAGGCGACGCGGGTATTGGTTCACGAGAGCGCGCGGGCCCAGCTACGCGGCCTGGAGCTAGCTCATATGGTAGGGAGGCGCTGCACCCAGCTGGAGCGGAACGCCACCTCCCTGAAGAAGCTGGCGGACAAGAGGGAGGAAGCCCAAAAGCTTGCTCAGGAAGACGCGAACCTTCAGAGGAGGCGGGCCGACGCGGCAGAGGAGTCCCTCGCACAGTACCTAGGCGGGGTGGTATGTGCTCACCCTCGACAACTGCCCTTTCTCGCGAATCCACCTTATAACTTTCTTTTCCTCTTTTCAGGATGCTGCGACGGCCAGTCGGATGGGTGCTGAGATCGCCACCCTTGGTCAGGACAAGTCGGTGTTGGAGGCGCGGGTACGCGAGCTGGAGGCCGCCGCCGCTGTCCCTCCTGCAGACAGCAGGGTCTGTCCGCTCGAACACTTCTCTGACTACGACTTGGAGGTGCTGATGCAAAAGAACGCCACCAGCGCCGCGAAGTACACGATGCAAATGCTGCGACGCGCGGATCTCCTCAAGAGCGAGGCGGCAGAACTCTCGGCGGAAGACGTGGTGCCGGCGCTATTCCTTCCCGTGCCGGACCCTGGGGACAAATCCTTCCAGCTCATTTAGGACTTCTCGCCCCGGATCTCGCGTCTCCCCCGCTTTTTTGACATTTGTTTTTTAGATGTATATTATCATGTATGTTTACCTGTTTTGAGATGGACGCGCGGGTTGCGCCTAGACTTCGTGATTTTCACCTATTATTGCTTTTATAAATGCTCTCTCGCCTGCCTTATTTGCATATTTGCTATTGTCGTGCGGGGCGGCCTGCCCCTGCGGCCCAGCCCTGATGAGGCGGCTGCTCGCCCACCAAGCGAGGCGAGCCGGCTCGTCCTTTGTCTGTATTGTCAAATTTCTTGCGGATTCTCGCCTAGGTTCTCGCCTCCATTCGGCCGCCTTCCCTGTGGCTGGGGGGCTATGTTAGACCCCCCCCCCCTTTTTGGTTAGCTTTTGTGATTCCGATCTGCTATTTACGTCATTCGAGTAGTTCCCGGCCTGGCCGGCTGGGTGGGAGCCCGGCAGCGTGATTCGTTCTGGGCAAATCATTGTCATCGAGTGACTTCCAGCCCTGTCAGCTAGGTGAGAGCCTGGCAGCGGGTCGAGGCTAGGGATCGACTTCCGGCCCTGCCAGCTAGGTGGGAGCCTGGCAGCGGGATCTTCTCGGGGTCCAAACACATTCCATCGAGTGACTTCCGGCCCTGCCAGCTAGGTGAGAGCCTGGCAGCGGGATCTTCTCGAGGCTAGGGATGACACCGAGTGACTTCCGGCCCTGCCAGCTAGGTGGGAGCCTGGCAGCGGGATCTTCTCGGGGTCCAAACACATTCCATCGAGTGACTTCCGGCCCTGCCAGCTAGGTGAGAGCCTGGCAGCGGGATCTTCTCGAGGCTAGGGATGACACCGAGTGACTTCCGGCCCTGCCAGCTAGGTGGGAGCCTGGCAGCGGGATCTTCTCGGGGTCCAAACACATTCCATCGAGTGACTTCCGGCCCTGCCAGCTAGGTGAGAGCCTGGCAGCGGGATCTTCTCGAGGCTAGGGATGACACCGAGTGACTTCCGGCCCTGCCAGCTAGGTGGGAGCCTGCAGCGGGATCTTCTCGGGGTCCAAACACATTCCATCGAGTGACTTCCGGCCCTGCCAGCTAGGTGAGAGCCTGACAGCGGGATCTTCTCGAGGCTAGGGATGACACCGAGTGACTTCCGGCCCTGCCAGCTAGGTGGGAGCCTGGCAGCGGGATCTTCTCGGGGTCCAAACACATTCCATCGAGTGACTTCCGGCCCTGCCAGCTAGGTGAGAGCCTGGCAGCGGGATCTTCTCGAGGCTAGGGATGACACCGAGTGACTTCCGGCCCTGCCAGCTAGGTGGGAGTCTGGCAGCGGGATCTTCTCGGGTCCAAACACATTCCATCGAGTGACTTCCGGCCCTGCCAGCTAGGTGAGAGCCTGGCAGCGGGATCTTCTCGAGGCTAGGGATGACACCGAGTGACTTCCGGCCCGGCCAGCTAGGTGGGAGCCTGGCAGCGGGATCTTCTCGGGGTCCAAACACATTCCATCGAGTGACTTCCGGCCCTGCCAGCAAGATGGGAGCCTGGCAGCGGGATCTTCTCGAGGCTATGGATGACACCGAGTGACTTCCGGCCCTGCCAGCTAGGTGGGAGCCTGGAAGCGGGATCTTCTCGGGGTCCAAACACATTCCATCGAGTGACTTCCGGCCCTGCCAGCTAGGTGAGAGCCTGGCAGCGGGATCTTCTCGGGGTCCAAACACATTCCAATTCTCTATGCTAGCTGGCTACGGCAACACTGGGGGGGAGGAATTCATTATAACCAACGTGTTGCTTACAGGCGCTTAGGGAAAAAATCTTTTCAGGTCGTCTCCACTCCAGGTGAGACTCAGGGTCTCGCCCTCTATATTTTGGAGCCGATAGCCCCCTGATTTCAAAGCTTCCTTCACAATAAACGGTCCCTCCCAGCTAGGGTTGAGCTTCCCTACGGACGCTGACCTCCCTGCCGCGTCCACCTTCTTCAGCACCAGGTCTCCTTCCGCGAACTGCTTGACCCTGACATGCTTGTCAAAGTATTTGGCCATCCTCCTTTTTACCTCCTCCTGTCGGATGGCCGAAAGGTCCCTCAATTCTTCCACCATGTCAAGGGAGAGTCTTAGCTCCCCCTCGTTCTCGGCTCGCCATTCCTCTCGGCCCTCCCTGGCCGCCCCGACTCGCGGCGTTTGGACTTCAAATTCTATGAGGAGCACCGCCTCACACCCATGGGAGAGCTTGAAGGGGGTCTCCCCCGTAGCCGTGTTAGGGGTGGTTCTTAGGGCCCAAAGAACTGCGGGGAGCTGCTCCACCCAGCTCCCCCTCAAATTCTCCACCTTTTTCTTGAGGAGATTGACGATGATCTTGTTCGCGGCCTCCACCTGCCCGTTGCTCCTGGGGTGGTGGACCGAGGCGAACCTGAGGTCGATTCCAAGCTGCTCGCAGAAGCTGGTGAACTCGGCACTGGCGAACTGGGGTCCATTGTCGGTGACGATGGCCTGGGGCAGCCCATGGCGACAGATGATCTCCCCCCAAACAAAGTTCCTGATCACTTGGGAGGTCACCTTGGTCAACGCCTTCACCTCCATCCACTTCGAGAAGTAGTCGATCATCACTAGGAGGAACCTTCTCTGACCGCTGGCCTGGGGAAACGGTCCAACCAAATCCATTCCCCAGATTGCAAAGGGCCAGGGGGCCGTGATACTCTTGAGTTGTTGGGTCGGCTGTAGCTGGAGGGGGGCAAACAGCTGGCACTTATGACATCTCCTTGCGAACTCCGCGGCGTCTCGGCCCAGGGTGGGCCAGAAATACCCTTGCCTGACTATCCTTCCCTCCAGGGTCCGACTCCCGGAATGACTCCCGCACTCCCCGGAGTGGACTTCCTCCAAGATCCTCTGCGCCTCACCCTCGGCTACGCAGCGAGCCAGCATCCCGGAGAGGGTCTTCCTGTATAGCTGCCCGTCCTTAAGGAGGTAGTAAGCTGACTTGTGCCTCAGCTTCTTCCTGTCTACCCCCTCCGGATATTCTCCCGTGGAGAGGAAAACTACTACTGGATCCATCCACGAAGCTTGCTGGTCGATCTCCATGAGCTCCCCTTCTTTGATGGAGGGGCGGAACAGGTCGGTGATGGTGCCCCCTGCCCGGGGACCATGCTTTGCTAACTGGTCGGCTTGTTCGTTCTCTTACCTTGGCACGTGTCGGATGGAGAAGGTCTGGAAGGTCCCTATGACCCCCTTCACTTTGGCCAAGTACAACTTCAGAGTGGGTTCCCTTGCTTCGAACTCCCCGTTGATCTGGGAAGTCACCACCATGGAGTCGGTTAGGACCTCCACATCCCGCACCCCCAGCTCCCTGGCCAGGCGCAGCCCCGCTATCACTGCCTCGTACTCGGCCTGGTTGTTGGTAATGGGAAAGTGCACCACCACTGTCTGCTCAATCTGAGTCCCTTGGGGGCTTTCTAGGACCACCCCCACTCCAAGGGAATGCTTCCCTGAGGCTCCATCCACCCTCACCTTCCAAGGAATCGGGCGGGTGAGTTCTTCCTCCGCTACTTCCATCACGTAGTCGGTCAGGAAGTCGGCCATCGTCTGAGCTTTGATCGAGAGCCGTGGAATGAAGGAGACATCGAACTCGCTCAGCTCCACCGACCACTTGGCCAGCCGGCCTGAATGCTCCACCCCCTCGAAGATGTTGCGGATGGGATGGTCGGTCACCACACGGATTGAGTGTGCCTGGAAGTAAGGTCGCAGCCTCCGAGCCGAGAGGATTAGGGCGAATGCAAGCTTCTCCAAGATCGGATACCGGAGCTCGGCCTTCCTCAGGACCCGGCTGACGTAATAAATAGGGAGCTGCCTCTTCCCTTCTTCACGAACCAAGACGGAGCTCAAGGCCTCTGCCCCGACTCCGAGATATAAGAACAAATCCTCCCCCTCCTTCGGTCCTTGGAGCAGCGGAGCCTGTGTCAACTGCGCCTTGAGGGCCTGGAACGCCTCCTCGCATTCCTTGGTCCATTCAAACCTCTGACCACCCCTCAGCGTTTTGAAGAAGGGGGAGCACTTCTCCCCTGCCCGAGAAAGGAAGCGACTCAGCCCTGCCAGCTTCCCCGTCAACCGTTGGACCTCCTTTGCGTTCCGCGGGGACCCCAGCTCCAAGATAGCCTTGACCTTGTCCGGATTCGGCTCGACCCCCGCGGGGGTGAGGAGATGCCCCAAGAACTTTCCCCGGCTGGCCCCAAAGACACACTTAAGGGGATTCAACCGCATCTTGTATCTGCGCAGGGTGGCGAAGGTCTCCTCCAGGTCCCGGAGGTGGGAGTCCACATCCCGACTTTTGATCATGAGGTCGTCGACGTATACCTCCAAATTCCTCTCTCTTTGCTCCTTGAAGACCCTATCCATCATTTTTTGGTAGGTGGCCCCAGCGTTCTTCAGCCCGAACGGCATCATCTTGTAGCAGTAGCAGCCGTCCCCTGTGATGAACGAGACATCCTTGATGTCCGGGGGGTGCATCCTGATCTGATGGTAACCTGAAAAGGCATCTAAAAAACTCATTACAGAAAAGCCGACGGCTGAGTCAACCAGCGCGTCGATCCGAGGCAAAGGATAACAGTCCTTAGGACAAGCTTTATTGAGTAAGGAAAAATCGATACACAATCGCCAACGATCGTCTCCTTTCTTGACCATCACAACGTTGGAGACCCAGCCGGGGTACTGAATCTCGGACACGAAGCCAGCCTTGAGAAGCTTCGCCACCTCCTCCCTGATGGGTTCCGCCAGCTTGTCTGCCGTGGATCTCTTTTTCTGCTGAACGGGGCGTGTTCTCGGGTCCAGGTTGAGGCGGTGGCAAGCCACATCCGCGTCAACCCCCGGCATCTCCGCGGCGTTCCAGGCGAAGATGTCCACGTTCTTCCGGATGCACTCCAGCATCCTGCCCTGGTCCTCCGGGGTCAGCCCCCCGCTGACGCGGATCTTCTCCATCCTGCCTCCACGGGTGAGCACCTCCAGCTCTACCACTTCCTCCGCGGCCTCCAGCCTGGACTGCTCCGCCCATCCCTCAGCATCCCCTTCCTCCCGAACAGGGACCTCTACCTCCATCTCTTCCCCCACAGCCACCACTCCGGCTACCCCCAGATCCTCTCCTGCTGCTTCCTCAGCGCGACTCTCTATCCCCAGCTCCTCGCTGACAACCCCCTGCTCGGCCTCCTCCATCCTCCGACCCATCTCCTCGGCTCCCTCCTGCCAAGAGATAGTGTTCACCGCGGTGACATAGCACTCCCGTGCCACCTTTGGGTCCCCCCTGACTCTGACCTGGATCCCCTCAGCGTTGAACTTCAAACACTGATGGAAAGACGAGGGGACGCAGCGGAAGGCGTTGATGAGAGGCCTCCCGAAGATGGCGCTGTAGCTGCTGGGGGCGTCCACAATGACGAACTTGCAGTTTCGGGACTACCCCCCCAGGGTGACATGGAGGCCAACTCCTCCCTCTACTTCCTTCCTTTCTCCCGAGAACCCGAACAAGGGCCCGTCCGAGGCCAACACCCTCTTAACCTCCACCTTCATCGCGTCAAACGCCTTTTTGAAGACGACGTTGACGGAGCTCCCATTGTCCACGAGGATCCGAGAGACAGTGAAATTCTCGATGGCGGCCTTGATGACCAGCGCATCACAGAACGGATCCTCGTGGTCTGGCATATCACTTCTGGAGAAGGTGATCCTCTCCTCCGGCGGCGGGGTCTGGGATGTGGAGGCGACGCTCCGCCGATACATGGTGTGGAGGCTTGCCTTGCGGGAAGCCTCGATCCCCACCCCTCCGTGGATCACTCCGATCACTCCTCGGGTCCCAACATCAACCCGGTCCTCGCAACGATCCTCCTCCGCCCGAGGCAGGACCTCCTCGATTCTCACTTCTTGCCTCGCCTCCTGCTGCTGCTGCTGCCGCTCCCTATTTCCCCTCATCTCCAAGAATTCCGGGCACGTGGCTGTTGCGTGCCCCGCTTCCTGATGGAAGTCGCAATAGGGTAGCTCCACCCTGACCTCCCTTCTCCTCCTCCTCATGATCCCTCTCCTTGCTCCCAAAGCTATGACCATGGCCTCCTCCTGATCGGGGAGCCGGGGCCTCTGGCCCTGCCTCCAGCCCGGAGGGTGGAACTGGTCCTGCCTCGCCTGATAGTGACCCCTTCCGAAGTACCCTCTCTGTGGCCCCTGCCCCTGCCACTCTGGTCTCCAGCCCAGCCGACGGTCGGGCTCCTAACGCCCCCACCCCGGCTGCTGCCCTTGGAGCTGCCTCTGCTCCCTCTGCCTGGGCTCCCCTCTTCTCTCCTCCTGCGCTCTTCCTCCCTTCGACTCCTTCTCTTCCTCTGTGGCCCACCTGGCCAGTTTCCTTGCAAATTCCGGGTTCGACGCCTCCCCGTCGACTTCTCTCGCCGCCCTCTCCATCAATTCTTCGTAGGAGAGGGGGGAACCCTCTTCAGCTCCATTCGGAAGAAACCCTGCTGCAGGCCCAGGGTGAAAGCCATCATCAGACTATGGCCCGGCATCTCCTGGACCTGGGTAACCTCCTCCTGAAATCGATCAACATAGCTCCCCAACGTCTCGTTCACTCCTTGCTTAATGTGGAACAAGGACTCAGACTCCTTCTTCCTCTTCTTCGAAGTAGTGAACCTCAGCATGAATCCTCGGCGCAGGTCCTCAAAACAGTAGATGGAGCTGGCCGGGAGCTGGTGGAACCACTCCCTTGCCTTCTCTCGGAGGGTGATGGCGAAGAGACGGCACTTGAATCCGTCCGACATCTGACGGATGGAGACCACGTCTTCGAACCATTGGACGTGCTGAACCGGGTCTCCCTTCCCGGTGTAGTAGGACATCTCGGGCTCCCTGAACCCGTCTGGTACTGGTGCTGAGGAGACCAGCTCGCTGAAAGGCTGCCCCCCCCCCCCCCACTGGGCGAGCCGGCGAATCTCGCGAGCCCAACTCGCCGAACCTGCCTCGGCTTGCCGAGCCGGGGAAAAGCTCGCGCCCCGAGAGCTCGCCCCCTCGGCCTTCCTCGGCCACTTCCTTCCCAGCTCGCCTGTCGGGAGCGTCCTCGCCCAAGGAGGGGGCGGCCGCGATCTGGATTGCCGGAGTCGAGCACTCAGCCGCGTGCCGAGTGCGAACTTGACCAGAGTCAGCACCTCATTCCTGAAGTCTTCAAACATTCCCACCGTTGCAAGAGGCGGGGGGGCGGCGAGTCCTGCCTGTCAGATCCTTGACCTCCCGTCATTGAGCTCGCCGAAGCTTTTCTGCACTGACCACTGTCCACGCTCACCGCACCAAGATGTTGAAACCGGAATCCGGCCTCTTGTGGAGTTCGACCCTTGGGGAAGGGGTGGTCTCGCGCCTACTTTGCTCCTGCAAGAAAAACAACGAATAAGACAAGAAGAAACAGACTCAAGGGCTCGGCAGGGAGGTCCCACCACAAACCCGGAAGATCTCTGAGCGCTTCCCCTCCTTAGCCAGAAGCCGAGCTAAGGCACCCTCAGAGAACACTTGAAAACGAGAGTAAGGAGGCACTTAAAGCGTGTCCTCTGAGGTACCCCTTGGGTCTTATTTATAGTTTTTTGGAATCAGAACTGCCAATAACCGAAAGAACTGACCTGAAAATACCAAAAAGCCCTTGGTTGGGTCTGCCAACAGCCGAACTCCGCTGTTCTAAGTAGCTATGCGCAGTCCAACCTGGTCTGCCAACAGCGTGGCTCCGCCGTTCTGAGGGGCTATTTGCACCCCTGGGGAGTCAGCTCGCCTCCAATCCTCCTCCGCGGGAGGCGGGCACGACCTGGCTCCAGCTGCCCGCTTGTTCTCCCTGGGCGAGCGCGAGCCGGACCGTCGCGACCTGTCTGTCTTCTACCGGGGCGAACCGGCGGCCAGGTCGCGTGTGGGGGCTGGCCGGCGGCCACCGCGACCCCCCGATCGGCTCGCCAGTCGCGGGTCGCCAAACTCATCCGCTTTGGTCAGTGATTCTCCGCGCGACCCGCTCGCTCGCCTCGCGGCCGCTCGCCCGGCTCGCTCGCCTGAAATGGGCGGGAGCGGGCCAGCCCTCCTGCCGTATATCCGTTTTGCCGCTTGGGTGCGGGTCGCGGGGCTAGGTCTGCTCGACCTCCCTGGCGGGACCCGCTCGCCGGACACGGGGTTGTACACCGATGTCCGTTCAAAACTGCGTTGCGCATCGTTCCATGCAACCGCATCAACAAAAGTCAATGACGTCATTTAGCCAAACACAAAAAAAACACCAAATTAAGTAGCGCTAAATTAAATCGCGCTGAAGTGACGCTGAATTATTAATTCAATGCCGATGCAACACTAAATTATTAATTCAGCGTCCAAGTGGGTGCTGGCCGAGTCAACGGCCAGCATGGGCACTAGAAAGAAAACAACCCCCATTGGGCGTTGTTTTGATTCCAACGCCCATGGCCGTTGACAAAGTCAACGCCCCTAATGGAGATAGAATTAAATTCAGCGCCATATGGGAGTTGAATTCAACTTGTTAATTTTGAGTGCGTCTCTCTTCAGCTGAAATACCAACTCAAGCTTGAATTATTACATTTTGCAGCTCTTTTTTCTATTGAATTTTGGAGAAATTTTTCTATAAATTCTCATTAGTGATAAAATGGGTACAAAATTTGAGCTAAAATTAGATTCCACGAGCATGGTGTTTGTGATATTATGAGAGACATTGTGTATTTGTGTAAGAGGAAGATGATTGGGAGGAAGCTTATGTATGAGTTCAAGCAAATTTGTAAGCCTCTTTATATTTAGATCAATAAAATTATTTTTTCTTCTATATTCTTCCATGATGATTTCTCACATAATATTTATAAAGCAAATAATGTGTGAGTAGTTTCATTTTGTTTCAGATGCAATGTAAATACTTATTTAATTATGTGATTGTTATAATTAATCATCCCTCAATCAAATTTATATCTGAAAAGTTTAATAAGAAGCTTTAATATTTTTGTGTAGCCTAATGCGCACATTGCATTCGTACGAAAGGTCGATGTTATATAACGCGAGCACATACAAAATATTCCTAATAATTTAAGCAAATTTTCGGCGTGAAGCTCTCTATCAATTTTTATCATGTAAATTTTTTCTTACATCGCTCGCATATATCTTATGCTTAAGTAATTTTGATGTGATATGTGGAAAGCAACATATGTTATTATTTTGGTAAATTACTAAATACAAGAACTTTCTATGTTTTATAACTTATATATATATTTTGTCGTGATGAACTATCACTCAACAATCAGATATTAATTATTTAAATGAAATTGCATCTGAAATATATTTCTTAAAATTAAGTTTTTCGTATTAGCAATCATTCCAGCTTTTTATTATCTTGTGTTGTTATTTTAGTGCTTCAAAATTTCTCATCAAACATCATCCTCGTCATCCACTTATAGAGGGGAGTTTCAATATAATAGATATATTAATAAAATAAAAATTGACTCCTTGGATTTAACATAGTGCCAGAGCCAATGAGATACATCATTGAACTCCCTCGTCCCTGCCTCACGCATTCAAAGACAAAGGCTATTAATATAGAAAGCCACGAACAATAGGACAGGATAACAACGAAGAAGGAATCAGATTTAAGCACTCAGACTTCTCATGGCATAAGACGTATCGATAGGTCTTTGCAAATGTCACTGCGAGAGCTTCAGTAACCGTGTAACTCCGAAGTGCTCATGATCATCACAGCGAGGACATTTTGTTAATCCCATTACAGGGAGAGCTTCAAGATTGGGTCGCAATTGACCCAGTGGTTGCACGACTCCGATCTTGCTTATACGCGAGCGAACTAGTTCTCAATGGATGTAACCAATTCTCGTGAGAAGAATGACTCGTCTGCTAGCTGATTCATATTCGCATAAAGATATCAAAAGCAGTTCTTGAAAGCACTCCTCGCCGCTAGCTGGGTCCAGCATTTTCGCATCCCCTTCTAGTTCTTTTTCTTTTTTTCTCGGGCATGGATTTATTTGTCCAACATTCATGCACCGGAGTTTGCTCAGCTTTATCGAATGCCCCTCCTATGTTAAGATCTCTGCTCAATTAGATTTCTATTGACCTGCATCTTTGAAACTTACTCGGTATCGTGATTTTCTCTTTGAGAGTAGAGTAGAGTGCCCATATGAGAACACCCGAGCCCACTTCTGCCACCATTGTGCTTGCTCCCACACCCATTCACGGTGTCTCCGAAAATCTTGACACAACATCCAAGCTTACCTGCCCCAACTATATAGATTGAGAAGTCTCCTCCTTAGCGCAATCTCTATGAAAGTGACACTATTTTATTGATCCTCCATCGAACCATGCATCTCCCGCCTATGCGAATTTGTACGTGAGTGATTCCTTGGTTTGCACTTGGCTAATGAACCAACTTATCAGATGAATGATTGGCAATCATTCGACACAATGACAAGGTCAAAACTACATGGAGCCATATGGCGGCCCGTTACACCAAATGAGTGAAGACGTCTCGAATCTACACTTTTACTCAGAATTATTTGAGGCAAAACTCTCCCATGATACTGCATATCATGAAGTGCAATCATTGGGTGCTAAATTTCTTCGGCATGGTGCCTTCTCTGCTAACATTCCAACAAGACAGACACTCTGAGGAGTTTCTAGTAGTCTGTTATCTACTTATCTTCAACGACTACCTGAAACCTATAAGCTGATCCGCAAATAAATTTTCGAAGAACCCATTTACCCAACGTTGGTCGTCATTGTTGCTTGAGTTTCATTGTCCCTAGTCTTCTGAATCGGCTTTCTATCTATCACTCACTCCTAATTGTCCACTATCCATCATTCTCACTTCTCAATAGAGCTTTGCCCTAAACTCCCACGTGAAGAGGGGGTCGTGGTCATGGAGGGTGTATTGGAGGCCACGGAGAGCATCACTCTATTTGTTCTCATTGTGGAAAGATTGATCATCTGGTTGACCGTTGTTTGCTGGACATCCCCGGCTTTGTGCCCAGGCTCTTGTTGGCGTTGCTGATTCAGATAGCTCCAAACAAGTTCCCTCCACTTCAGCATCAGACATTGGATGATGGTTCTCACAGACTAATATTGAAGCTCCTATTGCATTGAGAGGGAATTGACTATTATTGCCTAGGTGCCTTTTGTCTCAGGTAGCACGTGTTTCATATCTTATGGTAAGTGACTTCTTGACTCAAACACTACTAGTCATATGACTGATGACTCCACAACTTTCACGAATTTGAACAAACATAATAAGATTCCTCCGGCTGTTGTTACTGATGGATCTCTTGCCCTGATCAATGGGTCACAGGATGGCACCACATCCACTGAAGAATATTCTTTTTTGTTCCAAATTTTCCTTGTAACCCTCTTTCTATTAGAGTTATTATTATAAGAAGTTTATAAGATTGTGGCTTATTTTTTCCATCTCATTGTTATTTTCAAGATCTTTACAAGAAAAAGAAGATTGCTAGTGAGATTGAGATAGGTGGTCTATATTATATGATAACATTTATTCCTCCTATGATATTATTCCTAAGATGTCTTTTCAGAGACATCAACGTCTTGGTCATCCCCTAACTCATCTTCTTCGTCAATTACTCTCATCCTTGTTTGTTGAGTCTGTTTTAGAATGTGGGGTATGTCAATTTGGCAAACACCGACGTAAGTCTTTCACTCCTCAAACAGCTATCAAAGTATTGTCATTCTTGTTTTAATGCATTATGATGTATGGGTTTCCAGCAGCTCTAATAGGTATGTGGGTAAGACAATATGTTTTTTGTCACTTTTATTGATAATTTATCTTGATGTACACGAGTTTATCTTCTAAAAGATATATCATAATAGTGGAGAGGAAAAAGATATTGTGATTATAAAAAACATCGGTCCCTTACTCAGACATATACTTGAGTAAGGAAAAACCTAAAAACAAGGGAAAAGACAAAACTATCCCAACCCGGGGTGAAAATAGAAAAAGACTAAACGACTTGATATTAACATTTCACAACTCTCCCCCTCAAGTCGGACGGAAGATATCAGTCATTTCAAGCTTTTGGATATCATCGGTAAACACATCACACCCCAAGCTTTTGGTGAACACATCGGCCAGCTGATACTTGGAATGAACAAACGGAGTAACAACTGTTTTCTTATCCAAGTGATATTTGATAAACTGTCGATCCACTACAACATGCTTTGTCCTGTCATGTTGGACCGGGTTATGAGCAATATTAATTGTGGTCTTATTGTCACAGAATAAGGAGAAAGGAGTTGTCATAGAGAAACTCAAATCCTGTAACACAGTACGCAGCCATAATCCCTAACATAAGTCTTGGGACATGGCACGATATTCTACCTCTGCAATTGACCTGACCACCACATTCTGCTTCTTGCTCCGCCACGTTACGAGAATACCACCAACAAAGGAGTAGTATCCTATTGTGAACATTTTGTCATCCGGACAACCAGCCCAACCAGCGTCAGTAAAAACCTCAATCTCCAGGTTGTTGTTCTTAGAGAATAAGAGGTGGCGACAATGAGCTTTCTTTAAATACCACAGTAGACGATACGTCGCTTCTTGATGTCTGATTCTAGGAGAATGCATATATCTGTTAAGAATACCAACTGCATACGTAATGTCAGGACGTGTGTGAGATAAATATATAGGTTTCCCGACCAATCTTTAGTAAGGTGATACATCTGCGTGATCAGCACCACCATCTTCATTAATCCTGTGATTTTCCTCCATAAGGTGTTCGCGGGAACACAACCAAGCATATTAGTTTCCTTTACGAGATCCAATATGTACTTCCATTGGGATATAAAGATACCCCGCTCAGATCTAACCACTTCAATACCCAGGAAATACCGTAATCTTCTCAAGTCCTTCACTTCAAATTCAGCAGATAGGAGGGTCTTAAGGTTGACAATCTCCTTTGTATCATTTCCAGTAATCACTATGTCATCCACGTAGACAATGAGAACCACAACACGATGTTCATGTCTCCGAATAAACATGGTATGATCAGATTGTGCTTGTTTGTACCCAAACTTGAGCATTGCTGTGAGAAATATTCCAAACCAGGCCCTAGGAGATTGCTCCAAACCATATAAGATTTCCTTAGGCTGCAGACAAGCCCTTCAGCTGCTTTCTTCACAAAATCAGGAGGGTTCATGTACACCTCCTCCTCAAGCTCACCATGGCGAAACGCATCTTTCACGTTTAGTTGATGAAGTTCCCAATCCAGGCAAGCTGCACATGATAACAAAACCCGAATAGAGTCCATTTTTGCTACAGGAGCAAAAGTCTCCTGATAATGAACTCCTTGAGTCTGGGTGTATCCTTGAGCGACAAGACGCGCTTTGTACCGTTACACCTTGTCATCTTGGTTCTGCTTAACAGAGAAGACTCACCGGGAACCTATGACTTTCTTTCCTGAAGGGAGAGCAGAGATATCTCACGTATGATTTTTGTCCAAGGCGGACATCTCATCATGTATAGCCTGTGACCAAGCCGATATCTCCAAAGTTTTCTGCCATGTCTTAGGAATAACAACTAGAGAAAGGGATGAAACAAAAATCTAGTGAATCGGAGTAAGATGATGATAAGCCACATGATTAGAAATCGAATGTTGTGTGCAAGTAGATTTACCCTTCTTTAGCAAGGCAAGAGGCATATGCAGATCAGCATCATTAGAATCTGAGTCCGAAGTTGGCACTGGTAGCGGTGGAGCGGTAGTGACCCATGTACCTGTACGACGGTGGTATACATGGGGAAAAGGAGAAATCGTAGTAGAGGAGTCCGGTATCGGGATAGAAGGAGCTCTGGGTACCAGAGTGGAATGAGGTGAAGGAATGGAGGAGGTGGATGGAAGAAGAGGCAGAGGGACAACAGTAACATTATCTGTAGTACTACTCTCCCTTGACGAAAAACATGAGTCGAGGACAGAAAGTAGGACTCCCCCTTACGGAAGGTAACATCCATGTTACAAAACATACGCCGAGAGGGGGGGTGATAACAGCGATATCCTTTGGTCGTGGAAGAATAGCCCGGGAAGACACAACGTTAAGCACGAGGGTCAAGTTTGTCGCGTTGAGGTTGGTGCACATGCACGTAACAGACACACCCAAAGACACGGGGTGGCAAATGGGAAGTATGAACCACGCCAGAGGTGGAGAGACGGGCTAGAGGAGTAGTAAATGAGAGGACACGAGAAGGAAGACGGTTGATAAGGTGTGCAGAAGTAAGCACCGCATCACCCCAATAGGGTTTAGGGAGATGCATCGTCAATAAGAGACAGCGAGCAACCTCGAGGAGATGCCGATTTTTTCGTTCGGCCACTCCATTCTGAGTAGATGTGTAAGCACAAGTTTTCTGGTGGATGATACCGTGAGAGGTGAGGTAAGCGTCAAAGGAAGCATAATCATCGTACTCCCCTCCATTATCACTTCGAAGAACACGGATAGAGGCATTAAATTGATTTTTGCCATTTTATGAAAAACATGAAAACAAGGAAAAACGTCACTTTTTTCAACAGATAAACTCACGTAGTACATGAGAAACAATCAATAAACGAACAAGCAAAAACAGTTAACGATACAACGGGGGACGACACTCAAACATCAGAATGTATAACAACAAATGGAGTGCTACTAGGAAAAGAAAGATGTGAAGAGGTATGTCGCACATGTTTAGACCGATCACAATTATCCAACAAAAATTCTGAAGAAAAGGTAAAAAAAAAGGAAATAATTTTTTCAGGTAGACGGAGGATGGATGTCCTAAACTCAAATGCCAGCGGCGAACATCTCCGCAGTAACAGTAGCATTGGAAAGGGCCTGAGAGGGAGCATGAGTGTTCAGGTAGTACAAGCCACCATTGCACCTACCACTGTCAATGTTCGCTTAGTACTCAGTTCCTGAAAAACAAAAAAAATCAGAAAAGAATATTACGGCGCAGTTAAGAGATTTCATAAGATTGCTGATGGAAAGTAAATTGCGTGGAAATGAAGGAACATGAAGAACGGAGGAAAGAGATATGGACGGAGAACAAGAGATATTGTCTTTTCCCGCAATGGAGGACAACGATCTGTTAGCAGAAATAACTTTCTCCTTACCAGACAAGGGATTATAAGAGAGAAAACCTGAGGAAGACCCAGTCATGTGGTGAGTGGCACCGGAGTCGAGCACCCATTCAGAAGGTGAGGTGATGGCAGCATGAGCACTAGGCATAGCAACAGTGGCAAGAGAAGTAGAGCTTCCAGTGACCGGATTGGGCTGAGAGTGAAGCAGGCGGCGAAAGGCATCCAACTCCTGTGCTGTAAGTGAGGAGGAAGCCGAAGACTGGGACTCATCATAGACATCAGTAGTGTAAGCAGCGTCATGAGAACGGTAGCCACTATGTCTATGGCCCCCGCGGCTAGGTCCACGACCCCGACCACGACTACGGCCAAAAGGTGTCAGATGCGGATGAAGTTTGAAACATGCCTCCCGAGAGTGACCCCTTTGACCACAGTAATCGCAGATAGGCACAGAAGATGCAGGAGTAGGTATAGGACCACGGCCAACACTTGTTAGGGCAGAACAATCTAGAGGAGCCATAACATGAGAGACTTGCGGCGGCTTCGTCACCCAAAACAATGTTGAACGCTCCCGAAGGAGGGAAGAGGAGAACGGTGGAGAAAATGTGTCTGAACCACATCAATTCCATATTCAATCTCATCAGAAGACATGAAAATGGAAGAGGCCCTCTCGTTGCTTTAACAGAACGACATCTGTTGTACATGCTGGAGTGAAATGTGCAAAGTAGTCCAATTCTTGATACAAACGCTCAAACTTCGAGAAGAATGATGAGACAGTCATCGACCCTTGATGCAACTCCAAAATGCGGCGAGTGAGCTCATAAACTTGGGTGGAATTGCCAATCTGAGATTATGTTTCACGAGCACAAGTCCAGATCTCGAATGTTGAGTCCCTCAGCATATAGCTCCGATAGACCATGGGCGACAACGAATGCAGGAGCCAGGACACAACTAGAGAGTTCTCAGAATCCCAGCGCTTCCCGAAGGGATCAGACACGGGGGGCTCCGTAATCATCCCATCGATATAGCCAAACAACTGTTGGCTACGGATGACATGTTGAGCAGCACGAGACCATTCAAGGTAATTTGTGTCATCCAGAGGAACCGTGGTAATCTTCAAGGAGCTAGTGTGGTCATGGGGCGGCTGAAGCTCAACCATCGGAGGCTGGATCACGCCCGGAGAAGAAATCGATGAATCAGGTTCACCCATACCGACACAAGAGCAAGCAGCGGATCAACTCATCTCAAAAAAAAGGCAGCGACACGGGACAGCAAGGGACAGCGGCACGGCAGCGGCACGGCAACAGCACGGGACAGCGGTATGGGACAACACGGCACCGGCACGGGAGCACAGATCGGCGACACGACAGCAGCTAGACGGCGGCGTAGAACTTGATTTTCATGAAGGAGAGACGGGCTGCATCATGGAGGAACGACGGCGGCGTTCCTCTCAGCAGCCGGCAAGAGTGCCGCCCGACATCGCGATGATCGCGTGCAGAGAAGGAGCGGAGGTGGAGTCGCGACGGTCTTGTGCAGAGGAAGTGGCGGTGAAGTCACGACGGAAGAGGAAGAGCGGAGGTTGATCCGAGCAATGACGTGTTCGATTCGAGCGGGAGAAGGCGAAATGAGAGGCTAGGGCACAGGATTCCTCTGATACAAACATTTGGTTTTCTAGTATACTTTGTCAAGTAGATTCATAATTTTGTAAGCTTGTTAAATGATAAATGTGGGGGGAAGTTCTATGACTTTGAAAAACTACAGAGTATGGTTTTTCCCATTCATATCTGTCAAAACAGGAGCAGAAAGTAAAAGAAATTAAAATATGGTAAAATATTCCTTTAACAACTTAATTAATACATGTAAAAGGTGCTCCTTATAAAGAGAGGAGGAGGAGCTTAAAATAAATCTAAAATGTGGGACTAAAGGAGCCTAAGGGAGTAAGTGCCCAATGGACCATCATACATGGGCTAAGTACAATGTATAAGAATAGACTTTTTATGGTTCTTTCTCCCACACTCCCCCACAAGTTGGAGCATACAAATCGAATGCACCAAGTTTGGAAAGAAACTGCCAATATAATGGGTGAGACAAGCCCTTAGTGAGAATATTAAAAACTTGATCAATATCGGGCACGTGTCGCATAATCAATCTTTGAAGTTAAATAATTTCATGGACAAAATGGCAATCGACTTCGATGTGTTTTGTGCGCTCATGAAGAACAGAATTTTAAGCAATATGGATAACAGTCTTACAATCACAAAAGAGAACAGCCAGTGATGGAAGTTTGACTCCTAGATCAATAAGGAGACTTTCAAACCATGAGTTCTAAAACAACAACGGCCACAAAACGATATTCTGCTTCAGTTGAGGAGCTAGCAACCAGAGTCTATTTCTTGTTTCGCCGTGCAACTACATTGTTGCCAAAAAATGTGCAGCAACAACTTGTGAACCGACGATCATCGAGGGACCCAGCATAATCAGCATTACAATATGCAATGAGAGACAGAGAGGTGAAAGTCTTGTACACTAGACCTTGACATAGAGCATTCTTCAAATATCTAAGAATACATTTGGTAACCTAAAGATGGGAGGTCCGCAGAGCCAGCATGAAGAGACTGACCACACCAACCGCAAAGGTAATATCGGGTTGTGTGACGGTGAGATAGATAAGATTGCCAACAAGGTGACGATACTCTGGATTAGGGAAAAGTTTATTAGAGTTCGAGCCATGAGCATAGAGTTGGTGATTGTCATTCATAGGTGTATCCACGGGTTTAAACCCAGAGTAGCTGATATCATTAAGTAGATTGAGACAATGTTTTTGTAGTGACAGAACAAGACCATCAGATCATCGAGCTACTTCAATCTTTAAGAAGTATCGGATCTGGCCCAAATCTTTCATTTGGAATTGAGAGTCTAGGTGGTTCTTGATTTGAGTAATGTTTGGAAGATAATCACCCATGACTAGAACAACATAGACCAGAAGGATCACTATGCCTGAGGGATGTCGTCGAACAAACATGGAGAAATCCGCTAAGATACGGGTGAAGCCACAATCACGAACCACATGACTAAACTTATCAAACCACTCTCGTGGAGACTGTTTGAGGGCATTGAGAGATTTTTCAAATGGTATACTAGGGACTCCCCCGTGGTTACATGTACACAGTCTCCATAAGATCGGCATGAAGAAAGATGTTTTTGATGTCAAGTTGATGCAACAACCAATGTCGATGGACAGCAAGAGAAATTAAGACCCTGACGGTGTTAAGTTTCGCAACTGGAGAGAAGGTCTCCTCCTAATCAAAACCATGTTGTTGAGTAAAGACTCCAATAACAAGACGGGCCTTGAGACAGTTAATCGTCCATCAGAATGATGCTTAATGTTGAAAACCCAATTACAACTAGCCACAGATTGATTAGTAGGACAAGGGACGAGGTCCCAAATATGGTTTGCCCAAGCGCGGACATTTTCTCATACATTGTAGCCCATCACCTTGAATGCTAAAGAGCCTCATGCACATAAGAAAGGGCAGAAATAGAAGACAAGGAAGCCGCAAACCTGCGTTGGTCAGAGGAGAGACGATGCAGGGAGACATAATTAGAGAGAAGATGCACAGTAGAGGATGGTGTCAAATTAGCAGCGTGCGGACCATCAGTAGGAGGCGGTAGAGGATTTTGTACTTTGGATCAAGGGGGATGTCAAGTGTAGACTTAAAGAGGGGTCGAGTTGAGAGTTGGCGTTGGTAGTAGAAGAGGACGAGAGGAGTGGGTAAAAACATTGAGACATGGCAGAACAGAGATCGGTGTAGCTGGGGTGGAGGGGAGATGAAAAGGCTAGTTCTTCAAAAATATCACATCAGCAGACGTAACCAACTTCCGAGTAGAAGGGGAGTAATATACACACCCCTTCTGAATGTGTGAATACCCAACAAACATAGAGTGAGTAGCACGAGAAGCCAACTTGTCCATGGGGGAACCCAAGTGATGGACAAAATAGACGCAACCGAAGACACTTTATGGGTCTTGCTAACACATATGTCAAGTATCAAGTATGTCATTGCCAAGTAGGCAGTTGCTGAATAGGACCTTATCATGGTCTTTGTCAAGGTTTGTCACAATCGGTGACACTTGGTCTTTACTATGCTTTGTTTTGATGTGATTACCCATGCTTATTGGACCTTATCATGCCCTTTGTCAAGAATTGTCACAATCGGTGGCCCTTGGTCTTCATCATTGGTTGTTTAATATGATTACCCATAAACAAAGAGTTTGGGGTGTGATTACCCTTGCCAATTAGAACCTTATCGTCGTCTTAGATCAAGTGCAAGCTTCTTAGATGACTAGCAGGCCTTTCCACAGTTGATTTGATCATTGAGTCTCAAGTGACTTCTAATTAGGTTGGAGGTAAACAATCTGTCTTGATTTACCATTGAACCATCATTGCAGACTTGATCAACCCAACCCTTACAAAGCTGGATGCACATTTACTTATTTACTTGTAACTCAAAGCCTCCAATGATTTAATTAGGTGTCTCACAAATTAGAAAAATATCATCTGCAAAAGTACACATCAAGTCATCAAACATTCAATATATTTTGTAAGCATTTTCAAAACTATTGAATGATCATTGTACAAGTATTATATTTAAACTGCAAATATCTTTTAGAGCATCATTTTTCATTAATATGCCATAAAGCAATTCACCACACAAATTCATGTGCCTTCTTAAGATTCACAACAATTATGTGTAGATACTTTCATTCTCCAACATATTTTTCCATTAATTGTCCTAGAATGGAAATATTCACTCCATAGTGATAAACCTGGTTTATTTTTCAATGCTACTGTAATTTTCTCGATTCTACGTGTTAGTAGTCTTCCAAAAAAATGCTAGCACGACTAAAAAATTCACAAAGCACATGTTGAGTGAGCAACCAAATCAAGATATAATTTATAGTTATCAGTCATAACTTGGTTAGATTTTTTTAAACTATACTAGCTTATAAATTAGGTTACAAATTGAGTAACAATTGATAAGGTCCGTGAACCCTAAATCTGCAAGTTTATAATAAAAATGCAAGGTAAATACCTTTTTGAGAGGACCTGATCACAAATTGGGCACGCACCATCATTGCTAAGTATCTTCCCCGCATCTTCGGAGCCTTATTTAATAATTAAGGACAGTATGCACGTACTTTTATGCACATTTAATAAAATTCAACCTTTTTTTAAAAAAAACACAAAATGTAATTGGATACACAATAGGTGGCCACATGTGGTTGAAATCGCTTGGCCTTCCAACTCTCGCCAACATGCATTGCACCTCATTTTATACACCGCGTTGTTTCCATTGAGATGGCGAGGATAATGTGCCCTAGAGAATGCATTAAAGTGGTGAATCCAAAGTTGCTGACACCTATACAAAATTCACAGCAACACTTAAATTTAATACTGATATCCAAGAAGAACATTTTAACATCATATGGTTGCACGATAGAGCTTTAATTGTTTATCACAATAAGGATATCAATCATCTTCCAGAGTTTCATGAAAAACAAAGGTAAAGAAAAGCTATTGAATGGCTAAGGAGAGATTCAATCAAATTCCTTTAGGTTATCCACAAATGTTTGAAGTAAAGGAAGGTCATGAAAAAAAAAGTTCCAAAGTGAAGTAGAAAAGGTGACAATTATAGACGAATGAACATTCTAGGTATACTACATACAGAACAACGTCAACAAACGACAGCGGGGAAGGAAGATAAGTGCAAGTTCGAGCTTACTCTTAATAGATGGCAATGAAAACCAATTTAACCGATCAATGTGCTCGGGTATCCAGAAAATTAGCTGATATTGGAGTTTGATTCCCCTTTCCTGGAAAAGAAAAATGCATTAGATTCATGGAAACACTGCAGAAAGAACCGGAAACAAAATAGGGGGCATTGATCGATGCTGGGAAAACCACGAGATAATACAGAACGGAAATCAATTTCTAGGTCAGTAAAATCGAGATCGCAGAGGGATCGAGATCGAGGATTAAATGAATGGCGACGAAAAACCTAGCTGCACCGCGGGTCTTCTCCGCTGAAGCCGAGGGAAAGAAAAAGCAGAGCACAAATATGAGAGGGATAGTAGAGTGGCGGCAAGACCATTATATATAGGGCCGACCATTGCTCTATAAGCCCCCTCGGATAGTGAGGTCGAGCCAGCTGGAAAAAAGTTTGACTGAAGCAACCTCATGATCTTCTGCTCTTGTTCATGAGATGGCTGATAAGTTAACACATTTACTATATGCAGTCCCCACTTTGCCTAAGTTAAAAACCTCGTGAGCAGGTCGAGTTTAACTCAAGCTCGTGAGCTCGAAAGCTCAAGCTCAAGCTCAAGCTCAAGCTCAATATATTGGTCTCGAGCTCGAGACCTAAATAATGAGCTCGTCAAGATCAGCTCGAGCTTGAGATGTTTAGCCCAGCTCGAGCTCAGGCTTGAGAATTTTGTCAAGCTCGACTCGTTTATACCCCTAGTTACGATTGTGAAAGGAGTAGTGGTAAATTGAGGATTTCAAATATAGTTGTAGAAATCTAGTTATTATAAATGAAAATCTGTTTGACTGATCTGTGTTTGTAGAGTTGTTTAAAACAGAGATATTTTTTTAACCGTTTGACAAATTAATGGTGTGATATAATTATTAGAAGACGCAAAACAATCACATACACACAACATGCAACACACAATGCAAACACGCATGCACATGACTTTCCAATATTAGAGGCAAAAAATAGAGCATCAATTAACAAAAATAAACTTCAAGAAGTGTGCTTATCTCAAATTTTCATTCAAATAATATTGAAACCAAACTATTCTCATTCTCATACTCAAGCTTACCATGATTTGCAATAAAATAAAATTTGATTGGCATAAGTATTGTTGGGGATCGCTCAAGGCTCCTGATAGACCGTATTGAATTGGACTGCCTTCACCCGGAGCGATCGAGCGCACCAACAGTCACATCACAGTAAGAAAAGAGCTGGAAACAAAAATTTAAACGTGGAAAACCCGTCAACCGGATGAAAAATCACGTGATTGGATTTGTGTCGGCCAAACCCCACTATTTGTTTGTTGATGTACAGAGCTTTCTTGAAAAACTCGAGGGAGACAGACTGCCTTTCATTACAACTATGGAGAGAGAGAATGAGGAGGACTTGGAGTGTGAAAGACCACCACTCACTAAGTTATTTCTGCTTTCGCTGCAATCGGGAGTTTTATGTTGTGGAGGCTTTGGAGTCTTGGCGGAGTGTGCGGAGGCGCGTCTGGAACGGTCTTGACGGCAGAACGCGCGGAAGCGCGCTAGGGTGATCTTGACGGCAGAACGCGCGGAGGCGCGCTTGAGTGGTCTTGACGGCGCAGTGTGCGGAGGCGTGCTTGCTGGAGGAGAGCGCGCGTGGGGCGCTTGCTGGAGGAGAGCGCGCGAGGGGCGCTTGCTGGAGGAGACGCACACGGGAAGGCACAAGGAAGAGAGCGCGGGGGGGCATTTGCTGGAGGAGAGCGCGTGGGGTGCTTGCTGAAGAAGAGCGCGTGCGGGAATGCGCGAAGAAGAGGCGCGCGCGGGAATGTGCGAGAAAGAGGCGCACGCGAGAGCGCGCACGAAAGAGGGGCACGCGAGAGCGCGCAAGGAAGTGGTGCGCACGGGAGCGTGCAAACAATGGAAGCGGTGGAGAGAGAAAATCGTAGGAGGAGGAGAGGAGAGAAAATTCATAGAATGATTTTTCGTGCCGAGAAGAAGATCAAAATGAAGAGGGAATGAGACTATTATTGATTTTAGAAGGAGCGATATTCCGATAATTTCTCCTAATAACCACCGGTCGGACAAATAGAATTGTCTGAAACTGGGGCACACAGATCGCCACATTTGCATAGATGACAAGATCGCCCCTTGCCGGAAAATAACCACCCTCGCCGGAAAAATAACTGCCTCTCCCGCAAGTGGAGGAACGGCCTGACGAGGGCAGCAAACGGAGTAGTTCAGCGGGTACGATCGGCCCTACCCCCGTTGTGGGGGACTGTCAAAGTGCGGGCAACCACGTTGCCCCCCGCCTACGACCAGGAAACTGGCCGCCCAGGTCGGGCGGCCAGAGGGTCGCCCGACCTGGGCGATTCCCCTTCTAAAAAGGGGGCGGCGGCGGTGTCGCCGCCCTCCCTTGACAAAAATATGGCTGCCTAGGCCAGGTGGCTAGAGGGTTGCCCTTATAAGAGAAATACAGCGGCGGAACATAGAGGGATACCTGAGGTCGCAAACAGCGGAGCTAAAAGGAGAAATCTCATTTGTTTTGCCAACGGAGGCGAAAAAACAAACGAAAGAAGCTCGTCGTTGCATTCAGACAGAAACAAAACAAATCCCCAACCCTCTCTCAAAGAGCTCATTAGGTGGCACCTTTTAACGAACTTTGTAGATCCGGTGAGTTCGAACAAAAATGCATGTTTGGCATAAATACAGTTGTGATCACTGGTGTGATTCCCCCTAAATTTTTTAGGTGAAACCGCAAGACTCAAACTGAGTACGTGCAAGCCCGATCAGACCGATTACGTACAGGAAAACCGCACGCGGCCAGTCCGCGGCCACATGGCCGCGCCCCCGCGCGGCCGTATTCCCGCGACCGCAACGCGCTCGCCACACTATGCACGCTCACGCGCGCGGGCGCCAGCGGCGATCGCTGCCGCCTCCAGAGGCCCTCGCCGTCTCCGAGCACCTTGCCCGGGCCGCCCGAACCGCACAAGGGAAAATGGGCACTTTCGTCATTTTGCCAAAAAATGGTTGTTCAGGTGATCAAAACGGAGCAACATCGTTCTCTAGCACAAATCACTCCTTGCAAAATTACCATCATAACCCTCTAGAAAACTATATAAATAGTCCCTCAAGCCTTCATTTGAAGACATAACAACTCCAGAGGCAAGAGAGAGTTCCGAGATTTTCAGGCGAGTTCGTGGACTTAGGTCATTTTTCCGCTCAGAAATTCGCTTCACTCTCCTCCCCCGCGCTCAGGCTCCAACATGCCCCAAGTCGCGTCAACCGCCTCCGCGAGAGCGCTCCCATCAAGGCACCGCATCAACGAGAACGCTCCTCCAGAATCTTTGAGGACAGAGAATTTTTCAGCCACAATGCTCTCACTTAGGTTTTGCAAGCTCAACATCTTCCCAAGGTTGAAGCGCTTCCATCGAGACTGCGAGAAATTAGCTGTTTTCCCGCATTTTCTACACTTGTAACGGAGTAGCGGCTTGTCACCCTCCGAGATCAAATCAATCTTTGTAAAACTCCGAGAAACTAGTGGGTTTTAGCTCAGCACAGTTCCAGCCGCGTGGTTTTTCAACTTTTCCGGGTTTTTCACGTAAAAAACGTCTCATGTCATTTGTTGCGCTGTTCATCTTAACTGTTTGCGCGCCGGTCCGATTCCAAGATAAGGCGGTATGATTTCTCGGATCGGGAAAAGACTAGGAGGCCTGCAACAACCACCATCAAAAAAATAAGCTGGTTTTGAACATAAAAATGAATAATGTTCATTAAGGCTCTGTTTGGCAGGGGTCTTGGGGTTCTGGTGCTGCAGCTTTTGGAGATGCCCCGCCAAGCAAAAATTTCTTACACCCTGATTGCAGTCGCCCCCGTCCCCT
>CM077166.1:4896156-5125100 GCA_039583875.1 Platanthera guangdongensis | reverse complement strand
CGACGAGATTCGCTCGACGATGCGTCGAGACAAGGCACACGGCCTAGGACACGGGCGTGTCCAAGGGCCTTGTCATCAGGTCGACGATTTTCGCTTGACAAAGTGTGGAGTGTCGAGACCGTGTACATGGCTTGAGCCTAGGCGTGTCAAGGTGACACGGGTAGGACACGGGCGTGTCCTAGAACCCGTGCAGGCTCGGGTTGATTTAGGGGAAAAATGATGGGGTACACGGCACAGACACACGGCCGTGTCAGGTGGAACATGGGCGTGTCAGCTCGAACACGGGGTGTTTCGATACCCGTGTGAGGTTCCAGGCGATTCGATTTGACGGACGAATGAGGCACACGGCCCTGGACCGGGCGTGTGCCAGGCCGTGTTCGGTCTAGATTGGGCATTTCAGTCCCGAATCAAAGCCGTTCGTTTCTTGTTTTGAGATCCAACGGCTGGGGGATGTTCCTGAAGGGATATACCAGGGATTTGGACTTAGAAACCCTCACTTTTCTTAAGTGTTATCTTTCTAAACCTTAGAGAGAGAGGAGAGCCAAGGGAGGAAGAAGGAGCTAGATCCCGCCATTGGAGGAGCTTCGGAGCTCCGAATCGCGAGCCGACTCCGGTCCACGGAGGCAAAGATAGTGCGGTGCTTTTCATCCGATTACTTTTAATGGCGCCAAAGAGGAACGCTAGGGTAACGATCCTCATCTTGAGCATGAGTAGCTCTCTTTCTTTGCATAGGAAGCCCGCTCTCACGAGTTTGCGGAGAGTTGGAGGCGTTCCTTTGGGTAGATATGTGAAGTCCCGTTGTTTAGAGTCCGTATGCGAGAACGGACATAGCATGATGTGTGAAGCCTACCCGGACATGTTGGTCTGGATTGGTGATGTTGCATTGCATAATGCCGGAGAAGACTCCGTGCTATGGTTTGTTTTTCGGTTTTCTACGCGGTAGATTGCAGCAGGGAGCCTTGGGGACTAACCCAAAGGTGCACCCGGAAAACTGGGCGGATACGAGATCTTGCAACTTGGTGGCCTGAGAGCCAACTTGAACATAACGGGTTATGTGAATTGTGATGGAAGTGGGACTCGGTGGAAGTTTGACCCGCGCAAATGGCTTAAATTGTCGTTGCGATGTGAGCACGGGTTAGATGGAACCGTACTCGTTCTATGTCGTTCGGTTAAAGAGACCTAAAGGCACGTGGCACTTACGTTGGCATAGATTAGGGTCTTCGGCGGTCAATGGCTTAAATTGTCGTGACCCAGGCCAAGAAGACAAATTGCTCATAGGTTGGGCCGTTAAGTGGCGGTGGTGAGTCCGGAATGTCTATGGCTTTAATTGATGTGACATAGACCGGTTCACCGAAAATGTGCCATGAGAGCACGGGGCGTGTGGCCGTGCGAGCCAACGTCTGTGATGAAATGGCTATATATATATTGCTCGCTTATGCTAATGAAATGCAGGGAAGGAGCATCGCCGCCCCGAGTTGGGGGCGGGATCGTTTAATTTGGTCAGCATTGCTGACCGTTGCCTTGTTTTGCCACCGTGCGGTGGTTTGTTGCTTGCAGGTGCAGCTGGACCAAGCGGTCAATAGCGGGCTAAAGCCCTTTTTGCGAAGCCGGCCCTCGAAGGCCTAAATGGAAGTGTTTATGTTTTATTCATGTATGACCGGCCTGCGTGTCGTGATTTTAAAAACATGTAATATCAAGTGAAACATTTTGTAAAGCCTTAAGGCTATTTTGGGTATTTTGTATAACATTCCTATTTTGTATTGTGGACATTCGTGCTTCAATGCTGGGTCCTTGTCACAACTTTTATATACTGCTTCCGCTAGAATGCTCTGTGTAGGACGTTGAGATTGGTTGGATGGTTTCCATAAGTAACCACCCGGTCTGTCTGTGGTATATGCGTCGTGCCCGGCCGGACCTACTGCTATATGCTATGCGACGGATAGGGGGTGTTTTAATTTGGTATCAGACTACTGGTTTTGGTCGGGCTTAAAGTGAATTCGTGGGCGAATTCTTTTTAAGGGTGGTGAGCACATTGTGTGCGTCATCGTATAACAGTAAAAGAACCCATGAATGTCCACTTAGGAATGAAAATACTCGTGTTTGGGGAACCTGCGTGTTCCTATAATTGCTGTTTGCAATTTTATTTGGTCGCTTAACGGTGTTTTGTACCACTATAGGTGACCAGAAGTGGTGTTGGGCCATCAGAACGCCGAGTTTCTGAGGCTAGTAGTGCACCGGATGTTGCTCCTGCAACACTCTGTCGGCTGAGAATATTCGATTGGTGGCTGAAGCGGTGTGGGCCGTGATAATGCGCAGCCTGCAAGGCAAGCGCAGCAGCCCGCCCCTGTGATGGAGCAGTACACTCTGCAAGAGGCTGAGCCGAGGAGAGTGGAGCAAGTGTTTGTGGAACCGTTAGTGCCAAGGAGGGCAACTGAGAGGCAGCTTAAGCATGTAATGAGCTTTAACCCCGTTATTCTCGGGGTTGGGAACCCCATCTCAGGCTGAAGACTGGCTCTCCAGGGTGAAGAGAGTCATGACAGCGACGGAGACGGAGGAGTGGCAAATGACCACCATCGATACGTTCCTTTTGGACGGTGAAGCGAGATGTGGTGGGAAGGATTGGAGCTGCATCATTTGAGGGGTAGACAACTGGTAGACGTTCCGATGGAAGAATTCTCGGGATTGTTCTTAGCAAAATACCTCCCTTCTACTCAGAGGATTTCGATGGAGAACGAATTTCTGAAGTTGGTTCAGGGTGAGAAGAGCGTGGATGAATATCTCCATGAGTTCACTCGTTTGAGTCGTTATGCTAGCTCCACCATCATGGATGAGGAGCGCAAGACTAATCGCTTTTATGAAGGCTTGAGGGATGAGTTGAGACTACTGCTTTCGGGGCCGATGACGCAGGGTTTCTTAACCTTGGTCAATACTGCCCGGTCCTTGGAGAAGGACATGAAAAATGTACAAGCAAAGAAAAGCTTGGGTGAGAAGAAATCTGAATTCAAAGTGCCGACTACTTCAAAGTCCGGCTATCGGAGGGCTTTCAAGAAGCATAGGACTTCGGGTCCAGCTCCTTCTGGTGCTTCTGGGGCGACTACGAGTCGGACCCGGGCGCGTGTTTTACATGCGGAAAGACGGGGCATTTCGCCCGTGATTGTTGGAGCGGACGTCCTAAGTCTGAGAGAAGGCCGGAGCTACTTATGAAGAGAAGGAAAGACGGTGGGGGAGTCGACCGCACCCCACATCCCACTATGCTTCGGCCCAACCAAGGGTCTACAATCTTGGCCAACAGGAGGCCATCAAACAAGCTGATGTGGTGACAGGTACGGTTTAATATATATAGCAAGTCAATTTTTTGAATGCTTGTTATGCACATATTACCTTACAACTGCTTGTTTAGGATTTATATTGATTTGTAAAAATCCGGCACGAGCACTCTTCGATACGGGAGCGTCACACTCCTTCTTATCCGAAGGATTTATATCACGCATCGGAGTCCCTTCTTCGATGGCGAAGGATAAGTTGGAGTGTTGTTGCCCAATGGGTGTTCGATACGAGCGGATAGGATCTGCGATGTTAAGATTTGTATTGGGAGCAGGAGTTTGACCTGCGGGCGTCTTTACTTCCGTTGGTGGAGTTCGACGTCATATTTGGCATGGACTGGCTCTCGTAGCAGCAAGCCCATATAGATTGCGGTAGTAAGGAAGTCAAGCTGGGAGCAAGTCGTGAGACGACTTTTACGGGCTTAAATGGGTCGAGCAAGACGTTGATGTCTGCTCTTCAAGTGGTGAAGGCGGTTCGTGCCAGAGCAGAACTGTTCTTTACACTAGTGGACGTTGCAAAGCCGAAGCCCGCGTTGGATTGTATTTCATTAGTATCGGAATACCCTGATGTGTTCCCCGCAGATCTTCCTGGAGCCCCGCCTCAGCGGGAGATAGATTTTACGACCGAGCTAGTGCCAGGTGCAAAGTCTGTGTCACGATCTCCGTATCGGCTAGCGCCTAAGGAAATGGCGGAGCTGAAAGTTCAACTGCAAGAGTTGTTGGAGCAAGGGTATGTGCGCCCGAGTTCTTCGCCTTGGAGCGCACCGGTCCTCTTTGTTAAGAAGAAGGACGGAAGCTTGAGGCTATGTATTGATTATCGGGAGCTCAACAAGTTGACTGAGAAGAACAAGTACCCGATCCCCAGATTGATGATCTATTTGATCAGTTAGTCGGGTCGACGGTGTACTCGAAGTTGGATCTCAAGGCTGGGTACTATCAGCTGCGAATAAGGGAGAGTGATATCCCGAAGACAGCGTTTAGTACGAGATACGGGCATTATGAGTTTACGGTCATGCCGTTTGGGCTGACAAATGCGCCGTCAGTGTTCATGGATTTGATGAACAGACTTTCAGGGAGTACTTGGACCATTTTGTGATCGTCTTCATCGACGATATTTTGGTGTACTCGCAAAGTGAGGAAGATCACTTCAAGCATCTTCATTTGATGTTGGAGACGCTAAGGAGAAATCAGTTGTATGTCAAGTTCTCGAAGTGCGAGTTTTGGCTATCCTCAGTGGCGTTCCTCGGGCATATAGTGAGTGGAGAGGGTATTGCTGTGGATCCAGCGAAGATCGTTGCGATACGGGAGTGGCCTGAGCTTGCTACGGTAGCGGAAGTCCGGAGTTTTCTGGGGCTTGCCGGCTATTATAGGCGCTTCGTAGAGAACTTCTCGCGGATAGATTTGCCTCTCACTACTTTGACGAGGAAGCAAGAGCATAAGTTCGTTTGGACGCCGGAGTGCGCGCGAGCTTTTGAGGAGTTGAAGTGTCGGTTGACCACGGCGCCTGTGCTGAGTTCGCCATGTGGACCGAAGGCTATGAGATTTATAGTGATGCTTCGGGCAGCGGTTTGGGTTGCGTGCTACTGCAACACGAAAGTGTAATAGCTTATGGCTCGAGACAGCTAAAAGTGCATGAGAGGAATTATCCGGTCCATGACTTGGAGTTAGCGGCCGTGATTTTTGCCTTGAAGCTGTGGAGACACTATTTGTACGGTGTGAAGATTGATATCTACACCGATCACAAGAGCCTGAAGTATCTTATTGATCAGAAGGATCTGAATATGCGGCAGCGTAGATGGATGAGTTCCTGGGGGACTATACATTCAAGATCCACTACGTGCCTGGCAAAGGAAATGCGGTTGCGGACGCGCTAAGTCGCCGAGCCCCAGCTCAAGCCAATTGGCTATCGGTTCATGATGAGCGGTTGGTGCGAGAGTTGGAGGCGTTGGAGATTGTTGGTGTGGACATACAATCAAGAACTGAAGCAGTTCTGAATTGGACTGAAGTCCAATATGACATGGCTGATCGTATTCGGCAGGCATTGGATATGGATGCTCATATGAAGCAGTTCATGGTAGAGGCTCTGGATGGGTCGAATTCCCAATTCGTCGTGGAGGACGGACTACTTGGAAAGAAGGTCGTCTGTACGTCCCAAGTGTGGGTAATTTACGGGTGGAGTTGTTGTACGAGGCACACCATACCAAGTACTCGATTCACCCGGGGAGCACGAAGATGTACCGTGATGTGAAGAAACTGTTTTGGTGGCCGGGTTTGAAGAAGGATGTGGCGCTATACGTAGCAAAGTGCCAAACTTGCGCCTTGGTAAAGGCGGAGTGCCAAAAGCCGGGAGGATTTCTTAAGTCCTTGCCTATTCCGGAGTGGAAATTTGACGACATCTCTATGGACTTTGTGCACGGTTTGCCAAGGTCGCAAAAGGGGAACGACGCCATTTGTGGTGGTTGTTGATCGATTAACGAAGGTGTCGCATTTTATTCCGCATAGGAAGGATGATCCGGTGGAGAAGCTGGCAAAGCTTTATGTGGATAACATAGTACGGCTTCACGGTGTGCCCCGCAGCATCCTGAGTGACCGAGATGGGCGGTTCACGTCCAATGATTGGAGGCTAGTGCAGCAAATGTTGGGAACAAAGTTGAAATTCAGCACAGCCTTCCATCCGCAAACGGATGGGCAGACCGAGAGGGTCAATAGAACAATGGAAGACATGCTTCGCATGTGTGTCTTGGATTTTGGAAAGCAATGGGAAGACCACCTTTATTTGGTGGAGTTCGCATACAACAATAGCTACCAAGCGAGTATTCAGATGGCGCCTTTCGAGGCCCTATATGGTAGAAAATGTCGCACGCGTTATCTTGGTTTAGAAACGGGTGAGTCAAAGTTATATAAGCGATCGAAAGTGGAGGATGCTACTTCTTTGGTGAGAACCATTCGGGAGAGGTTGCTTATCGCTCAGGACCGGCAAGCAAAGTACTATAATGCCAAGCACAGTAACGTGGAGTTCGCTGTGGGCGATTATGTATACTTAAAGATCAAGCCGTTTAAGGGTGTCTCGCGGGTGCGGCGATTGAAAAAGCTAAGCCCGAGGTACCTTGGACCGTTCGAGGTTCTGGAGCGAGTTGGTGAAGCGGCCTATTGGTTGAAGCTTTCAGTGGAGCTTAGTGGTTTACATGATGTATTCCATATTTCGGTGCTTCGGAAGGCGGTGCAAGAGCCTACGCAAGTGATCGCGGTTGATCAAGTGCCGGTGGATAGTGGGCTAACGACAAAGGTCAAGCCCGTGCGGATTGAGGACTCGGAGGTCAAGCGGCTACGCAATAAAGAGATCAGGATGGTCAAGGTCCGGTGGGGCAATTGCGGTCGTGATGAGCTCTCTTGGGAGCGAGAGCAGACTATGCTTGACGAGTATCCAGAGTTGTTCCGCTCAGGTACAAATTTTGGTTTTGTACATGTCTTTCCTTTATGTAATTTCGTGGACGAAATTCTTTTAAGAGGGGTAGAGTTGTAACGCCCAGAAACTCAAAGGGAGCAACGGGGGACGTTTTGGGCCAGTTTGGGTTCTGGCTGCAGGCACACGGCCTGGGACACGGGCGTGTCCCAGGGCGTGTCAAGCCTGTGTCGACACTAAGGCGGGAAGTCGACACTTTGGTCTCGACATTGTGTCGAGACTGGGCACACGGCCTGCGACACGGGCGTGTCGCAGGGCGTGTCGACCCGTGTCGACACTTAGCCGCGGAGTCGACAAGATTCGCTCGACGATGCGTCGAGACAAGGCACACGGCCTACGACACGGGCGTGTCGCAGGGCGTGTCGACCTGTCTCGACGATCGTCCCGGGGAGTCGACGAGATTCGCTCGACGATGCGTCGAGACAAGGCACACGGCTAGGACACGGGCGTGTCCAAGGCCGTGTCATCAGGTCGACGATTTTCGCTCGACGAAGTGTCAAGACCGTGTACACAGCTTGGAGCCCAGGCGTGTCAAGGTGACACGGGTAGGGACACGGGCGTATCCTAGAAACCGTGTAGTGCTCGGGTTGATTTCGGGGAAAAATGATAGGGTACACGACCGGACACACGGCCGTATCAGGTGGAACACTGGCGTGTCAGCTCGAACACGGCGTGTTCGATACCCGTGTGAGGTTCTAGGCGATTCGATTTTGACGGCGAATGAGGCACACGGCTCTGGACACGGGCGTGTGCCAGGCTGTGTTCGGTCCAGATTGGGCATTTCAGTCCCGAATCAAAGCGTTCGTTTCCTTGTTTTGAGATCCAATGGCTGGGGGATGTTCCTGAAGGGATATACCCGGGATTTGGACTTAGAAATCCTCACTTTTCTTAAGTGTTATCTTTCTAAAAACCTTAGAGAGAGAGGAGAGCCAAGGGAGGAAGAAGGAGCTAGATCCCGCCATTGGAGGAGCTTCGGAGCTCCGAATCGCGAGCCGACTCGGATCCACGGAGGCAAAGCTAGTGCGGTGCTTTTCATCCGATTACTTTTCAATGGCGCCAAAGAGGAACGTTAGGGTAACGATCCTCATCTTGAGCATGAGTAGCTCTCTTTCTTTGTATAGGAAGCCCGCTCTCGCGAGTTTGCGGAGAGTTGGAGGCGTTCCTTCGGGTAGATATGTGAATCCTCGTTGTTTAGAGTCCATAAGCGAGAACGGACATAGGCATGATGTGTGAAGCCTACCCGAACATGTTGGTCTGGATCGGTGATGTTGCATTGCATAATGCCGGAGAAGACTTCGTGCTATGGTTGTTTTTTGGGTTTTCTATGCGGTAGATTGCAGCATGGAGCCTTGGGACTAACCCAAAGGTGGACCCGGAAAACTGGGTGGATACGAGATCTTGCCAACTTGGTGGCCTGAGAGCCAACTTGAACATAACCGGGTTATGTGAATTGTGATGGAAGTGGGACTCGGTGGAAGTTTGACCCGCGCAAATGGCTTAAATTGTCGTTGCGATGTGAGCACGGGTTAGATGGAACCGTACCCGTTCTATGTCGTTCGGTTAAAGAGACCTAAAGGCACGTGACACTTACCGTTGGCATAGATTAGGGTCTTCGGCGGTCAATGACTTAAATTGTCGTGACCCAGGCCAAGAAGACAAATTGCTCATAGGTTTGGCCGTCTAAGTGGCGGTGGTGAGTCCGGAATGTCTATGGCTTTAATTGACGTGATATCGACCGGTTCACCGAAAATGTGCCCTGAGAGCACGGGGCGTGTGCCGTGCGAGCCAACGTCTGTGATGAAATGGCTATATATATATTGCTCGCTTATGCTAATGAAATGCAGGGAAGGAGCATCACCGCCCCGAGTTGGGGCGGGATCGTTATAATTTGGTCAGCATTGCTGACGTTGCCTTGTCTTGCCACCGTGCGGTGGTTTGTTACTTGGAGGTGCAGCTGGACCAAGCGGTCAATAGCGGGCTAAAGCCCTTTTTGCGAAGCCGGCCCTCGAAGGCCTAATTGGAAGTGTTTACTATTTTTTTCATGTATGACCGCCTGCATGCCGTGGTTTGTAAAACATGTAATATCAAGTGAAACATTTTGTAAAGCCTTAAGACTATTTTGGGTATTTTGTATAACATTCTATTTTGTATTAGTGGACATTCGTGCTTCAATGCTGGGTTCCTTGTCACAACTTTTTATACTGCTTCCGCTAGAATGCTCTGTGTAGGATGTTGAGATTGATTGGATGGTTTCCATAAGTAACCACCCGGTCTGTCTGTGGTATATGGCGTCGGGCCCCGGCCGGACCTACTGCTATATGCTATGCGACGGATAGGGTGTTACACGTACGCTTTCCAGGTGATCTCCACAGATCCTGGATCTTATAAAGAAGCTGTAGAGAGTAGAGAGAGTTCTCAGTGGAAAGCAGCTATGGAAGAAGAGATGGAGTCCCTTCGTAAAAACCAGACTTGGGACTTGGTTCGTCTTCCCAAAGGGGCGAAGACAATCAGTTCCAAATGGATATTCAGGAAGAAGGAATCTACATCTGGCAAAGACCAGTGGAGATACAGGGACAGATTCGTTGCCAAGGGGTTCGTGCAAAAGAAAGGTGTCGATTTTGATGAAATATTCTCACCCGTTGTAAAACACTGCTCCATACGGGTGCTGTTTTATCAAACTATGCTTGCCAAATTTGTTACCATAATTGGAAAATGGAAGACCAGTACATAATGATAACTAGATTCAAGTGCTACATGTTATGTTTGCAGCGATTCTGCACTATTGAGGGATGTCATTGCAATTGAAAAACTTTTACTATTGTGAATGAAGACACTACTCAGGTATTACAGACTAGGAATGCGGATTTATTATTCTCTTCAAGTAGGAATTTAAATTGAAAAATGTTAAATTTATACTCACATTAGCTGCAAAAAGTAATTCAAGTTAACCATCAAAGTTACTATACAACCAGTAATGTTAAAAGACATACCAATATCTTATAACAAGAAATTAAAACTAAGATTTTACATGCAAGACTACGACACACGAACTATAGAAAATTAATTCTACTAGCTAAAACTCACAATATTCTCTTAGACACAAAGTTTGACAATGTGAAACTTGTGCTCATACCAAGATAACTAGAATATATTTTAGTTAAGTTTATAAGAGCACACAATTGCCAAAGTTATTCATTCTAACATTTGTGACTATAAAAGTTTTATCACAAGAGGTGGTCAGAAGTATCTGATAACTTTTATCGATAACTACTCTAGATTTATCCACATTTATCTCTTAAATCCAAAATAAAGCTTTGAAAAATATCGTATTTTCAAAATATGGTAGAAAATCAACTTGACATGAAAATCAAAATACTAAGAAGTGATATAAGATGAGAAAATATATCAGGGGAGTTTAGAGATTTTCTTTCTCGCAATGACATTATCCCTGAAACCATAACCCCATATTCATAACAATCCAACAGTATCGCAAAGAGAAAAAAATATAACTTTAACATAAATGTTCCCTAAAGATAAAATCTAACCCTTTCAGGTCTGCATATAGACACAGGTGATTTAGAATCTAAAATGTTATCTAATAGAGAAAAAGTGTCTAAAAGCATAGGTACAAACTTCGTGACTTATCAAGTTGAAGTTAATTTATCTACATATAAGGAAGAGATCATGCGATTTAGGGTTTCTCTATTATGAAAAGAAGTCATAAATAATGAGATGAATTCTCTCTTATAAAACCACACATGGACATTAGTTGACTTTCTCAAAGGGGTTATTAAAACCATTGAAATCATGTGAATTCTAAAAAGAAGCTCAATTTTGATGGGAGTATCGTCAAATACAAAATATATCTAGTTGTAAAAGGCTTCACTTAAGTGAGTGGTATACACTACTCTGATATATATATATATATATATATATATATATATATATATATATATACTCACTTGTTTGTCACATTGTGACAATTATGATTATTCTCGTGTTAGCATCTATTAAATATTTTACCGCTCATTAGATGGATTGTTGTACAACCCCGTATTCGCGAAGAGTGAGCCCCAAGCAAGGTAAGCGCGTTTTTAAGCTTTTTGGAGATTTTGCACTCTCGGTGGCCAATTTTGGCTCTGGCTTGGAAACATACTAGTAGGGGGAGAAAATATCTCCCCCCAAGGCACTCTCGAGAAGCCGGCACCAGGCCGCCCAAGCCGCCTCAGCCCGGCCCCAGGCCGCCTAAGCCGCCTCAGCCCGGCCCCAGGCCACCCAAGCCGTCTTGTCAGACCGCAGGTCGCCCAAGCCGTCTCGCCAGGCCGTAGGTCGCCCAAGCCAGCTCGCCAGGCCACAGGTCGCCCAAGCCAGCTCGCCAAGTAGGCCAGCTCGTCAGGCCGCAGGTCGCCCAAGCCAGCTCGCCTTGCCCCGTCTCGCCAGACCGCCGCCTCGCCCAGGCTGCCGTCTCGCCGAGGAGGCCAGCTCGCCAAGTAGGCCAGCTCGCCAGGCCGCAGGTTGCCCAAGCCAGCTTGCCTTGCCCCGTCTAGCCAGACCGCCGCCTCGCCCAGGCTGTCGTCTCGCCAAGTAGGCCAGCTCGCCAGGCCGCAGGTCGCCCAAGCCAGCTCGCCTTGCCCCATCTCGCAGACCGCCGCCTCGCCCAGGCTGTCGTCTCGCCGAGGAGGCCAGCTCGCCAAGTAGGCCAGCTCGCCAGGTCGCAGGTCGCCCAAGCCAGCTCGCCTTGCCCCGTCTCGCCAGACCGCCGCCTCGCCCAGGCTGCCGTCTCGCCAAGTAGGCCAGCTCGCCTTGCCCCGTTCTCGCCAGACCGCCGCCTCGCCCAGGCCGCCCAGCTCGCCTGGCCTAGTGCTCGTCCAGCCTAGCCCTCCCGGTTTGAGGGACTACCCCTGGTGGACTGCAATTAGCCGCTTAGAACAGCGGAATTTGGCTGTTGGCATGCCATTTTGGGGGCTTTTCAGTATTTCAGAGCAGTGAAGGTTGGTTTATTTGCAGACCATTCCAGAAAAACTATAAATAGACCCCCTTGGGTGCCTTTGGAGGAGGACTTCTCCTTGCTTCCTCCTCCCTTAGTTTCTTCTTGGTGGAGTAGAGAGAGCTCCTCCAAGGCACCCTAGCTCGAGCATTGGCTAGGGAGGGGAAAGTGCTCAGGTAGCCTTCCGGGGGTGCGAGGTGGGACCTCTACGCTAGAGCCGAGGGTCTGTTTCTAGCTTCTTGATCCTTTGGTCTGTAACGTTCTCTTGAGTGTAGTAGGTGTGAGGTCACCCCTTTCTAGGGGCCCCGAACTCCACAGAGGACCAAGTTTTGGTTTCAACATTTTGGTGCGGTGAGTGATAACTTCTCAATTGAAGTTATCTAGTCCCCTAGTTTTACATAATCGTTGTGATAAATGAGAAGAAATGACTTAAATTAGTATAAATGTCCATAAATTAATAGTCATGTTATTCACGCTTAATTAACATATTTTGATTATGTTTTTCTTATTAGAAATGACGTAGAAATCAAACCGGCAAAGTAAGTGCAGGAATTGTATTTTGGCTGTGCAGTTGTTACAGAAACCTGTTGCAGTTGTTGTAACAAGTCTGGGCGTTTTTAAAATTCGAATTTCGAATTTTGCGCCAAAACTAAATATGGAAGGAGGCATCTATTGGAAAGGGCTGCTCGTTTTTAACAGGGGATTTTCATTCCTAATGGGGCACGAAATCAGAGAGAGGAGGGAGACCTTGGAGCCATCATCTTGGAGAAGAAGAGGAGGAAGAACGGCTAGGGTTTGGACGCACCGGCGAGAAGGAAGAAGGGTCTAAGCGAGATCTACACGCATATTCCTGCAGCATTAAAACTCATTAAGCATGTTTAGTAAGACTTTCTTTGTTGTGTGGTTTCATTCCTCTAGCATGAACTAATTTCATAAGTCTTGTATGTGAGAGTAACTTGTGATGTTGTTATGTTTTGATGTTAACTTTCCCTCTATGAATGGTTGAAAACTATTTTTCTTGGATCTATATTTATTTCATGGAATGTTTGGAGTAAGTGTTCTTCTTCTAGATTGCGTAACAAGATTCGAGAGAGGAGTTACGTTGTTTAGAGTTGAATCCTCTATTTTGTGCGGCGAGATTCGAGAGAGGAGTCGTACAAATCCTTAACCAAAATTCCACTATCATACTTCGTCGCGAGATTCGAGAGAGGAGTGACGAAAGTGCAATATAGATTATGAGATAGTGTTGGAAAGAAAGAGATTTCATTTCTCGCTAGCGAACTTTGAGTTGTGTGTGTATGTTATTCTCATTTCATCTAAGTTAGAGATAACTAGGGAAATTAGGGTAAATGGATTTCGGAGATCGAGAGATAAAGAAATCTACTTTCAACTCGTCGCAGGATAGTAATTAAGCGTTCATGAGGGTTTATTCTAAATACTCATCACAACAAACAAGTGAAATCACATACGAGACTATTTCTCCAATTTGATAAAGGTCTCTTAAGTAAGTGTTAATTAGTTTAATTTTTGTTAGTTTAAGTTTCTTTATTATAAAATTAACCCACTAAGAAAAAGTATCCCACTTGGATTCACGGAACGGGTAAGGCTAGTAATTACGAGCACTAACGTTGCACTTCCTCTAGGAACGATAACTCAACTCATCATTTTATTACTTGATTCGACACGTGCACTTGCGTGATTACGTAGATCCATTTTGGCCGTATCAAGTTTTTGGCGCCGTTGCCGGGGAAGCGCAACTGGTTTAGTGTTTTATTTCTCGTAATATTAGTTAAACCTTAGTAGTTGGAGATCAAGTATTTTTGTTTTTAATTGTTTTTCTTGTTTTAGCACTTATTTCGAAGCTTTGTGGTGTATGTCAAGGTATAGAAACCCGGAATTATTGCCACTAAACTTAGAAATAGAGCGCACCTGTAGACAAAATCGAAGAAACCATAGAACGGAAAACATTGATCATCCTGAGATGGATAATAACGGACAACAAGTTATCGATGACATAGAGGGTCACGTGAACCATAACGGGCAAGCGAATCCAAATAATCAACACGTGCCGCCATCGAATGACATGTAGGGATTACAACACACCTTTTAGGGGAGGTTTGCACACGAGTATTGCCCGACCACCTATAGAAGCTAATAATTTCAAGATGGACCCTTTCATTATGCAACAAGTTCAACTAAATAGATTTGGGGGTCTTAACCATGAAGATGCAAACTCTCATTTAAAAACCTTCTTAACAATATGCGACATGTTTAAGGCAAATGGTGTGTCCGCAGACGCAATTCAACTAAGAGCATTTCCTTTTTCCTTAGAAGGTCGAGCAAGGGATTGGTTGGACTCATTACCCGATGATGCTATCACCACATGGGCCCAATTAGAAGATAAATTTTAAATAAGTATTTTTCACCTTCTAAGACGGCTAAGCTGATTAGAGATATCACTACATTTATGCAACATCATGGGGAGACTCTTTACGACGCATGGGAGCGTTTTAAGGAGCTGTTAAGAAAATGTCCACACCATGGGTTAGCACAACACCAACAAGTATCCACATTTTACAACGGGTTGCAAACCGCAACCATGATTCTAGTAGATGGAGCCGCGGGAGGTTCCCTAATGAAAAAATATCCGGAAGATGCGTATACCATTTTAGAAGATTTAACGTCTAATAATTATCAAGCATATGAAAGACAAGCAACCAGTAAACCAGCAGGGGTGCACCATGTAGATCAAATCACATCCTTAGCCGTCGAAATGGCATCACAATTCAACTTGATTAACAAGAGGCTAGATTCATTATCTAATCCTGCGCCTAGTGCACCACTAACGGTGGAACAATTAAATCTATTAACGGAGGAAGCCAATTATATAGGAGGACAACATAGGCAAATTCCACCGGGATTTGCTAATCATTATCACCCCGAGTGGCGACATCACCCTAATTTCTCTTGGAGAAATAATCAAGGAGTGAACCAATCGCCGGATTTCATCAAAATCTGAATCCCACCCAAGGGAATCCTCAAAACAATCCTAGGAAGTTAACTGATGAAGTTATTGTAGGGATGTTCCAAAAGAATGAGTCTAGGATTGGAGGGATTGAGTCATCTCTAAGATCCTTAGAGACCACGTTGGGGCAATTAGCAACCACGTTAAGCAAAAGCCGATTGGATCATTACCTTCGGATACCATGCCTAACCCAACAAGAGAGGAATCTCCTAATCATTGTAATGCAATCGCTTTAAGGAGTGGGGTGGAAATTCAAAGTGGAGATGGGTTGTTAGAAAAAGCTAGAGATGACGAGAGGAAGGAACAAGGAAATGAACCTAGTGGGATGCAAGAAGAAGAGCCCGTAGGAGTTAAGGAACCGGAGATAGTTGAAGTCCAACCACTAAATAATAAAAAGAAAGAAATCATCTATCCTCCACCTCCCTTCCCATCTAGATTAGCGAAGACAAAGCTCGATAAGCAATTTCAAAAGTTTATGGAAATCTTTAAGAAATTAACTATAAATATTCTGTTTGCTGAGGCTCTTGAACAGATGCCTAGTTATGTCAAGTTTATGAAAGACATCTTATCCAAGAAGAGGAAATTCGTTGAGAGGGAGATAGTCGCCCTAACGGAAGAATGTAGTGCAATATTACAAAAAAAACTACCTCAAAAATTAAAAGATCCAGGTAGCTTTACAATACCATGTTTGATAGGAACGACATTTTCAGGGAGAGCATTGTGTGACTTAGGAGCTAGCATCAATCTGATGCCCTTATCTATTTACACAAAATTAGGCCTGGGAGAGATTACACCAACATCTCTTACTCTACAGTTGGCCGATAGGTCTTTAGCTTTTCCTAAGGGAATTGTTGAGGATGTACTGGTTAAGGTGGATAAATTCATCTTTCCAGCCGATTTTGTGGTGCTAGATATGGATGAGGATAAGGAAGTTCCTATTATTCTAGGAAGACCATTTTTAGCCACAGGACGCACCCTCATAGATGTACAAAAGGGAGAGCTAACAATGAGAGCCAACGAAGAGGAGGTAACCTTCAATATCCTTAAGGCCATGAAATTCCCTGAAGATAGAGAAGAATGTTATTTAATTCAAGAGGTTGAGGTGCCCTCTAGGTTGACACACGAGGAAGAAGATTTTGATCATAGATTGTTAGACATCTTAGTTAACGATGAGGGTGAAGAAGATAAAGTAATGAAAGAAGTTGTTCACATACTCAATACATGTGAAGGGTTGCCACCATATAAGAGTTTTGAAGTGATAACTAGGACAAGCGAACAAAGAATGATAAAACCTTCTATCATTGAACCACCTAAGTTAGAATTAAAACCACTACCTGAACACCTTAAGTATGTATTTCTAGAGAAAGATAACACTCTTCCGGTCATAATCAATGCATCATTAAGAATGGAAGAAGAGTTAAAATTAATTGAGTTACTAAGGGAGTTTAAGGAAGCGATTGGTTGGACTCTTGCCGACATCAAGGGGATTAGCCCATCCATCTGTATGCACAAAATTCTATTGGAAGATGGGGAGAAGGGATCCATCGAACATCAACGAAGGCTTAGTCCTCCAATGAAGGAGGTGGTGATGAAGGAAATCATTAAGTGGCTGGACGCGGGCATTATATATCCTATTTCAGATAGCAAGTGGGTAAGCCCGGTGCATTGCGTACCAAAGAAGGGAGGGATAACACTTATTAAGAATGAAAATAATGAACTTATACCTACTAGGGCTATCACGGGATGAAGGATATGTATTGATTATCGAAAATTGAACAAGGTGACTAGAAAAGATCATTTTCCGTTACCATTCCTTGACCAGGTCTTAGATAGATTGGCAGGTGGCCAGTATTTTTGCTTCTTGGACGGATATTCAGGATACAACCAGCTTATGGTTGCACCAGAAGATCAAGAGAAGACAACATTTACATGCCCCTTTGGTACATTTGCATTTAGGAGAATACCATTTGGATTATGCAACGCTCCCGCCACATTTCAGCGTTGTATTCTGGCAATACTATCCGACCTCATCGCTCGAGGCATTGATCCGACAGAGTATGGAATCGAGGTATTCATGGACGATTTTTCCATCTTTGGTAAATCGTTCGATGCATGTTTGGCATGTTTGGGGAGGGTATTGGCCCGCTGTGTTGAGACTAACTTAGTACTGAACTGGGAAAAGTGCCATTTTATGGTACATGAGGGCATTGTATTAGGACATAAGGTATCGAGTCAAGGACTAGAAGTGGATCGAGCAAAGATTGAAGTAATAGAAAAACTTTCTCCGCCAACGAATGTCAAGGGCATTCGTAGTTTCCTCGGTCATGCCGGATTCTATAGGCGGTTCATTAGAGATTTTTCAAAAATCACAAAGCCTTTATGCAATTTACTCGAGAAAGATACACCTTTTATTTTCAATAATGAGTGCTTAGAAGCATTTCAAATGTTAAAAGAAAAATTGATCTCGGCACCCATTGTCAAGACACCTGATTTCTCACTACCCTTCGTTCTCATGTGCGATGCGAGCAACTATGCGGTGGGAGCCGTGTTGGGGCAAATGCACGACAAGGTTTTCCACACCATTCATTATGCTAGTAAGACCCTTATTAATGCCCAGGTGAACTACACAACTACAGAAAAAGAACTCCTAGCGGTGATTTTTGCGTTCGATAAATTCCGCGCTTATCTGATTAGTTCTACAGTCATAGTTTACACGGACCACGCGGCAATCCGATATCTAGTGGAGAAAAAGGAGGCTAAACCTAGGCTTATTAGATGGGTTCTACTCCTCCAAGAGTTTGATTTTGAGATCAAGGATCGTAAGGGGGCAGAAAACCCGATTGTCGACCACTTATCGAGATTAGAGAATGGGTGTGAGAAAGACGTACACGTTGAGATTAAGGAAAGTTTCCCAGATGAGAGTTTACTTGCAGTCACAGAAGGGAGTATCCCATGGTATGCTGATTTCGTTAACTATATAGTTAGCAAGGTTTTTCCACCGGATTTTAGCTACCAACAAAGAAAGCGATTCCTTCATCAGGTGAAGTTTTACCTATGGGATGATCCGTATCTATTTAAAATTTGTGCTGATCAAATTATTCGTAGGTGTGTGCCCGAGGTGGAGGTTCATAGTATTCTAGAAAAGTGTCATGCATCACCCTATGGAGGACACCATAAGGGGGACCGGACAGCGAGGAAGGTTCTAGAGTCAGGATTCTATTGGCCAACCTTATTCAAGGACTCTCATCATTTTGTAGGACAGTATGACCGTTGTCAACGGGTTGGAAATCTTCAGCGGGGAACAAGCATGCCCATGAATGGAATCCTTGAAGTAGAAGTCTTTGATGTATGGGGGATTGATTTCATGGGCCCCTTTGTCAACTCCGATGGAAATTTATATATTTTGCTAGCAGTAGACTATGCGTCGAAGTGGATAGAGGCGATAGCTACGCAAAGGAATGATGCCAAGGTGGTGCTAAAATTTCTAAGGTCTAACATCTTCACTAGATTTGGTACACCGAGGGCCATAATTAGTGATGGAGGGGCGCACTTTTGTAATTCACAATTTAAAACTTTACTAAAGAAATATGGTGTAACACATAAAGTAGCTCTTGCCTACCATCCGCAAACCAATGGCTTAGCCGAGGTGTCAAATCGTGAGATCAAGACCATCTTAGAGAAAACGGTGAATGCAACGCGCAAGGATTGGTCACGAAAGCTAGGTGATGCATTATGGGCCTATAGAACGGCTTTTAAAACTCCAATCGGATTAACACCATATAAAATGATCTATGGGAAAGCGTGTCACCTACTGGTGGAGTTGGAACATAAGGCGTATTGGGCAATTAAGAAATTAAATTTTGACTTCCAAGAGGCGGGCAATAAAAGGCTATTGCAAATTAATGAATTGGGAAGAAATTCGGTCCAACGCATACGAGAGCGCCAAACTTTATAAAGAGCGAACAAAAAAATGGCACGATGCAAAATTAACGGTGAAAGAGTTCAAGACCGGGCAATTGGTATTGTTATTTAACTCAAGACTTAAATTATTCCCGGGAAAACTAAAATCGAGATGGTCGGGACCATTCATAGTGACGCAGGTGCACCCGAATGGGGTAGTCACGATTTGCAACGAGAAGGATGACTCCGAATTCAAGGTAAATGGCCAAAAACTAAAGGAATATCATATAGATATTGATCGTCGGGAGTCGACGATCGTGAAATTGCAATGACGGGTGACGAAGAGATACGTCCGGCCGAGACGTTTTAAAGGAGGCGCTTGGTGGGAGGCAACCCATCGTATCGTATAATATATATATAAAAATAATAATAATGATAATTATATATATTCGTTTGTTTTCATTAAGTAAAAAAAAAGGTGTTGAAGGAAGCAATGTCATATGAACTTAGTTGACTATGCTCAATAATTTTTAGGAGTGAAAATGCTGGAGGAGAGAAAAAATTGGACAAAAATCTGTTGGAATTTAGAGTAAAATAGATTTTGTAAAACAGAAGGCAGTTGTTACAACGCTACAAAAACATGCGTAACAGATTTTATTTTTCTGACTGCTTCTTCATGGATGCCGCGGAAGTCCTCCAGTCGCCGGTTCAAATGAACCGGCACGCGTGAATCGCCACACCGGCGGTTGGAGTTAAATTAAATTAAGTTAAATTACGTTTTGAAATATAAACGCAATTAATTATTGAAAACAAACCGGTTTAATGCTTCATAAAAATCCCTTAATCCATTAAATCAATTGCTTGCACTTATTAATTATTAAATGGCTGATTACCTCACACCCGCCGGGTTCTAGGGCAAGAGTGGGAGCGGAGAGTCCATAGGCGTAGCGTTGAACGGCGGCCTTGACATCGGCGAGGAGCAAGCGGCGGAAGCTCCGCCTGGCGGCGATTTCCACCGGGCGGTGGCGGCCAATCCCTGGCTCGTAGATTTCGAACCAGGCGGCGCCTTTATCTGGGTTGTTGCGATCAAGGGAGAATCGCCACGGGGAGAGTTCTGGGGGAGGATCTCCGAGGTTGTTGAAGGTAAATCCTTTAATCCCCAACACGTTGTAGAATCCGATCCACACTTTAGTTCCTCCGTTTTCTGGTTAGGTCACTGTCGAAGTGGGAGGCAACCGGCGAACGGCTTTGACGTGCCAAGGGATTTTGGAAGCAAAATACAGTACGTAATCGGAGTTCTGGACGTGTGAGGCGGACGGCGAGCACATTACCTCCATCTGAGTTCAACGAGAGCAGTGCAAGGGCTTCTAATCACATTCCCTGAAAAGATTTGAGGTATAAATCCTAACCTTGCAACTCATGGATAAGAGTAGTTAGTAGAAAATTTATATATTCTCCTGTTCTGTGTGTTGTGATTAGTCAGCATTATGTCATCTAAACGGAGATTTAGTAAGAAGAAGGGGAAGGAGGTTGTTAGAGAACAAGCTGTAAAATTTTCGAGTGAGGCAGCGGAGTATTGGTTTCGCTCATTGAAAACGCTCCCTTTCATCTTTGAAAGAGGATTTAAAATGGAAAAGAGGGCTTGGAGTCTAACCTATGCTGAGCAGATCAAGGCACTCCAGTGGGAGGTCGTCTGCCATCCGAGGACTGAGGCTATACTCCCCATGGTCTACGAATTTTATGCAAATGCTAAAAGCATAGAGGGACAAGTAGTGACTGTTAGAGGGAAGACGGTTGAGTTTTCTGCAGAAATGATTAATGATCTGTTCAGTTTGGAGGATCATGGGTATGACGACTATGCTGAAATTCTTAATAAGGTATCTCTTCAGAAAATGACGGATACAGTGTGTTGCACACCGACACCAGAGTGGGCTAGTAAGACACATAGAGTACTGAAGACGTCTTGTCTAACTAGGGAAGCTAAAGTGTGGCTGCTGTTTATTAATGCTAGTATCATGCCCACTCGGCACCCGAACACTATTACATTGGATAAGGTGGCGTTGATCTACGGTATTATTAAGGGCTTATACTTTGATTTAGGAAAGATTATTTCATTGTAACTTCGGCAGAAAATTAGAGAGGAGAAACCTAAGCAGCTATGGTTTCCTACCCTCATAACTGAGCTATGTTTGCAAGCTGGTGTGGAAAAGGATGTGGAGGACATGGTTACACCTGTGAAGCGACATATTACTGAAACGGTTGTCGAAGTCAACATCAAGGTTGCTGCAGAAACACAAGAAAGGGGACGTAGTTGGAAGAAAGGGGGTGCAGCTCAGACTTCACAGGCACCAATAGTGAAACCAATGCGAATTGATATTCTAGTGGTCGACCATAGCACTGATCCCGACCTGTTGATGGAGCATATTGAGTACATCAAAGCCTATCAGAGATGCCACCATTTGTTTGCAAGGGAGCAATTTGATGATATTCGTACCAACATCCGTAAACTCATGGAGAAAAGGAAGATTCCGGTGTCTGAGCCGAATTTTAGGATGATGGGGCAGTTCGACGATAAAGGCTTCCTCTTGACTTGTGACAAGACTAGAGTTGATCCAGCGATGAAAGCAAACGCGGACGATGATGACGAGGACGATGACGATGAGAAAGACGACAAGGAGGCAGAAAATGATGACGCCAACGATGACGATGAAGCGGATGATGACGAGGACGAGGATGACGACAAGGAGGAGTAGGAATACCCCTTCACTTTTGCATGAGCTGATTTCATTTTGCTGCAGTTTTTTTTTAACATTGGGCTATGTTTTGAGGCTGTCACTTTAGACTGTATTTTGGACTATATTTTTGTATATGTTGTTGGGCTATGTTATTTGACTATATGATTGGGTGCTTAATATGTTGTGGGATGGTAACTGTGCTCGATTTTGGATGAACAATACATGACATTTATATATGTTGCTTTGAATGTTAATCGTTAATATTTGCCTTGTGTGCCATGATTTGAAAACCATGCCCCAACTTTTGATAAACGATTATACCGGGCAGTTGTGCTGTTACATGCTTGATCATATCTTACGCCTGGTTTCTCGCTTGTAGTAAGAGGGTGAGTATTATGGTATGCCCATCAACATAAAACAAGTATTATGATATGCAGTATGTGGCTCGTTGTGTTTGTTTTAATCTCGTTATTTACTGCAATGTTTCTAATTCTCATACTTGAAAATACCTTCCGATTACACATGCATTTTAGCTTATTACTTGGACAGTTACTTTGGGAAATTGTGTAGAATGAATTGTCTCCAGGTTTGGTACACATGTTAAGCGTGCAGATCATTAGGACACATGATGTGAATATCTATGCACTTAGCTCCTGCTACGACCATTGGCCAAAGTATCTTTGCGGGCACTCCTACTTCAGGGAAGTTTCTTTTTTTTATACAGTTCAATTCCGCTCTTTTATATGATTTTATACGTCGTACTACAACTATTTTGCAATATCATAGTCCAACGATAGTTTTGCTAGGGACTAGCAAATCATTTAAGTGTGGAGGTGGGGGTATTACAACCCCTACCATTTGGATGAATCGTTAAACCACGTTTTGAATGATCTCAGTTCTTGTTTCATTTAATCAATATACTATTCTAGATATATTCAATGATAATTGATTGGTATGGCTGAACAGTCCAAAGAGTTCAATTAGTGAATTTGAAATTAGTAAGATTTTTTGTGATAAAGCTCACTTAAGCATTTTTGTCTTTATGCACAAAATATTTGTTTACTTCCATGACAAGCTTTTGATATTGACCTCTACAAATAACGGGAGGGGCGAGCAAGAACTAAGTCAACGATGTAAGCCAAGACATGTGCTGAAGTAGTTATTCCATTTTGATCTTCACTAGAATAGTTGAGCTTGAACTTTTTCATACATATTATTTCATGCATAAATTCCCTATATTTTGACTAGTTGTATCTTAGTAAGTTAGTCATTTATGGGTGTTTAATTTGTATAAACAAATGATTGAACTTTATAGTGATATGCGGCCTAAGTATATGCCCACATACTCGGAATGATCCCAACTATGATGATATAAAAAATATAGAGAAATTTATGTCATAGTGATATGCGGCCTAGGTATGTGAAAACGTACTTGGAATGATCCCAACTATGAGTAAAAAAAAGAGAGAGAAAAATGTGGTTGAGCATCATAGTGATATGTGGCCCGGGTATGTGCACTTATACTTGGAATGATCCCTACTATGAATAAAATAGGTTAAAGAATATATGTTGTTAGACCCCATAATACGGTGAAGTACTAAGACTATTAACTAGGGAATGTCATTTCATTATCAAGGTTATCCATAAATTTTTAACCAAGCCAAGTTTATCCTATTTTCAATTGAACTACTAACTCATGTGTATGCTAAATCGAAGCTTAGCCTATTCTTATCCTTTCCAATAAATGCTGAGGTTCAATGAGAAAAATTGCATGGGAGTAAATTACTTTTAAAGAAAAGCACGCACCACACTAAGATACTTATTTGAGCATTATCTTCTATCTAACTAATGAGTTTGTGAATTTTGAGCTCTTGTTGATTTCTAAGCCTATCAGTTAAGTAAAGTGAATTTCTGGAGTAAGCTTTGATTAAGTTATTTTACAAGAAGGATCATTTGAATTTGTATCTTGATAGTATATCTTCATCCAATCCATTGATCTGAATTATCTTTGCTAGGGACTAACAAAAGTTCAAGTGTGGAGGTGTGATAACTTCTCAATTGAAGTTATCTAGTCCCATAGTTTTACATAATCGTTGTGATAAATGAGAAGAAATGACTTAAATTAGTATAAATGTCCATAAATTAATAGTCATGTTATTCACGCTTAATTAACATATTTTGATTATGTTTTTCTTATTAGAAATGACGTAAAAATCAAACCGGCAAAGTAAGTGCAGGAATTATATTTTGGCTGCGCAGTTGTTATAGAAACCTGTTGCAGTTGTTGTAACAAGTCTGGGCGTTTTTAAAATTCGAATTTCGAATTTTGCGCCAAAACTAAATATGGAAGGAGGCATCTATTGGAAAGGGCTGCTCGTTTTTAACAGGGGATTTTCATTCCTAATGGGGCACAAAATCAGAGAGAGGAGGGAGACCTTGGAGCCATCATCTTGGAGAAGAAGAGGAGGAAGAACGGCTAGGGTTTGGACGCACCGGCGAGAAGGAAGAAGGGTCTAAGCGAGATCTACACGCATATTCCTGCAGCATTAAAACTCATTAAGCATGTTTAGTAAGACTTTCTTTGCTGTGTGGTTTCATTCCTCTAGCATGAACTAATTTCATAAGTCTTGTATGTGAGAGTAACTTGTGATGTTGTTATGTTTTGATGTTAACTTTCCCTCTATGAATGGTTGAAAACTATTTTTCTTGGATCTATATTTATTTCATGGAATGTTTGGAGTAAGTGTTCTTCTTCTAGATTGCGTAACAAGATTCGAGAGAGGAGTTACGTTGTTTAGAGTTGAATCCTCTATTTTATGCGGCGAGATTCGAGAGAGGAGTCGTACAAATCCTTAACCAAAATTCCACTATCATACTTCGTCGCGAGATTCGAGAGAGGAGTGACGAAAGTGCAATATAGATTATGAGATAGTGTTGGAAAGAAAGAGATTTCATTTCTCGCTAGCGAACTTTGAGTTGTGTGTGTATGTTATTCTCATTTCATCTAAGTTAGAGATAACTAGGGAAATTAGGGTAAATAGATTTCGGAGATCGAGAGATAAAGAAATCTACTTTCAACTCGTCACAGGATAGTAATTAAGCGTTCATGAGGGTTTATTCTAAATACTCATCACAACAAACAAGTGAAATCACATACGAGACTATTTCTCCAATTTGATAAAGGTCTCTTAAGTAAGTGTTAATTAGTTTAATTTTTGTTAGTTTAAGTTTCTTTATTATAAAATTAACCCACTAAGAAAAAGTATCCCACTTGGATTCACGGAACGGGTAAGGCTAGTAATTACGAGCACTAACGTTGCACTTCCTCTAGGAACGATAACTCAACTCATCATTTTATTACTTGATTCGACACGTGCACTTGCGTGATTACGTAGATCCATTTTGGCCGTATCAGTGAGCGTGGAGAGTGACCAGCACAGAAGATCTCGAGAGTGTCATGACGGGAGGTCAAGGAGGTAGTGATGATCTCGGCGAGCTCCCCAGCTCAGGACCCTTTGTGGGGAGGCAAGAGTTCATGGCCTCCATCCAAGGCATCATGGAGATGTTGCGCAGCATTGCTCCTCAGGGTGGAAGCTCCACCCCGACCCCCCAAGAGCTAGCTCCCCCCCTCGACGAGTCGACTCCCAGGGGTCTGAGCGAGATGACCCCAGCGGGGGGAGAAGGAAGTGCACCCGGAAGAAGGCCGGGAAGGAGAGGATGGGAGATGGGGTCGAGCGGGACCTCACCGGCCGGGAGCTGTTCTCCAGCCCGGCAAGTGCCAACCTCCCAGGCGAGCAGGCTGCGCAAGTGGAGGTGGCGAGACCACCCCTTAGGGGGTCACCCTTCAGCGAGCTGATCATCTCAGCTCTCGTTCCCGAGGGGTTCAGAGAACCAGACATGGCTTACTATACAGGGAAGGATGACCCCGTCCAGCATCTGCAGTGGTTCGAGGACGCCGTCTCCATCAGACCGATGACGGATGCCCTCAAGTTTGACCTCTTTGCGATCACGCTGAATGAGAAGGCAAGGGACTAGTTCCATCAACTCCCTCCGAGGTCGATCTATGGGTTCGAGGACCTGAGCCGAAGCTTTCAGCTCCGCTTCTCCACCTCCAAGAAGCAGAAGAGGAGTCCTGAGTCCATCTTCTTGATAAGGCAGGGGGCTGAGGAGTCGCTGGCCCGCTACGTAGACAGGTTCCAAGAGGAGATCTTGGAGGTCCAGGAGATGCCAGGGTCTGCTCTCCAGATGGCCTTCACCATTGGGCTGAAGGAGGGCTTCTTCAAGATGAGCTTGACCCGGAAGGCCCCCCTTTCCTTCGAGGAGCTGATGGAAAGGGCGGCAGATGAGATTGCCATGGAGGCAGCCAACCCGGCATTTGTCAAGAGGTTGGAAAAGTTGACGGAGGTGGAGTCAAAGGAGCCGGGTGGCTCAAGGCATCAGGAAGGAAGAAGGAGAGAGGAGCAGAGAGCTCAGGGGTTCCAAGGACAGGAGGGTCCGGAACCAGGCTGGAGGCAGCAGGGAGGACCTGCCCAAGGTCCAGGAAGAGCTCCCATCCAAGGAGGGGGGAACTTCCACGGGGTCCAAGGGAGGTTCAACTTACAGAGGCAGGCCCCAAGGCAACTCTTACCCCCGCCGCAGCAAGCCTTGGCAATAGGAGGGGGAAGAGGTAACAGGAGAGAGCGCCCAGCCCGCCAAAAGAGGGGAGAAAGAGCGTTGTTGTACTGCGACTTCCATCAGGTGGAGGGGCACGCCACGGCTACCTGCCCCGAGTTCTTGGAGGTGAGGGGGAGAGAGGCCCTGCCCAGCCGCAGCCACCGGTGCGGGTAGAAGAGGTTACCTGGAGAAGGGGGTGATGATATATGCGAGGACCGGGTCGACGTGGGAACCCGATGCGGTATAGGAGTGATCCACGGTGGAGTGGGGGTTGAGGCCACTCAGAAGGCAAGCCTCCATGTCATGTACCGAAGGAGCGTCGCCTCAACCTCCCAGACCCCGCCCCCAGAGGAAAAGATCACCTTCTCGGTGAAGGACCTACCGGATCATGAGGATCCATTCTGTGATGCGCTGGTCATCCAGACAGACATCGAAGGCTACACCGTCTCCCGGATCTTGGTCGACAACGGAAGCTCCATCAACGACGTCTTCAAGAAGGCGTTTGACGAGATGAAGGTAGAGCCAAGGAGGGTGTTGGCCTCGGACGGACCCCTGTTCGGATTTTCAGGGGAGAGGAAGGAGGTGGAGGGTGGAGTTGGACTCCAAGTAAAATTGGGAGGAGTCTCGAGGAACTGTCGGTTCGTCATTGTTGACGCTCCAAGCAGCTACAAAGCCATCTTCGGAAGACGCCTCATCAGCGCCTTCCGTTACGTGTCGTCTTCATTCCACCAATGCCTCAAGTTTAGCTTAGGTGGGATCCAGGTCAGAGTCAAGGAAGACTCCAGGATGGCAAGACAGTGCTACGTCACGACCGTCAACACCATCTCTTGGTTGGCCAAGGCGGAGGAGATGGAGAAGATCATGGAGAGCCTGAGCAGGATGGAAGTGTCCGGCGAGCAGGAAGCGGATGAGGACCACCGGGCCCAGACCCCCTGAGGAAGCCTCGCCCCGGCAGAGTCCTGTATGTATCTTATCTTGTAATGAGTCTAACCCCCGACCAACTAAGCTGGGGGGATCATGTAACCCATCTATTTTCCCCGTTTGAGGATGTAGGATTTGGTAAGGTTTGATTGTGTAGCTCAAGTCCCTTTGCTCCGATGATGATTCTGCAGCCAGGCTCTCATCTAGCTGACAAGTCTGGTTGATCTCTCGTGGTAGACCAAGTCCTTTGCTCCGATGATGATTCCGCCGCCAGGCTCCCACTAGCTGGCTAGGCTGGTTGATCTCTCGTGGTAGCCCAAGTCCTTTGCTCTGATGATGATTCCGCCTCCAGGCTCCCACTAGCTGGCTGGGTAGGTTGATCTCTCGTGGTAGCTCAAGTCCTTTGCTCCGATGACGATTCCGCTGTCAGGCTCCCACTAGCTGGCTGGGTAGGTTGATCTCTCGTGGTAGCTTGAGTCCTTTGCTCCGATGACGATTCCGCCGCCAGGCTCCCACTAGCTGTCTGGGTAGGTTGATCTCTCGTGGTAGCCCAAGTCCTTTGCTCTGATGACGATTCCGCCGCCAGGCTCCCACTAGCTGGCTGGGTAGGTTGATCTCTCCTGGTAGCCCAAGTCCTTTGCTCCGATGACGATTCCGCCGCTAGGCTCCCACTAGCTGGCCGGGCAGGTTGATCTCTCGTGATAGCCCAAGTCCCTTCACCACGAGGCCATCTCGTCACCCAGGCTCTCATTAGCTGGCTTGACAGGTTGACCCCTCAGGGAGGCCAAGCGTTTTTCGCCCCAAGGCCGCCTCGTCACCCAGGCTCCCATTAGCTGGCTTGACAGGTTGACTCCCATGGGAGGGGCTAAGTATTTTTCGGCTCAAGGCCACTCCGCGAATACGTTGGGTTGGATGTTTCTTTCCGAGCTTGTGCCAACCTCGAAAAGAGCAGGGATTGTGTACAACCCCGTATTCGCGAAGAGTGAGCCCCAAGCAAGGTAAGCGCGTTTTTAAGATTTTTGGAGATTTTGCACTCTCGGTGGCCAATTTTGGCTCTGGCTTGGAAACATACTAGTAGGGGGAGAAAATATCTCCCCCCAAGGCACTCTCGAGAAGCCGGCCCCAGGCCGCCCAAGCCGCCTCAGCCCGGCCCCAGGCCGCCTAAGCCGCCTCAGCCCGGCCCCAGGCCACCTAAGCCGTCTTGCCAGACCGCAGGTCGCCCAAGCCGTCTCGCCAGGCCGCAGGTCTCCCAAGCCAGCTCGCCAAGTAGGCCAGCTCGCCAGGCCACAGGTCACCCAAGCCAGCTCGCCAAGTAGGCCAGCTCGCCAGGCCGCAGGTCGCCCAAGCCATCTCGCCTTGCCCCGTCTCGCCAGACCGCCGCCTCGCCCAGGCTGTCGTCTCGCCGAGGAGGCCAGCTCGCCAAGTAGGCCAGCTCGCCAGGCCGCAGGTCGCCCAAGCCAGCTCTCCTTGCCCCGTCTCGCCAGACCGCCGCCTCGCCCAGGCTGCCGTCTCGCCAAGTAGGCCAGCTCGCCAGGCCGCAGGTCGCCCAAGCCAGCTCGCCTTGCCCCATCTCGCCAGACCGCCGCCTCGCCCAGGCTGCCGTCTCGCCGAGGAGGCCAGCTCGCCAAGTAGGCCAGCTCGCCAGGCCACAGGTCGCCCAAGCCAGCTCGTCTTGCCCCGTCTCGCCAGACCGCCGCCTCGCCCAGGCTGCCGTCTCGCCAAGTAGGCCAGCTCGCCTTGCCCCGTCTCGCCAGACCGCCGCCTCGCCCAGGCCGCCCAGCTCGCCTGGCCTAGTGCTCGCCCAGCCTAGCCCGCTCGGTTTGAGGGACTACCCCTGGTGGACTACAATTAGCCGCTTAGAACAGCGGGATTGGGCTGTTGGCAGGCCATTTTGGGGGCATTTCAGTAATTTCAGAGCAGTGAAGGTTGGTTATTTGCAGACCATTCCCAGAAAACTATAAATAGACCCCTTGGGTGCCTTTGGAGGAGGACTTCTGCTTGCTTCCTCCTCCCTTAGTTTCTTCTTGGTAGAGTAGAGAGAGCACCTCCAAGGCACCCTAGCTCGAGCATTGACTAGGGAGGGGAAGTGCTCAGGTAGCCTTCCGGGTGCGAGGTGGGACCTCCGCACTAGAGCCGAGGGTCTGTTTCTAGCTTCTTAATCCTTTGGTCTGTAACGTTCTCTTGAGTGTAGTAAGTGTGAGGTCACCCCTTTCTAGGGACCCCGAACTCCACAGAGACCAAGTTTTTGTTTCAACAGATGTCAAGACTGTATTTTTTAATGAAGATCTGACTGAAGAGATTTATGCACCAACCTGAAAGATTTGTCGTAGAAGATTTAAAAAACAAGATCTGTAAGTTAATTATGTACATTGTTAAATAAAATATTATGGGAATATTTTAGATAAGACTAAATTAATATGTATATTATTACCTAGTTAAAAATGCATGATTTTCTTATTAGATATAAAATAGAACTATATATAATCCTACAAAATAACATGATAGTAAAGTGTTTGAGCAATTAAGATCTGATTTATGCGGTCATAGCTGCCTCATCGGTGAAAAGAAGTCCCCCAAACAGAGCCAAAGTTCCCTCACCACAAAAAACTAATAATCAAGTTATGTTTTAATTTTAGAAAGAATAGGGAGGGGGGACCAATTTCCAATTAGAACATCGTTTTAAACGTGCGTGTCCTCTCCTACCAATATGTTAGGTACAGTTCAGATGTGATAATTACAAATATGTCCTCTCCTACCAACTACGCGGCGCAGCGATCTTTTTTAGGGATGAAATGCTTACAAAACACACACTATGATTAATACATATATTATTTTCTGTAAAAAAAAAATAAGATTATAATTTTAATGGTCTATACAAGCTCATATACAATACGGTTGATATGAAATGCATACCTTAGCAGGTGAGTAAAGAATCCAACTTTATATTCCAAAAATATTCCTTAAATTAATTAACATTGGTCTTAATTAATTAACTCTTAATGAAGCACTTGCATAGGATCTTTCCCTCTTCCCAATTCCATGGGCGCGGGCGCAGCTTTACCTTTGCCACACTGCACTGGTTTATTCCGACGTTCATTCTTCTTCTTCTTTTTCTTAAATAAAATAGCTGCAATAATATAATATAATTTATTATATTATATTATATATTTATTATTATATGTAGACGCGGAATAATTCTGCGGGCACATTCAGGCGGCGGATTTTTTGATCCGGTCCCCGAGCGAGATCTCGGTCCGAATTATACCAAATTGTGACATGTGGCACAAAATCTGAAGCCGAGGAATTCTCGGTCCTGTTCTCGTGTCAGGATTGACGGTCCACATCTACGACTAACCCGATTTAGCGCTGATATTAGCATCGTATTTTTGATTATTCGCACTAATGGTTACTCGCAGGTATAGTTTTAAGAGGTTGAGTATATGCAACCAAATTTTTATTAGCAAGTGTTCTTCTAGAAAGTTGGCTATCCACAAGCACCATGTCATTCTTCACGAGACTTAGGCTCTGTTTGGGACAACTTATAATGATGAATAAGTTGCTTATTGAAAATTGATGATTTAAAATAGATTTTATAAAAACAAAGATGAATAAGCAGTATACTGTTTGAATAGTTTGTCCATAAATGTTTATCTAAATTTTCATTCATTTGTAAAAGTCTTTCATTTGGACACGTTTTTTCCGTCCGGATGTGATTTTCACTCAGACTCCTTTTTTTTCATGGGTGCGAATTTTTCACACAGACGCGATTTTTTCTTCCGGTCGCGATTTTTTTTCGTCTGAGAGCAAATATTTCGCTCGGATGTGATTTTTTTTCCGAACGCGGTATTTTCACTGGGGCGCGGTTTTATCACACCGATGTGGTTTTTTTACCCCGTCGCGAATTTGTCTCCCGGGCGTAAATTTTTCGCTCGGGCGCGTTTATTTCGCCCGGAAGCGTTTTTTTTTCGCATGAGCGCGAATTTTTCGCCCGGGCGAGAATTTTCGCCCGGGAGCGAAGTTTCGCTCGGACGCGAATTTTACGCCCGGGAGCGAATTTCCTCCTGGGCGAGAATTTTCGCCCGGGCATGAGTTTTCGCACGGGCGCGAATTTTCGCCCGGGCGCGAATTTTCCGTCCGGGCGCGAATTTTACGCCTGGGAGCGAATTTTTTGTCTGGGTGGGATTTTTTGGTCGGACGCGATATTTTTCGTGCCCAGGCGAAATATCCGCATCCAGGCGAAAAAATCGCGCCCGGGCGAAAAAATCGCGCCCGAGCGATAAAATCGCGACCGGGCGAAAAAATCGGGGCGGAGAAAAAATCGCGCCCGGGCGAAAAAAATCACTCCCGGGCGAAAAAATCGCGACCGGTCGAAAAAATCGCGACCGGGCAAAAAAATCGCGCTCCGGCGAAAAATAGCGCCCAGGCGAATAATCGCGCCCGGGCAAAAAATAGCGCCCGTGCGAAAAATAGCGCCCGGGCGAAAATAATCGCGCCCGTGCGCAAAAATCGAGCCCGGGCGAAAAATAGTGCCCGGGCGAAAAATAGCGCCCCGGCGAAATAACGCGCCCGTGCGAAAAAATCGCGCCCGGGCGAAAAAATCGCGCCCGGGCGAAAAATCGCGCCCGGGCGAAAAAATCATGACAGGGCGAAAAAAATCGCGCCCGAGCGAAAAAACACTTCCGGGTGGAAAAAAACCCGCCCGGACAAAAAAATTGCGTTGGGTCAGAAAATTCGCAAACGGGCGGAAGATTCGCGCCCAGGTCGAAAATTCTTGCACGGGCGAAAAAATCGCCCACATGCGAAAAATACGTTCTCCGACGAAAAATACGAGCTCTGGTGAAAAAATCGCACACTTGCGAAAAAATCACGTCCGGGCGAAAAAAATCAACTTTGAGTTTTTTTAAGGTATAAACGCTTATGAGAAATCATAAGCTAGACCCTGATAGCTTATGAAAAATCAGTTTATCATTCATTATAAAATAAGTGATTTTCTATAAGCTGCACAAACAAACAGCTTAAAAACTGCTTTTACGTTTTAAGTAGAGATTATTCATCAGCATAAGCTGTCCCAAACAGAGCCTTAGACTCTGTTTGGGACAGCTTATGCTGATGAATAATCTCTACTTAAAACGCAAAAAACGTTTTTCAGTTGTCTGAATGAAAATCCCGTCCGGACGGAAAAAAAACGTGTCCAAATGAACAGACTTTTACGAATGAATGAAATTTTAGATAAACACTTATAGACAACTATCCAAACAGTGTACTACTTATTCATCATTGTTTTTATATAATCTCTTTCAAATCATCAATTTTCCATAAGCAGCTTATTCATCATCATAAGTTGTCCCAAACAGAGCCTTAAATATACTAAAGAATCGTCAGCTTTGTGCTCTTTTCTCAATTTCTTCCGGAAATCTAAAGATCGAACCCATCATCCTTACTTTCGGAAAATTCTACTAAAAAAATTAACTAAAAATATTTTTTAATGCATGGGAATAGGGGAAAGATGATTTTCTATAACGGAAGGGCTTAAACTTTGGGACTAGAGGATCAACAGTGACTTGGAGGGAGATTGGGTGCGACGGCGGCAGGGAAGATAAAATGCACCGGGGAGATATAAGTCGGGGAAGTTCCGGGCCTCCTACGGTGATGTCGTCGCTATCGAGCAAGTCTGATAATTTTGAAGGGATAACTTTTGTTAGCTATTGCAGATGAAATATTGAGATGTCTGTCATTATTTCAATGTTCATTTCAAAATTGCTCACCCTAGACGACACCCAAACCAACAACAACCACCCAAAACCAACGCTGCACTGATAAAACAATGATCCGAGTCAGCGATACTTCAAAGATGATGTGTTTACTGCGGTTGGATAGGACCGATCTACAGCCGTAGGCGGCAGTGGAGATTTTGGAGGTGTCTCTGACAAGCTTTACGTCATCAACGTCTATGGAAGCAGGGGTGTTGAAGCCCAAATACTTGTTCAATGGAGTTCGGACTGGGAGAGAATAGTTCAAGTTACTTGGCCTGTCATCGGGTGCTCGAGGCAGGTCAATTCAAGCCCGGATTCAGCATTCATTAATTTGAGATGGTCATGGTTGTTTACACACAGACCCAGTGAGCTGCAGCGTGGAGGTCTCACCGCTCACCCGGAAGCGCGTATCACGTCACCCTCCTCCCTCCCCCCGCTCCCCCCCCAAGCCGAATGCTGAGCTCGACACCTTGGATGACACGAAACAAGAACTCTTCGAAATTCACGAGCTCTGTGAGGCTGGCTCTTTTTCTTTAAGGCACTTTGAGGGTCTATTTATTGGCAAACCCCAAACCAGGGGCAAAATCGTCTTTATGGCCTGCGGACAGTGGTCCCCGCCTTTTGGTTTTTTTGATACGGGCACCCCTGATTGGTCTGCGGATAGCGGAATCTCGTTGTTTGAGATGGCTATGGGCAGACAAGGCCGGCTGAAATGCGAGTAGATGGAAGGGTGAGCTGGCTCTCCTCGCCGGGGCGAGTTCACGAATACGGTAGGGTCACCTCGCCTGTGTGCATCTCGGCGCACGACCGCCCTCGCCTTAGGGGCTCATTCAACAAGTTGGCATCTGGCTGTGGAGGCCGGCTCGCGACCGTCTAGGTCGCCTCGCCTGACCTAGTTTCTCATGATGGGCTCACCCTATCCCGGTTGGGTGTCGTCTGGACTGGGGTCGCTAAATTGGGGTTGTGCACAATCCCCACTTCTTTGCGAGCTCGTTAGAGGTCGGAAATAAATCACCCAACCCCGATTGGCGAGCCCGAGATGTTGCATGTCAAGCCGCATCGCGATCTCTCCAAGCTCTATAAATACGAGGGAAAGAGTATGTCCTTTCCCTACACACTTCCTGGTCGAAGCGATGTTTCTTTGTCCATCATGGGCTCGCCCGAGCGAGGCGACAGGGAGGTTGCTGCCCTGTTCGACCTGATTAGAGGTCCTCCTCCAAATGTGTGGCGCAAGACCCGAGCTGACGGACTTGAATGAGCTTGCGACCATCAAGCCGGGTCAAAGCTGCTTGCTTCGGACTTGGCCTCCTTTGTTGCTTCTTTGCAGCACACGCCGTCCCTGGGGGCGGTGACACCTGCCGGCGACGCGGGTCAACTTCCTCCTTACAATCGGCCCCCAACTATCATTGTACGCGATTCTGCCACTTCCTTCCTCATTGGCACATCTCTGACCGCACCGCCCTTTGACCCCACAGGTCGATGACGGTACTGCTGTCGTGGTGGCTCTGGTGACCTCAAAAGATGGTGACGGTGCAAAGTCGGAGAAGATCAAGTTTTCTAAAGGGAGGAAGTGGTCTCGTCCTCCCGCGAGGGATGAGGACTTCACTTCCCCTCCTTTTCCTGGGGAGTCAATTAACAAGCCTCTCTCTTCCGCAACGGCTCTTCGCAGGGACTCGGGAGGGGGAGTGTCGCGAAGCGGGTAGGGAAATATCAATCCGTTTTGGGCTCTTTTTTGTTTTACAACTCTTTGTATTCCCTCGCGGCTTGCTCGTAAGAGCTACTTTTTTGTTTCGTAACTTTTGTACTCGCGTGATTTTATTGATGTCTTTTGTAGCGACTATTTTTGTACTCGACATGATTGTATTGGTAACTTTTACAGCGACTATTTTTGTACTCTCATAACTAACGAGTAAATGATGATTTTATATATTGTCAGTGTGTTTTTCTTTTACAACTCGCCTCATTTTATGTTGTTGCCGTGATGAGTAGTTCGAATACAATAACGGTAAACTCGTGTAGCAGGTGGGATGCGGGGAACTCGCAAATTGATCAGGGGCTTGACCCGCTTAGCTGCTTAAATCTATAAATATGCAGGTGGGGTCGGGATTGGTTGTTATCTTCCCCTCTCTCTAGTTACTAACCTTTCTCCTTTGAATCCCTCCTCGCTTCGCCTGTCACCATGGTTTGCGGAAAGGGCGAGGAGAGCGGGGCTCACTGTGTCTCCAACTTCGCAAACCAATTTTTTCTGAGGGCCAAAATAACCACTGCCGAGTTGGTGGCTTTCCAATCATGATATCTGCCCGAAGGATTCACGGCGTGGCGACCTCTGCCCGATGAGGGGATCAAATGCTTTTCCAATGACGAGCTCGCCCTCTTGCTGGCTCAGTTGAAGGCAGGACTGTGACTCCCTCTGTGGCCCGAGGTGGTATAGGTGATCAAGCACTTCGTCCTGGTGCCCGCGCAGATAAATTCGAACGGAATAAGCGCGTTAGTCACCTTTGCTTATTACATGTGTGAGGAGGGGATCGAATTCGACCTCTTCGCCTTCCAGAAAATTTTGAATCTGAAGGTGATCAGCGACCGAGTTGTCTTATTCTCCAGCGTGTGCGTCAAGCTGGTAGAGACACTGAATAAAGTCCATCATTGGACTGACAAATTCGTGTTCTTGTGAGGGACGTTCAGGTCGCTGCCCTTGGTGTCGGTTCAACGAAGCGAGAGCGTGTTTAGACCTCCCTAAATGGCAGACGATACGCTGTCGCTTTATGAGATGCTGAAGGGCTAGGAATTCGATGTTTTGTACTTGCAGCGACACCAAGATCAGCTCGTCTATATCATGCCTGGGAACGGTATGTACTCGAGTATACTTGTCCAATGAGCTTACCGAAAACGCCGCCTAACCCGCCTTTTGTAGGTTCGCGGACCCTTCCCCTGAATGCGTCGGCCCCGCCTGCTAGGCTGTTTGCTCTAGCCATCTCGCTAGTTATCGGGACGGTCCTGATGTAGGCCAACATTTCCTCGACCCCTTCGAAGTATAAGGGGAAAGTGCCCCTCACTATTTCCCCTCTAGCCGAGCTTATGCCACAAAAAATCAGCACTGACGAGGCGGGCTCCACTGTAAGCGAGAAGCGCCTAGGTGATAGCACCAACCTCGAACGCGGGGTGAGCTTGAGACCTGCGTCGAAGAGAAGTCCCCTGGAGGAATCCCCCCACTCCCATGCTAACTTTGGATTGGGGATGCGCGCCAGGAACTTCGAATGTGACTCCCTCCTCCAGTGGTATGAGGGCGAGCGCAGGATCAGCCTAAGCTCGAGGCTCCCTTCCTGGATGAAGGACGACGATGTCGACAATGATGCTTTCAATATCTTATTTGGCATCTACGGTCGGGAGGATGCAACGGTACTGGCGGGGTCATCCATCCGCAAGTTGGTGAATCGAGGGAACTAGTCGGTCTTGCGTGCTGCTGAACTCTTCAAGGTATATGCATGATGGGATGAAAACAAGATTGAACAGGTATTCTGGGGGACAAAACTCAGGTGAAACACATTTCATTTTTCCCTTTGTACAAATGGGTTATTCGCTAGGGGGGAAGAAGAAAAGAGGAAGAGGAAAGAAAAAGCTGAAGGGTGAGGCTATTATGCTAGATAATCTTAGCCCATCGATACGTTATCGTCAATTGTGGAGACGAAGAAGTTGAGAAGTACATTAAGTTTGTCAATAATTACTTTGAATATTTTTCCTATTAATACGCATGCATTACTTTGATTCAATATCATCAGATTATTTATCCTAACTTTATTTCATGTCAATGCAGAGAGCATGAAAATTTGATTGATAGTAGACGTGGATCGAGTAAATGGGCTAAAGAAAAGATGCATAGTCAAGATTTTGTGCATTGGTTTGAAGCTAGAGTAGCTGATGAACAAGTTCCTGATTACATAAGTTGGCTTTCCAAATTTTCAAATCCAGTGGCAAGGAGATATAAAGGCTATTGTATTAATGGTTATAATTTGTATACTAGGGAACGAGATGGGAAATGCAAGAATCAAAACAGTGGAGTTACTCTCACAGCAACAACTCCAAGTTTTGCTAGCTCAAGGGACCAAAACCCTATTGTCGGTAATGTTGGATATTATGGGGCAATAGATGAGATAATTGAGATAGATTATTGGGGAACAATTAGTGTTATGCTATTTAGATGTGTCTGATTTGATGATCTGAAAGACGAATTCGGGCTTACATGTGTTAACTTCATGAAGCTCTGCTACATGGATGATCCTTTTTTGTTGGCTTCTCAAGTCCATCAAGTTTTTTATATACAAGATCCTTCAAAAGCAGAATGTCACTATGTCCTACAAAACATTCCTAGAGATTTGTTAGATCTTGACCAATCTCTAGTAGCTAGTGACGAAGCATATTGGGCAGATGCGCGTAATGTTGGGGTTGATGTGAGTCCAGCTATTGGAGATAATGATGATGATACTTGGTGTAGACGTGATGTGTCTCTTGAAATGCCTTTTAGTCCTGATTATCTTGATAGACAAGAAATTCAAGATGATTCACAATGATTTTGGATGTGTATTTAGATTATAACTTTCATGTATACTTTCATATTTTGCATTATATGCCATGAATTTGGATATGTATTAAAATTATAACTTCTATGTATGCTTTTAGTGCCTTATATTAACCTCTTTTGTAGATTTTCTTACTTAGTTAAATTAACTTCTTTTGTATATTATATATGCAATATTGATTGATGTTGTCTGTGTTTTAATTTATAAGCTTCTAAGGCACAATGCAAGAAAAGAATCAGACCAAACAACCAGTGAAATATTGTAAACTGGGCTCCAAGGTCCGTTATCTACGAATGAAAAAGAGAAAATATGTGAATGATGATTTGTTAGAAATGCATGAACCTCATCTTGATGAGCAGCGTCAAGAGCCAGAATTGGCTGATGGTGAACATATCTTCATGTTGTTGTGGAAGATGATGTAAATTTACTGACGGATAATTGGGAAGATTTATTTCCAGAGGAGGAAGAACTTAATAATCTTGAGGAGGATCGACATGAAGAAAGTCTGCCTAGAATAGAGAAAGGGAAAGAGAAAAATCCAGAGCCGAAGAAAGGTAAGTGTGTGTGGAGTGTTTTCTTACTCTTTTGGTATTGTCCTATGTAATCAACATGTATTATTCTTTGATATTCTTTGATTTTTGCAGCAACCGAAGAACAAAAGTGTAGGGGGCGAACCATGATGAAAGAGATACACAGTAGAAAATTTGAGCATCGTGTTGCTATTATGTTAAATGAGTACAACCAACCAATAGGCCATGATAAAGCAACAATGAACCAATTTTCAAGCTTTTGGGTAAACTGGCTCGAATTCCAAGTCTTTACCGTATAGATTGTACAGATTGGAGGTTGATGAAGACTAAAGAAAAGATGTGGAGTTATGCATAAGTAAATTTCTTACCTTTTCTTTCTCTGTTAATTTCTGTGTTTAAATTGAATTTTTCACAAACTTTTTTTGGGTAGAAAAAGTGGATAATTCCAGATGAAGGAAAGAAGTGGGTTCTTGAAACAATTAATGATAGCTGGCTAAGATATAAGACGATAATCAAACAGAAGTTTATAAGCCATATGACAATGACAATGAGAGACTCTTGAATTGACCAAAATGTATTCCTGAAGAACAATTCAAGGGATATATCGAGATGGTACTGTCCAAGCAATATAAGGTATGCTATTTTGATTTTGTATAATTATTTTGGTTTGAACTTTCCTTTTTTCCTTCTATTTGGAAGCTGATACATTTTGATAATGTGCAGAAATTAGCCAAAAGAAATAAGCGATGCCGGAAAAAGCAAAAAAATATGCACACAACCGGTCGAACAAGTTTTACATGCGTAAGAAATGAGCTGGTATGTGATTTTGTGATTCAAGAATTCAAAACTTACTTTTTAATTTGTAGCTTAAAATTAATTCTATTGTCATTTACAGCAAAAGGCTAATGCAAACAAAGAACCTCCCACGGCAGTGCAGATGTTTACCGAGACCCGCAAAAGAATTGTTACCCGAGAGTACAAGAAATCCTTCGAATATACCCCAAAGAAAAATTGTAATTATGATTGTTATCTTTCCACGGCAGTGCAGATGTTTACCAAGTTTTTGGTGTTTGTTTTATTAATTACTAAAATGTATAAGTTGTAATACAGGCTGAAATGGAGCAAATGCAAGCGCAACAGAGCGAGAATTGTAGCACAAGTGATCCGTTCAATGTTGTGATGCCGAAGGAACATACTGGTCGTGTTAGGCTAATGGGAAAGGTTGTCACTAAATCTGATTTGAAGGCATCATCATCAAGTACTGGTACATTGGTTGATGGCATCAATGTAAAAGTTCCGGTAGACCTTGTGAAGTCTATCACAGCAAGGGTTAAGGATGAATTGACGCAGGAGATTCTTTCAACAGCCTTAATCAACCTCCAACGTGTCATTCTTAATCTAGATTCGGATTCTATTCTGGCTGGATTCGCGTCTGGGATCCATGTTAGGTTATTTTATTATATGTCCGCACGTGTCGAGGCTGACACGAATAGGTTAACGGGTTTCGTGTCATTCTAGGGTTTGGCCCTAAGCTGGAAGTACTATATATACCCTAAATAATCCAATCTCGAGGAGATGTCGTTAGTGGACATGGGATAAGGAATGCAAGAAGCTCATCTTATGTTCCTTTTGAATAATGTTTTGTTTGCATGATGCAAAATTAAGATATTTTGTTTGCAGGATGCATAATTAAGATGTTTAATAGCTTTAACTTTCAGGAATCATAACATGTTAGTTAATCTACCGCTATTTTTTGTCGCGTTCTGATAAAATTAATCATGTTGTTAAGTTTTGATGCTTCGCTCTTACAAATTATCACCAAGCAATGAAGCTTGAGATTGATTTTTTTTTTGGCTCAGCCAATTGTTGAACCTTGTGTAGTTCCATTGTCGACCTTGTTTTTTTCAGACCAACTAGATTTTCGTCTTGGTTTTATGATTGACTGCATAAAAATGCATCATAGTCAGATTTGATCAGTGTTGTCGAAGGTTACTATGATGCTACTCCACGAGATGTGCTTCAGTGTGAGGATGAGTATCTTGGTATAAGATTTCCATCCAGCTCAATGCATGCATGAAAGCAGCTGATTCTGAAGCTCTGCTCAATGGTAATGGATTCATTTATGTTTTCATTGATGATCGTCATCTTCTCTATGTTTTAATATCGGCTCTTATGTCTTTTCCGCCTTCTAAGTAATGTGATGAATGCATGTTACCACTTCTGTAAATAATCTTCGTGTTTCCCACTTAATCTCTTTTTAACATATAAGTATGATGTTTGATTGTATTCTACTGATATTTGTTCATAAGGAGAGACATCTTTACTCACCTCTGTAAGGGGTTGCTACTCACTCTTCCTGATTCCATCTGCACTTTTTAGGTTAATATTGAAGACCAATTTGTTTACATTTATATAAATAAGATATTAATAGTATTCTAACCACTCCCCCCTCAAACCAGCTATGATGTTTGAAGTGGTAAGCTTGTCCGTAATGTAGTTGACACGACTTTGTGTTTAGGGCTCGATCAAGATGTGTCGTCAATTAATGGTTTGCCATCACACATGTAATTGAAATAAGGTGTATACTGTTCATTGGAAGAAGCTGACGACAGAAAAACAGAAAAAAAAACCTGTGCTTTACTACTCTACTTTATGCAATCAACTGGCTGGATCAGGGAGCTGGTATGTTTTAAGTGATTTATCTCCCTCTCCCCAATATTCACATGTTCGCACCTGACAGTTTTATGCTACTTGTAGCTAAATGCATTTAGCTCACAAATTGCAAATAAAGTTGAAAGTATTACCCCAAATACCAAGGTGGAGACAATGAACCAAATTATTGAAGCGTTGAGAAATCTGCGGGGAGTCTTATTTATAATTGATATCAAGCATTTTTAAAGTTATTTTAAGAGTTTCCGCAAAATTTGTTACTTGATAGTTTTACAGTTTTTTCTTTGGTATCCAATTGACATTTTAAGAGTTTCCGCAAAATTTGTTACTTGTTAGGTTTACAGTTTTTTCTTTGCAGCCCGATGGATATTGACTGTCCAAAAATTAAATTTTTAAATAGTCATTTTAAGAAAAAGTGTTCAACATGAAAGTTGTAGATCTCGACGAGATCTACAACTTTTATGTTGAACACTTTTTCTAAAAATGTCATATAATAGACCTATTTTCAAAAGGCGCGGAACTCGGACGGAACTCGCATAGTTCCGTCCGGGTTCCGCGCCTTTTGAAAATAGGTCTATTACATCATATTTTTAAAAAAAGTGTTCAACATGAAAGTTGTAGATCTCGTCGAGATCTACAACTTTCATGTTGAACACTTTTTCTAAAAATATCATATAGTAGATATATTTTCAAAAGACGAGTGTTCCGCATTTTGGGCTGCTATTAGCGGTCCATATTATGTATGTTTTTTATTATTTTGTTGGGCTGTCAATATCCAAAGCTGGGTTGTCAATATAAACACCCTTATTTTACTGTTCATTAGCGTGACCTGCTTAATGTGTCATGCAGTTCTTTTGAGTAAAATTATGTCAAATTTGTTGCCAAAATATTGTAAAATTTAATCTTGCTTGATTAAAACTTGTGACATAATTATAGGAATCTATTCAACAATTTAATAGATGTCATTTTTGAATCGATACAATTATAATGTGATGCGGGATGACGTCACGCCCGCCTGTCACACACATGTTCGTCAATTATAAGTGTTATACTGTTCATAAAAGCTTAATACTCAACTTCCACGCAGCTTTAATATTACTCAACTTCAATTCATAGGGTTTGGACACCTCCAAGTTCTAATTCTTGGCATTTATCCATGAGAATTTTTTAGTTGGTTCAAGCTATAAATTTGATTTGATTTTGATTTTTTTTCAGGAGAAGAAAAGTATTCGGCCAACCTTTTCTGCATAAATTTGGTGGAACACTATTGGCAACGTGCTCTAATGATTTTAGTTGATTCAAGATTTCATAGTTCTGTTACTTTGGAAGAGGAACTCTTTGGAGCCGGTAATGTGCAATATCACGTACACTAGTTTTTCGGAGCCGCAGCTGAGGTATGAAACTCTTGTTTGGTGGTATTTATTGTTGAATTTTTCGGCGGTAAAGCGGTATGTTTGTAATTGATAATCCTGATTATGGTGCGCGCAAGGAGTGTGTTGAGATAATGGTGGAATTTCATTCTTCTGCGCAAGATGACAAGCTGATCGTGATCTGCCGGAAGGATTCAAAAGAAGAACTTAGAGGTGTCGCGTTGAGGTCTCTGACCACAAACTTTATGGAAAAATTGACGGATCGAAGAGTAGCAAATTTCTTATTCTGTGGATTTTGTTACAAATTTGAGTGTTCCAGATGTATGTGTTGAAGAGGAAAGTTTAAAAATTTTTTGTCATGCATCTAGCTAGTTGATGATAATATATAGCTAATTGAATTATTTTTCATTCGGGATGTAATTGAATTTTGGCTTGGGAATGACATTGATAATCACATTTGTAATCACATTGGAAATTTTAACTACTCTTGGCTGTGAAATCATGTTTGCAATTGAATTTTGGGTCCACACTTGCTTCCAAATTGAATATTATTGAATTTTGGGTCCATTCTCGGACTACTTGTATTAATCATCATAATCATTGTCATTGAGAATAAAAAGTGTTGCTATATATGAGGATAACTGCTACAGTAGAAAATCATAAATATTGTCAAATACAAGCATAAACGCTACCATAGAGTATCGTAACCGTAGCTGTAAAATGGAACAATCGCTACCATTGAAAACCATAACCGCTACAATAGATGTACCGATAGTAGCGGTTATAAGGGCGTCACAATATATTGGGTAACCTCTACCATACCCTACGATCACGACAGCAGACGCAACACACACGCAACTGCTACCGTAGCTCTACAGTAGCAATTTTTTCAAATATTGTACCGGTTTTTGAGTTCTATCATATGCATGAGATGGTGTAGTGTAATTTATTAATGGTCTGCCGCGTTACGGATGGAGTTAATCACGGAAGAGGCACGCATGGAGCATTTGAACTGACAGCTCAGATCATTTCGAGAGGTCTCACCTGTTACACCGTGCAATCGCAACGGCTCCCGATACTTTTTTTTGTATATATAGTATAGATATATCTCAGAGTAGGTAGCTAGGTGTAAATTAATTGTATGCAAAACTAGTCATAATTAATTCCTTGTAGGTTAAGAATTGTAAAAGTGGAAATGAGATTGAATCCACTACTGAGATTCTTTGCATCAAAAATATCAGTACCGGCTTTGCATGCTTCCCTAGCTACTAGTTTTTCTTTTCTTTTCTCCTTCCTGCAGCCTTAAAATAATCAAAAGCAAACACATGCATATTAAAGCAGGAATTAAAATTAATTAAAAGACTCCTCCTTTATACAAAAAAAAACATGCATGAAGTATTATATAGAACTGCAACTATATGTATAATATAATATATTTAGATATATTTATAAATAAAGAAAAAATCCATTCAGATTTCAACGTCAACTTTTTGATAAAGTCTGAATGAACTTAGTAGTTTATATATGTTAGGTTTGGCCTAACTCAACCTGAAAAACCGGTTCAACAGGTGAGGGTTGCCTTGTCATATAAACAGATCAGATCAGAGCGGATTGGCGGTGTGGGACTATTATTAACATCCCCCCTCGCCCATAGCATGGATTGACCGGACGGAACCGGGACACAGAGCTCATGGGCGGACCGGACGGAACCGGACAGAAACTGGATGGAACCTGCCTCTGATACCATGTTAGGTTTGGCCTAACTCAACCTGAAAAACCGGTTCAACAGGTGAGGGTTGTCTTGCCATATAAACAGATCAGATCAGAGCGGATTGACGGTGTGGGACTATTATTAACAATATATATGGGTAAGTGGTATTATTAATGTCCATCCATCTTCTCTCGAGAGTTGGACTCGCGGAGAGTAAAGTGCACTCCTGCACTTTATGGTAAAGTCCGGGCATCAAACAACTCGCGTAGATGCACACACACATCTCAAAGCGAGCACATCTCAGCTTTGCTATAAACCTAAATAAAACGTTGGATGTCCGCACTTTACGGGTAAAGTGCAGGGGGTGCCCTTTACCTCCCCCGGATCCATAGTGGAGGGGCCGGGGCTGAGGAGGAAGATGGCTAGACTCTCTAATGATTCAACACCAATGGGCCTTGCTTTAAACCTAAATAAAGCGACCCCGCTTTAGTTATTAATTAATTATCTCATGGCTCTAGATTCAAGAGAGTAGGAAAAGTATAGTTGGGCTTTTTATTAGAATAAGCCAACACAATGTGTATAAAGTGCTTTGTAGGCAATTCTCATCATAAATTAAAATAACTATGCATGGTTATGCGACACGACATGCAAGCATGTTATCTTATTCTTAAGATAGATGGCCAGTAGCACATAGTGTTTTGGACGCAAACAATGAAGATTTTGATGGGATTTTGATGGGATAATCGCGTTGGAAGCAAAGAGTTTTGATAAAATGTTTTTCGGATCCTTTGGCGTCCTTGATATGCCAAATATTTGAATATGCTTATGTATACTAAAATTGTTAATCTGATTTCATTTCTTGCTTTCATACAAAATTTTAAATTTGAAGCATTGGAAATTTTTATTTGTCATCATACTAAGCTATTGATAAATCAACATGCATTTTGTAAGCATGAAATTTGCCAAATATTTTCTACTATCTTTCATACAAAATTTTAATTTGGAGCACGGTGGTATCCTGTGTGTATTTGGATATATAATATAGGGCGTTGTTACGTGCACATAGCCAAAAGTGGTGTGCACGTAACAGCGCCCTATATATGGCCGAGCACTCCTTTGGATATTTGACCCCGCAAAAATGCTTCAAAGTCAAAAAAACTTTGTGCCAATTGTCCATACAAACATTTCATGTGTATATATATATATATATAATCTTTTTGCTAAGAAAATTGGTAAAATTGAGTTTTTTAAGTAAAAAGGTGTAGATATAGTTTCCTTAGGACAGCACACTTAATTTTTTTCCTTTCATTCTATGACAACTTCATTAGAATTCGACAAGTACATTGCTTTTTTCAAATAAAAATTTCTTTCAAAAAACAAAAAATATATACATCTTTTCTACTTTTGCACAAAGTTTCTCAACACAAAAGAAACTATAGCACAAATAGATTCATATAACTTAATATTATTAAAAAATATGATAATTAATATTTTTAGTAAACAATGATTTTTTAAGTAATAAACTATGTAATTAATTTTTTTAGTCACAAGCTCTTTTCTTGTCTTTTTAGACTCTCACCTACTCGCGACTTAGCTCTCGATCATTTTTAGACGTCGCCGACCCGCACCAGCCGGTTAGACTGGTTTTTGTAAAAGACTGGTCCCGTGACCCCTGCAGGATCTTGGTGGTGATGAAGAGAAGTGTATGGAGAAACAACTCAAGAGAAAGATCGCAAGTGAAAGAACCCGTGACAATGTGTTCTATATTTCTCATATTTTCGGTATTTGATAATTTATTTATTTATAATTTGCATAATCTCAATCAATATCTCAACAATAATTTATGATTATCTTAATTTATTTCCCTAGCTAGCCTTCATACTTTTATAAAGCATGTTAAGAGGTTACCTCACAAAAACAATTTCATTTGTTTTTTTTTTGTAAAAATAAAAAAGGCAAATACTTACATGCAGTATTTAACAAGTATAAAACAAATTTTTTTAATAAAGTTTTCTTTTATATTATATATACATGAAAAAGTGAAAACAAGCATGCCCTTTAGTGCAGGAGAAAAAGAAGAATTATTGCTTGGTGGCCATCACTTTTCTTTTTTCCTTCTTTATCCTAAAATTATTGTTAGGGCTCCTCGCTTTCTCTTTATTATTGGTCGAACAAGGCCAAAGTTAGCACTAAAGGTTGTAGTTTTTCTTCATTATTATTTAATTATTATCTTCCTGAAAAAAATATCTATTATTAATCATTAATGTATGATGATCATGATTGTATGAAAAACAAATCTTTATTAATTAATCATTAATAAATGAATTGGATGATTTTATGTAAGTTAATTAGTAGTCCTAATTAACATTTCTCCTTACTATTCGCATAGATCGAAGTGAATCAATGTAGAAACAATTACGCCTGCATGTAACAATTTTCAATTGTTTCTGATTTGCTCTATAACCAAATATGATCTACTTATAACAACGCCCTTTCGACAACTATCCCTTTAATTTGCATGCCATGTGAACATTATTGTGCTTCCATGGTCGGCGGTTCAGAAATTTGTTGTTGTTGGTTTAGTACGTAATTCGTAGCCAACAACTCAGGAATTCATAGCTGGCCGTTCAATAATTCCTGACCGACGCTTCAGTAATTCATGGTCGACGCTTTAGTAATTCTTGGCCGCTGCTTCAGTACTTCGTAGTCGGCGGTTCAATAACTCATGGTCGGTGGTTCAATAATTCATGGCATGTGGTTCATTAATTCATGGCCGCCGGTTCAATAATTCTTGGTCGGCGGTTCAGTAATTCATTGTTGGTAGTCCAGTAATTCATGATCGTCAGTTCAGTAATTCGAGGCTAGTGGTTTAGTAATTATTGTCGGTGGTTCAATAACTTGTGTTGTGGTCGTGCTTTGAGCATGCATGGATGTTGATCCGGGGATCTTTGGGGTCTCTAAAACTTCTGTTTGATCCAAGTTAAGCGCATTGGTGAATTTCTACTTCGATTCCAATGTTACCCTATTAGAGTTTCGCTAAAGAGTTATGAACTCTTCATTGATCAAAATATGGGTAGTGTTGTGGAGCTTGTTAGGGATACAAATGACAAGCACGATACTCGAGGGGGTACTAACACTCCACGGGTTGATGAGTTGATATGGAAATGGTGAGAGTTGGGGAGAATCCTATTATATATCCCTCCAATCTTTGATTGTGAACTTATTGGCAAACCACTTACTTGCACGTCGATAAGGGTTACCGCATATGTCAGTAGTACCGTTGTTAGCTAAGTTAACTTATGACGAAAGAATGAACAAGATTATTGTCATGACTTCGCACGTAAGTGGTAGCGAGGATCAATCATATGGTGGCAGACCACAATATTGTTGTTGTGCTTGTTGATGCTGAGAGATGGTGCCCGATCGATGCATCTGATTTTAATTTTGATGAAATACTTGATTTTGATGAAGTGTCTCGGTTCAAAGGTTGGTACTTCACCGTCACAATCAACAAACGACTGGTAGGTCTACCCCTCGCCACCTCCAAGTGGCCTCTCACTGCCCCAGATTGAAGGTGCACCCTCCTCCCAAGTGCGGTAGGTCACGACACCGTCAGGGCCTGCCCCCCTCGCGGCTACCACGGTTCAAAGTTTGGTACTTCACCGTCACAATCAATAAATGGCTGATAGGGTCTACCCCTCATCGTCTTCAACTGACCTCTCACTGCCTCGGATTGAAGGTGCGCCCTTCTCCCCCGCGGTAGGCCACAACACCGTCAGGACATGCCACCCTCGTGACTGCCTTGGTTCAAAGGTTGGTACTTCACTACTACAATCAACGACACCCTCTGGTTTGGTATCTTAATTTTTGTCTGACCAAAGAGTTAAGATATCATCGGGTCTCGTCCTTCAACAGTTAACCATTCAACGACGTCAACACGTCCAAAATCATTACGCAAGCTAAGCTCAACGCTAGAAGGTAAATTACGAAGGCAATTCAAATAAGTACTCCAAAGCAACATACATATCATCAAAAGATAATATAAATACAAGTACAAATAAGACAAGTACAAAGCCGTCACAAAGCGACGACAGCATACAGACTCAACTAACAAATCAAATACAAACATGCAAAGGCAAGACTACTACTTGCCGACTACGTCCACATCAGAATCAGAACATGAGGCATCATCATCAGAAAGGTCATCAAAACCAAGACCGTAGACATCACATCCGAGCCTCCTACTCACCATCTGAAGCACCTTCGACACTCCACGTCTAAGAGTAACCTCCTGAACATCTACAATCTGGCACTCTACCTCTCTGGTCCAGACCTCCTCATGGATTTACTTGCCAATCAAGCAATGATCGTGCATATAGTCCAATGAGTTCATGTGCTCAACAAGCTCGGCGGCCTTCAACTCTGACACTCGATTCTCTGAGGAAAGTCGCTCCACCTTAGCCTTCGAACCCCCCCAGATCCGTATCCAATCGAGAAGCCTCCTCCTGAGCAATCTTCAGCAACTGCGCAGTGTTCTCCACTAAAGATTTCTCTGTTAGCAACTTCGCTCAGCCCTCCTCAAGCTCTGCCTTTAGCTCGGAACCAATCCCCCGAAATCAAGTTATATCTCGATCATGTTCCTCTCCCCCAAGGCAGCAAGTGAATCCTCCTCCACCCTGAGCTTCTACTGAAGATTTAAGTATCCATCATTCAAACTCACATGGTGATCATTCCACGTGAACGTTATATGAGCCTGAGCTTCCATCTACAACCCAAAAAAGGAAAGGGTCAGAATTGCACAAAACAATCAAACTAAAAATTAGAAACAAGAGAGCTCACTTACCACATCGCTCATTGTCTTCAAAGAAGAAGACACTCGGGGGGGGGGGGGGGGGGGGGGAACCTCCGAATGGGGGGGGGGGGGGGGGGGGCAGAAGACCCCAACAACTCAACTCGCTCAGGATCAACCGAAAGTCTGTATGACTGCATACGCTTTTCCTCCACTAATAAAGAGATACTAAATAAGCGATTTGTCAGCTCTTGAGGCTCTGTAAATCCCAACACAGGAGAAGTTTCATTCTCGTCTCTTCAGATAACGACAACGATCAGGTAAAGAATTCCAAAACTCCCGCGAATCACGGGAATTTCGAACGTAGCCAAACAAAGTGTTCACATGGCGGCGATCCGTTCGACTTGCAAAGTCAAGCCAGCTCTTGTTGCTATAAATCTCAACATGGCCGCCGCCGTCAACGCGAATATCACACCAATCTCTGAACAACTCCAAGGAAAATCTTGAGTCATGCTCTCTGAAGAACGCAACTAGCCTCATGATGTGTGTCATCCCAAGAGGAATAAATTGCGACATGGAGACGCTGCAAAACTTCAAAATGTCAAGCACCTCCTCGCACAGTAGAAGTCAGAATCCAGACCGTAGTATCTTCTCACACACGGTCAACCAGTCCTTTGGCGGATTCTGAACTCTTTCTTCGATATGAGGAATACTCACTTCAAGATCGGCAAATATTCAGTATCTTTTTCTCCAAACTGCAATTTGCTCAGCGGTAAGTGTGAAACACAACCACTTCAGACGACCTTGCGCATTGTGCTTCGAGACTTGAAAGACAAAACAAAAGTTACCAAAAATGATCGCATATGGCAAAAATTGACGCCATCCCAAAAGCATATTGATCACGCCTTGGGTGCTCAAAAGAAGCCCCCCAAGCACAAGCATTTGTGATCCAGTCACAAGCACAGAAAGCCACGCAAATGCGCAAGTGCACGCAGGGGTATATACAGAAACACGTGTGTGCGCCCAAAAGCTCGCACGTCTGTAAGCACGCAAGCGCATGCACCCAGTAATACACAAAAACGCACGCCCAGAGCGTGTAAGCGCTCGTGCCCCAGAGCGCGTAAGCGCTCGTGCCCCGAAGCGCGAGCGCTCGAATGCTCACGCCCCGGGTGCACGAGCGCCAGGAGTGCGTGCGCGCAGGTGCGCGTGCCCCGGACAAGCACCCGCCCAAGGGCGCACGCGCGTGCCCGGTGCGTGCACTCGAAGGTGCACGCCGTGCCAAGGTACGCGCACGCGGATGCGTGTGCAACTAGGCGAGCGCGGGCGCGGGCGGGCCCGGTTTCGCGCAGGAATGCGTAAAACCGCGCACGCACAAGCCCGCGCACCCCCACCTCCGAGCATGTCCGCCGTTGTGCGCCTCCACCTTCGCGCATTCCTGCCTCCGCGCACCGTTTTCTTGATTAGAAACTTTACAACATACTTTGGCATGCACATTGTCGCTAGTCAATCCTGCTGACACTTCTCCGTTCATCGCCACCATGATCTCTATAGTGAGAAGATTCGTAAAAATCCTCTCTCTTCTCACGCTCCGGCTCCAAGCACCGAGAATTTTGGGGCATATGATGAAGTCATCCTAGAATTTATAGAGAGATGGGGTGTTAATAGCCTACCCCTCATGATCCCCACTAATTTAATGGGGTCATAGGGTAACTACCGTGCACACGAACGGCACGCCCGATCCCCTGCACGCACCGCGCACAGATCCCACTATGCGCACCTTCCACGCAACCACCGCAGCTGGACGCCAACCAACGTCGGGCGGTCCGCGCTCGACAGGTTCGGCGAAATCCGGCGCTGCCCCCCCCCCCCCCCCCCTGCGGCCACCTCCCCCACCGTGGGGACGCTCCCACGAAGGATGGCCACACCCCCGCGGCTGCGGTGTCGTAGCCGCTAAGGGCATTTGCACCTCGTGACAGTCCTCCCATGGTCTATTCCCGCAGTCACGGGGCTGCTCCCTCAAAGGGCGGCCGCCCTCCCATGACCGCCTCCCGAGTCGCAGGACTGCTCCTGAATGGGTCGGTCGTGCCCCACGGCCGCGCCTCGCAGCCGCCCTCCTACGGCGGCGGGGGCAAGCCCGCAAGGGGAGGAAAACCTCCCGTGGGCGCCCCACGACCGCCTCTTGTGGTCACTGCCTCTCCCGCTGAGGAAGGCCATTCCGCCGGCCGCAGCTCCTCCACAGGCGGCCGATCGTCTCCGAGTTGGCCGCCCGCTTGTGGCGGGCCTTCGCCACCATTCGATCATCCTATTGTGATCACCGCCGTCTGTTACGTAAGTAACCACCCGCGTAACTACCCACTAACCACCATGGTTAGTGGGGAATATTATTTATTTAATTAATGGTCTGCGGATAACAAATATCATGAAAATAATTTACACTTGAAACTATATTAAATTAATGGTCTACGTAAGACTATTGATTTCGGTGGTTACGGTATGCGGGTAGCCGGGTAAGCACCTCATGGAGCCTATAAAAAGGTCACATGACCTCTCTCATTTCTAACTTTTCCTCCTCCTAGTATTCTTTTTCTTCAGGCCGGAGCTCTGATAGAATCTTCTTACAAGCCTCCTCCCGTCGGGCCACCCGAGAATTTACCTAAGTTCACAACACTCATGAGAAAAAGTCGCTCTGCTCGCCATTCCGCAAAGCCCCCCTACGCGCGTGACACATCTCAAGTCACCGCCAACGCGTCTCTGTGCTCCCCGACACAAAGTTCGCCAGCCAAGTAGTGTTTGAGAACACTCGTCTCCATCAGAAAATAGAAAAAAAAACAAGCTTCGTGTGAGGCGGCATGTCGCCCACCGAGCGCACTATAATCTCTTATCTCAAAGTTGTAACGAGGAGCGGCATGTCGCTCTCGATTCTCTAGACAATCTGTAAATTGCCGCCAATAGTGAAGTTTGAGTGGCACCGTACCGGTCACGTGATTTTTTACCCGGTTGAGGGATTTTCCACGTTAAAATTGTCATATGTACTTCTACTTTTTCTATGACTGTGTGCGCGCTCGACCGTTCCGCGGAGTAAGGTGGTCTACTTTAGTCCGGTCTACCAGGCGGGTTGAGTTGGCCGCAACAAAAGTGATAAATAACATTAACTCTAAATCAATGTCACCTCTGAACTGCATGAAATATGATTCGAATCAGTTTTAATTAATTAAAAATATTATGTAATTATTAATATATTTTTATTTTAAAATTAAAAATAATAAAATTTAAATCAAAATAAAAATTATGAAGGCTTGAAGTATTTTATTTGCTCTTTGAGCCCGCTCGATTCGATTTCGAGCCGACTCGGAATCGGGCCTAATCGACTCATAATTGATTTCGATTTCGAGCCGAATTCGAGTCGAAAATTTCGATTTCAAACTATATCAAAATCATTCGAACTCGACTCGATATCAACCGTAACGAAAATATTGTTCCAGCAGAAATGATTGGGCAGATTTGTAAAATATAATAAATCAATGCTGCCAAAAATGACATGCATATAAAATCATTCTAAATTAATGACGTGTAAATAATATTTATTAAGTGATTAATAACATTGAGCTTTTAATTTGGAGGGATGCACAAGTCGTTAGTGTCCTTTTCTCACTGTTAGTCGTTACCAATGTTGACAAAACATACACGCCTCTTATAGGGAAAATAACAGGGAATTGATATTTGTACCCAACATAAACTTCGTTTTTGTTTCTCTCAAGCCCTAAACTTCCGCAGTCGAACCTTTGCCTATCCGCTCGCAGTCTCTCCAACGGTCCAATAATATCCCGTCACTCCTCGCGCCCTCTATTCCATCGCGCCTTCCGCCCATCTTCTCGCCGGCGCTTCTTTTCTCTTTTGACGCCCGACGCCCCCTATATATTGTCACGACCCTCCGACCATTCCTGACTTTAAATGAACATGTGAAAATAGTTTTCTTAATATAAGAGAAATGTATACATCAGAGCAATACAAAGCACCCGCATTTGACAGAAAAGAGTGCAGTGATTATTGTCACAAAAATAAGTGATGACTGTTTGCGGCGACGGCGATGACGGTTTGCGGCTGCGGCGATGACAGTTGACATGGAGGCGATGACGGTTTTGGTGCGGCGGCGGCGATGACGGTTTCGTTTCGGCGGCGGCGATGACGGTTTCGGTGCGGCGGCGGTGATGACGGTTTGCGGCGACGGCAATTGAGGTTGACGAGACGGCAACAATAATGGCGGTTGACGCGGCGGAGGTGATGACGGTTGACGCGGCGGAGGTGATGACGGTTGGCACGACAGCGGCGATGGCGGTTGGGGCTGCGGCGGCAGCAGTGATTTCAATGTGGCGTTGGCAATGGCGGTTTGCGACGACGACGACGATGACGGTTGGCGCGGCGGCGGACAGGGAGGCGGTGATGGCGGTTGGCACAACAGCGGCGATGGCGGTTGGGGCGGCGGCGGCAGCAGCGGTTTCAATGCGGCGTCGACAATGGCGGTTTGCGACGACGACGACGACGGCGGTTGGCGCGGCGGCGGCAGACAGGGCGGCGGTGATGGCGGTTGGCACGACAGCGTCGATGGCGGTTGGGGCGGCGGCGGCAGCAGCGGTTTCAATGCGGCGTCGGCAATGACGGTTTGCGACGACGACGGCGATGGCGGTTGACGCGGCGGCGGCGATGATGGCTGTTGGCGCGTTGGCGGCGATAACGATTTGCGACGACGGCGATGTTGATTACGTCGGGGGGGGGGGGTTCGAATATCCACACTCCATGCATGAGGTGCGGCTAACGCCTCTCAGGAGACCATTGAATTTCATAATATTATTATGTATTAGTACAAATATCAATTATCAATACAAATATTTATTTTGAGTACAAATATTTATGGGTTACAAATAGCCACTTATGAGGTACCAATAACAATTCCGAAATAAAATTATAAATTATAATAATTTTAAATTTGATAATAAAAATAAATACTAATAAATATAAGTAAAAGAGGAACAGCCTTTCTCTCCGCTCTGTCTCTCTCTTCTCCAGCTGAGCTCCCAGCGGCTCTCCGCAGGCTTCCTGATTCCGATCTCTGCTTCCCACCGCTCCTCCTCTCAACTCTCTGGTAATCTGCATTCGACTTCATTATTTTCTCTTGAATCTTCTTCGCATGATCGTATCATCTCTCGTTGTTGGTCGTTTCTGTAAGTCTCAGATCCGACCTCCTAGATTCCATGATTTTGTTTACATGTTTCGGCGTTTAATTTGATATTCCGTGCTCAAACTTCTCCGCATTTTGACTCGTGAAGCTTTTAATCTCGATTTGTAACTGTGTTTGCTCATTGGATCTGTGGGATTCTTGTAATGACGGGAGTATTTAGGAAAAAGAACAATTAGGGCAAAGTTGTCTTAGGTTGCTAATGCAGCTGATGCAATTTCAATAATACACCAATTTAGGAGGTTGTTCATCCCGTTTGAGTTTGAGGCTTGTCCGTCTTCCCCAAATGTACCAGGTAAGGAATTTAATATACATTTAATCAATACGAGCTGCGAGTAATCATTGGATCTGGTGATCTTACTTTTATACTTCATCTCCTAAAAGCTTCTTTCCATGCAAACCATCATTTGTTTGCAGCGGAAGCTTCATATCAATTCAAAGATTTGGATGATACTTGTGCGGGAACTATTTGCTTAACCCTAAAATCATGTATATTTTTATTCTTAATGATATTGCCAATTTCTTAGGTATGTTTGCTTTCAAGGAATTTGACAGAATGCAAATCCATTTTACTTTGTATTTTCATTTTGATTTGGTTTCTATGCAACGTGGTTTTGTTTTGGCTGGAGGTTCTGAATGGAAAATACGATTGCGTAACTACGGGCACAATCGAGAAAGACGTGAAAATGCCGTTCAGCGATATACCAAAAACATGATGGATCGCTGAGCTTATACAACCAAACGATCTATGCCTCGTGTTGGCATTTGGAGTTGAACACGGCTAAGCCCCAATAATTTGCCAAACAGAGCCTTCGGGCATTTGATTTGCTTGAAATTAGAAAATGTGTTTTGTGAAATGATAGAATTTGTTGTTTACTTGTAAGCTTGTATTCATTAAACATAATTAAAGAAAACAATGATAGGAAGGCGTGGATATGCCTCAATGTACTCTTAGGTTTGTCGTTGTTTCCTTCTTGCCCACCTAAGAGAGATGATTCAGTTGTTCAGACCCAAGGGGCATTGTTGGTGGGAAAGCCTCTCCATTGGACGGTAGCTGTTTCGTCTAGTAATCATTGATGAGCATTGTTTACTTGGACAACACCCACTTTAATGTCTTAACTGAGTTGGGATTGTGGCTGACCCACCTGGGAGAGGTGATTCAACAAGATGATCCCATTTGAATGAATTTAGTTGGAAAATATGAAATACCGGGCGGATCCTATTGTTCTTTGACAACTTCAAGTGGTATGCAGTATCATGGATCCTATTGTGGTGTGACAGCTTCAAGTGGTTTTTCCTCCGCTCTCAATGATTTGGAATGGACCATAGTAGTGGGAGGTGTGTTTCGGGTTGAAGCGATGGGCAACCGACATTTGGTGGTGCTGACGAAGCTTCATAAGCATCCAGTAGCCACGAGTGTAGGACACATCTCTTTGAAATTGTGATGTGTTCTATTTTTTGTTTTGAAATAAATTAAAGAACCCAATACGACTAATTAAGCCAAGTTACAATTCCAAAAGAGGGGAATCCTCGATAAATAAGTTTAAACTCGCTATGATTTGATTAAATGAATAGTGGAGTCCTAAGCGGGAATAATTTCCGCCACAAGAGATTCGCTTAGCTTACCTGCAAACAACAATCAGAGGTGAAAATTAAAGAAATAAACGATAATGCATGGTGATGAAACGCAAGCATGAACTATTTTGATCACTTAGTTTAATTTCATGAGTTCACAGTTAACAGTAGGGAGCGAGTCGGTTACCTGCAGTGACTTCCCAGGATGGAGGGGAGTATTCAGCTTGGCTACAGTGATGTGGAGACTTGGAAAGTGGTTCTTGCAATGGAAACTAGCTGGCATGGCTCTAACATAGGAGGGAGGGGAAGATTGGGATTAATCGGCTTGGCTATAGGAGAGTGGAGTCTTGGGAAAGTGGATCTGACAGTGGAGGCTAGCTGACAAGGCTTGGGTACGAAGGGCGAGGGATTCTGAAGCTCGGGTGAAATGCTAGGGACTTTGAGGAGTGAGTGGGGTTGGATAACATGAGTTCTGGTGACTGGTTCGTCGGGGGCGCCAAAAGAGGTACGGGAGGAAAACGACGACCGGTTACTGGGAAGAAAAGGATGGAGCCATCGTGTCTTTAGCAATGGGGTCGTCAGAGGTCCATCGACAGAGGCTCACTAGAGGCCAATCTCTCTATGGGAAGGGGAGATGGTGACATCGAGCGCGGCGAAGCTGGCTAGCAGGAAGAAGCTCGCTAGAGGGAGAACTGAATGGAGACGATAAGTCCCGTTCTATTCCCTTTCCAGTCTGGTCCTGACTTTGGACCATGGGGATGTTAAATAGTTGGAAGTTTATTAAATGGAGGGGCGGTTTTGGATTTCATTTAAGCGAAGGAGCTTCAAAATCATTAAGGGGAGGGGGCTTCATAACTTAAAAGCCATATGGGAAAACAAAGAGGTGATTTGAAACTCACAAAGAGAATAAATTCCAAAATTTAAAATGAATGTATATAAATCTTTTATTTTCGGAATTGATTCACAAGTCATGCAATTAATTCAAGGTCGCGTTGGTCGGTCAAGCCACACGCCAGAACAAAAATGTGGCTCCGACTAATATAAAAAAAAAATTTGTGATACTACAACAACAACAAAATAACATAAGTAAAACATTAATTTAAAAATAACAAAATGAGGAGCATAGTTCATCTGGATGCGTCCAAATATTTTATTTGAATGAATTGGTTGTATTTTGATTGTCAATCTAACACCACAAGGATGCAGTCGTAGACACTCGAGCATGGAAATCACGTAGTAAAATTTATATCGTTGTCCCCACAAACAAAATTTGGAATCAGAATGGGTTGAACCAGACCGCAGGGGTGAGTGCCTCATATTTGGCGTATTGGCACGCAATGAGTTGGCAACGAACTGTTGAGCAGAGGCTAGCATCTCGCAACAATAGAGTGACCCAACCGGGATATCATCTCGCAACAATAGAGTGACCCAACCGGGATATGGTAGGTGGAAAAGGCTTTTAAGTGGCCCCGTGTGGGGTGTCGAATAAAACTTGCGGAGGAGGTGACCACAAAGGATTTTGAGAAATTGGACATTTCTAGAACGGGTGCTAAGCAGAGGGTATCCTCGTCCGACCAGGAGAAGGGACTGTTTGCCTAGCCCTTAAACAATTGGTTGGGGGTCGGGAGATGCGACCAATCATGGTTGAACCGTTAGTAATAGTCTGTAAGGTCAAGGAATTCTCAGACTGTGCAGACTGAGGTATCTGTCAGGCCATTGACATGACCATGACTTTTTTTGACTCTATGGCGCGTCTAAATGTGGAAATGATAGGACCTAATAGTCTATCCGGGAACACTCAAAAGAACACTTCTTGATGTAGACAGATATGTTACGCTAAGTCAGAGGTGAAGGACACTATGTAGATGTTCAAGATGCATATCCTATGAGATACTATATACCAATATATAATCAACAAAGACCAAGACGAACTCCCATGGAAGGGGTCAAAAATATCATTAATTGTTGCCTAGAAGGTGGACAACGTGTTTGGCCATGCCGAACGACATGATCAAGAACCCATAGTACCCATCATGGTTGCAAAAGGCCATCTTGGGTACATCCTCTGCTCCTACTTTAATTTGATGTAACCTGAACTGCAAATTGAGGTTGGAGTAGATAGTGGGTTGACACCATGAAGCTCCCTCAAAAGCTCATTGATCAGCGAAGTTTGGTACTAGTCAACAATGGTGGACTTGTTCAATACGCGATAGTCCACTCAAAAATATCAATTGTCATCCTTCTTCCACACAAGGAGGACGTGATTGTGGAAAGTAATAACGTTTGGTTGAATGAAGCCTGCTTGGAGCATCTCAGAAAACATTTGCTCCATTGCATCTTGTTAGGAGTGTATTTCATCTCTCCTTTTACTTTTCGTTGTTTTCTCCTTTTTATTGTTATATCCTCATATCCATATTATAAATAAAGTAGGGGTTCTATTTAATTATCAACAAATCTATTATTCTGCATTCCACTATGGTATTAGAGATATGTTGCTCTAGCTCGATGTAGGAGCCACACAACTCTTTTTCATTCTTCATCTCGTTGGTCTTGCTCGTGCCCATGATTTTTCACCCTCGACGGTGATTTGTCGCCCGCTTACACTCGTCCCCATGTAATTATCCATCGATCGATGCTCATCTTCGCTCAATTAACACTAATCCACCCGGCTGGCGCTCTCCTCGGCCCAATCCGCTCGGTCGACGCCCCTTCCGCGTGATCCGATCCTGGCTCCGCTCATCTGATTCGGAGGCTTTCATAGACCTCCATTCCCCTTTACTGTTTTAGATGCCACCCCTTCTCTTCTCACCCCCCCCCCCCAACTAGTGTTTCCTCTTGTTGTGCCCAACACTAGAAATTATATATGGCCTTTTACAGGTTCTTTTTGCTAGCTGATTTCATGTCCAACCCTTTTTTTAAATGACTTGATTTCAATTCTGAATCTTATAATCTCGGTAAGCTTCGAGCTTCTCTTTTCAATTCTTTTTGTGTTGTGAGTCATGTTAGAGGTTGTTACGTCCAGAGATTCATCCACTCCCACTGGATATACTCGGAATCATACGACCTTCCCAACTTATTGTGGTTTACCTGGATGACACTGATTAATTACATTGGGCCTGATCTGTTACGACAACCCTTAGAGTTAGAAGTTATTTGACTATATCAACGATGCAATTAAGGAACCAAAAAGGATGACAATACTTTGGGAAAATAGGATTCTGAGAATCCTCTTGTGATTGCATGACTGATTAACTTTATGCAAGTGACAATTGCTATGAATTATGTGTTCTTGGATACCTCGGGATATTTTAAAATGCACAACGCCTTACTCCCTCAAAGGGAATGCCTATCAAGTCTATGACTTATGATAGAAGATAGCTCTTTTGAGGCAGGAATATCTCCTTCCTTTACCTATTACTTGGAGTTCCCTCAACACTATCAAGAATACGATCACATTTATCCTTTCACACCATAATCTCAAGTTGATACGGATGTTTGTGAGGGTAAGGAGGACAGTAACTGGGTTTTCGAATTTCTACAGAGACTTCAACGTGACTGATCAGATTATTGTTCAAATTCTTAGGTATTCTTCTATTTCCACCTTTCCAAAGGTGTACAGTGCAGTGTTGACCACCAACAATTTAGATCTCTGGAGCCTGTTCCCAAAGGATAAACGCTGATTCATTCACAACATACTTCTGGGTAACATCGAGCTCGTGATTTCAAGCATAAGTCTATTCGCAAGGATCATCATATTTACGATTATTATGGGTAAATTCGGCGTACTCAGTAGACTTGTTTCAAGGTTCACAGGTTCCCTCCACCTAGAGGAGGAACCCCACTGGGAGGTCATAGTAGAGGACGCTTCCCAGGGCACAAGGTTCTATTCTACCCCGATCCACACATTTGACTGAGACATTTAAGGATACTGGGTCTGGTTTTTTTTGGTTCGGTCCCTCCCATTCCGGTCTCTTCCTTGTCCGTAGAGGAATTATAGACTCTCCCTCGATTGATACATGGTATTTCTTCAGAGTTTTCCCTTGGACCGTCATCTTCTTTTGCCCAGTTTGAGTGTTATTCTGCTACCACGACTACTACTCACTAAATCATAGAATCTCGTGTCATAAATCATATGATTGGCTAGCCCTCGGTTTTTTTCTCTTAGTTTCCTCTTTTAGTTAAGGATGAAGTAAGTGTGGATGCTAACTCTCTTGTCTCTATTTCAAGAAAGGGATCTATACACTATCTTATGTTCTTCATATCCCGAGAAATTTTTCTCTAGTCTCTATTAACCACTTAACTAAAACTATAAATTGTTCAGTCACCTTCTGTCCTTGTTATTATTTTCAGGATCTGAGCATGAAGACGGAGATTGGATATGATATTATGCAATATGGTTTGTGCGTGTTTGACACTGCTTCTCCTCCCCAAGCTTACCCAAGCTCCCAGTTGCCTTTTTTATTCTGATAGCAACGTCATGTCATTCCTCTCCTGATAGGCTGATACTCATCACCTTCTATTTTATGCTTCTCCTTCTTACTTGTCTAGAGATTTTACGTGTGATGAATGTGTTCCAACTTAACATAAGTGATTCTCTTTTAGTAATATTGATATCTATAGTACTACACATTTTCATATTATCCACTCTAGGGGGCAAACGAGTCAATATCTAGTAGAGATCGCCAAAATTTTCAAGCTCGAGCTTGTTATTTTGAGCTCGAGATCGAAGAGCACGTAAATATAGGCATGTGCTCGAGCATGACGAGCACACATACAAGTTCGATCTCGACGAGCTCACTTATGCAAACTCGAGCTCGACGAGCTCACATATACAGGCTCAAGCTCGACTCATGAGCTCACGAGCTTTTTTGCTCATGAGACCTGATGGTTTCACACGAAGCTCTGCTGATTTCTCTCTCTTCACTCGTCATCAACCAACTGACACTGTTATCCTCCTTGTGTATGTTGATGACATTCTAATAACAGACGACGACACCATCGAGATCTGAAACATAAAGCAACATTTAAACTCAACTTTTCAGACAAAAGACCTATGCAATCTTCGATATTTCCTTGGACTTGAGGTTGCAAGGAGACCTGATGGACTTGTCCTATCCCAACAGAAGTACTGCACTGATCTTTTGCAAGATGCGGGCTACTCAGGATGCAAACCTGCAGACACTCCTATGGACGTGAATCACAAGTTGTTTGTTTGCACACGGATCTGGAACTGATTTTGTTCTTACAAATCCAGAGTACTACTGACGTTTGGTAGGGAAACTAATCTATCTTACAATTACACGACCTGATATCTCATTTATCGCTGGGTTGTGAGCCGATTTATGCATACTCCTCGGACATCTCATCTCCAAGCCGTCGAGCGGATTCTCAGATACTTAAAGACTGCTCTAGGACAAGGACTTGTTTACAAATCGTCCTCCTCTCTGCCCCTTATTGCGTACTCTGATGCTAACTACGTCGGTTCCCTTGATGATAGGCGTTCCATGACTAGTTTTTGAACCTACCTTGGTGGACACCTTATTACCTGGGGTAGCAAGAAACAGTCAGTCGTTGCTTGCTCATCTGCAGAGGCCGAGTACCGTGCTATGACAGCGATTGTCTTTGAGCTCACCTGGCTTAAGAGTCTTCATAGTGATTTGGGACTCAAACTCTCCTCTCCGGCCACTCTATTCTGTGACAGTCAAGAAGCCATACATTTTGCCAAGAATCTCGTATTCCATGAGCGAACAAAGCATATTGAAGTTGACTGTCACTTCATTCGGGAAAAAGTTCAGTCGAAGAAGTTAGAGTTAGAGCATGTCTCTGCGTCAGGACAAGTTGCTGATATATTCACGAAAGCTCTCTCTCGGACATTATATCATCAGTTCTTATCCAAGCTTGGTGCCTACGACTTGTACGCTCCAGCTTGTGGGGGAGTGTTAAGATGTAATGAAAAAACTCATTAGGAGGAGCTCATATAGAAGCCCATGTATATTCTATTTAGTCTCACATTATAGATGTAGAAGGCTCTCTCTCTCTTTCTCTCTATATAAGTATATGTATTCTTGTATTTAGACATATAATAAAATTATTAGTGATTTTCTCTCTCTTTCATATTTTTCTACAATTCGCATAGATTAAGTTTAATACCTCAGACAATGATATGAGGTAGTTGTGTTGTGTCAAGAAATATGAGCACGAACAATAAGTCGCATTGCATGACGAAAACACGAATATAAACTCGGGAGATCCGCTCCCGCCAAGCACTCGGAGGTTGGGTCCTCCAAAGTACTCCTTTCTCTAAAGAGAGCCCAAATGACTAAGACTCCATCGGTGAAAGACGTCGCACCTAAGGCCTCCTTATATAGGTGGAGATCCCACCACAAGACAAACACTAAGGAAAAAACAATACATAATTAATACAATATTATTTTAAAGGTAAACACGACATTGATAAACTTTTATGAGGTGAGGCCGAACATCCGAACACATGTCGTGACATGTATGCGATGCATATACGTATCAACTTACTTGTCCTGAAGAGTGGTCTTGTCCCCAAGGTCGAGCGAGGAGACCTTGAAGATTGAAGTCATGGTGTAAAACACGTCAGTTGGGCCACGGTCATGGACAGAGCCGAGACGAGTGGAAGAACAACGAAAGAATTTTTTTCGCAAAGTTGTGTTTTATGCACGAATATATTGTGCTAAAAAGGGAACTCGGGGCACTAAGTTGGGGCGTGATGCATGCAAAGAGGATGACCATGCTTGAGTGGCAAAGGGTAGTGCAAAGAAACTAAAAAATAAATATAGTGGGGCAGCGATTCTGGCTTTGGGTGGGAAGGGGCGTGATGGAAATGTGGGGTATTTTAAGATGAATAAGAGACATTGAATGGCAAAGGTGCAGGGGGGCCCATCAAAAAATTAAAGAAGAGGGAAACATGTGTAGGGGGAGGGTGTAGTGGCAGCCTGTGTAGGGCCTAAGAGAAAAAAAGGAGACTGGACAAGGCTGCAGTAAGCAAGTAATACTGGGTTCAGCAGCTCTGTGAGGAACAACGGAGCTTGAAATGAAAAAAATTAAGCACTAATCAGACAGGTGGAGTGGCTCGATACCAGGGAGAGAAGAAGCACGGCTGGAGAACGGGGGAAGCAAACGACCAATTCTGGCGTGGAAGACGATAGACAGAAGAGCTGAGAATGAGGGGAAGTGTGCAACGGAGCCGGTCGACGGTGCTGGGAAGCACGCCAGGACCGCTGGAGGAAGAAAAGGTTGGTGGTTCTCGTGTGGGACCTGTTGCACTCCTGGTACCGGGAAGAGGAGAAAGCGAGGATGGCGATGGAGTGTGTTGGAGTTGTGGGTTGTAAGGAGAGACAAGCGAGGTCAGTGTAAGGAGGAACGAACTGTGTACGTGGTTGTACGGAGCGCGTTGTTGTGGCCAACTGCCGGGTCAAGAGCGGACGGGGGCAGATGTAGGATGGTCGGCGACATCGGATGGCCGAAAGGGGCAAGGCGGGGGTATTGCCACACCCGGTGTTGTCGTTCTTGCGTACGACGTCCGCCCCTAGCGGTTCACCCGAGTCCATGGGAGAAAGGTTGGGAAAGTCCTTAAGTAGCATTTAGGTGTGAGGACGGCTTGGTGTTGGCAGAGACCAGTGGGCGCATAGGGTGCCATATTCAATATCCATTTTGTAGTGCGTGGGTGGGTATCCCATCGGCGCCAGAGAACAATGACTGGAAGGGCACCGAAGGAAGAAGTCAACGATGAAGCTTGTGCGGCATGGCGAGGATCTTTTCCATGGCCGCGTCGATCCGATCTCAACGAGCATGCAACGAGTCCGCAAGGTGATCCATGACAGAAGCCAAGGAAAAACACTAGCTTTTGGCGACCGAAAGCACAATGGTGGAGAGCGGGAGATGTGATCAATTGATACGAGGTAGTTGCACAATGGTGGAGAGCACAAACAATAACTCGTATTGCATCAAGAAAACACAGATTCAAACTCGGGAGACCCACTCCCGCCAAGCACCCGGAGGCAAGGTCCTCAAAAGTACTTTCTCCAAAGATAGACTCCAAAGATGAACGACTAAAGGACAAAACAAACACTAAAGGACAAAACGACACATAATTAATATAATGTTATTATAAAGGTACACATGTCATTGATAGACTCTCGCGAGGTGAGGCCGAACTTCCAAGCGCATGCACTTACATGTACACAATGTGTATACCTATGTTATTAAAGGCGCGCCTAAGGCTGCAGGCTCACCCGGCTCAGAGATTTGCTTCTCTATGCGTCTTATTTGCGCCTTTAGAATATAAAATGCGCGTCTAAGTGAAATTTTTGTTGTAATTTTTTTTTCAAAAATTAAGAAAAAAATAATGCAAGAATTCAATAATTTTTTATTGATTTATTGTTTGTGAAAAATATTTGTGATTTGAGGCATAGATATGATATAAATGTCCGTATTGATTCTATTTTTTAAGAGATATAAATGATAGTAATAAATGATTAATTAGTAGATTAGATGAAAAATTTGATCGAAAAGCTGAAATAATATTTGATGTTGATTATTTAAAATGGATGAGGTTGCGTTTTGCCTTCGTCAGGCGGGCGCCTCCGCCTTGAGCCTTGCCCCTAGGCTCCAAGACCCCTTTGCGCCTTCTTGCGCATTTAATAACTAAGGTGTATACGTATCAGGCAATAATAAGCAGGAACAAAGGGTCAATTATTGAGACCTCCTCTTGGACATGACATAATTACACAGACCTCCCTTATAGTTTTTGAGATTACAAAACCTCCCGTTTAAGTTTTCCCTGTTAACAGGACACCCCTTCTATTAAAATTTTGGAGAAAAAATGGTAAATTCAACCGTATTGGTTATTAATTTTCTCAATTTACCTTTCGTAATATGGTTGAAAATATTCTGGAAATTAACCATCTTATTGAATTTTATTGATTTTCTCAATTTATCCTTTGTAATCAGCCATTAACGTTACTTGAAATCATTCTTTTTGTTTTATTTGGTGTACATTGTGCAGGCTCAGAGATGAGATTTTTTGCATTTCAAAATGTAGAGGGGAGATTGTTGTAATTATGTGTAGTCTCATGGAAGTCTCAATAATTAACCCAAGTAACAAATGGAAAATGAAAAATAATAAAGTAGAGCATAAAATAGATAGGATAAGGCTTTAATGATTATCATATGATGTTGATGATAATGAAATTAGGCTTCTTTTGGAATGCTTCTTTGTTTTTTTGCTTTGGTTTTTTAAAGCAATTTTAAGACGGTTGATTGAATTGTCGTGAGAAAAAACTCAGCTTCACTCTTCTCATGCAAACCAAAGCTTAAGTTATTAACGTGTTTTGCTTCGTAACTGCGCGACACTTAGACATGGCCGATGAGTATAAATGTAGCTTAAATTGAATTTCCGCTCAACTGTGCAGAAACTGTCAAAAGCAACTGCAATGTTTCACCATTCAGGTAGCAGGAACCACAGATCCAAAGGCTCCAATGTGAAAAGGATACTTCAGATGGCTGTTCTTCTTGCCGTAGCCTGTTGGCTGATATACCAGGTCAAGCAGTCGCACCAGAAAAAAGTAGAATTCGCTAGAAACAATGAGATCAAAATTAGCAAAACTGGCGAAGAAATATATTTGGGGAGAAAAGGCGATGCCGGTTCCGAAAATGTGGTAATCATAGATGCGAATACACAGGTTTCTGATGACAGCACTGAAGCAAAGCAAGATGAAGTTCGTCATGATATACAGGTTTCCGATGACAGCACTGAAGCGAAACAAGATGAAGTTCATCATGATACACAGGTTTCTGATGACAGCACTGAAGCGAAGCAAGATGAAGTTCGTCATGATACACATGTTTCTGATGACAGCACTGAAGCGAAGCAAGATGAAGTTCGTCATGATACTGCAATTCTGAATAATGAAGATATTCCCACGGATACACCTCACAGTGATGATCTCTTAGATTCTCAAGAAAGTAAACCAGAGCAACATGACCATTCCCATGCCAATGATGGAGAGGAACACGAGGATTCTAAAGATAGCGAAAAAACTGAAAACACCAAAACTTATTCAGGTGCAGGAGAAGGTGTTGAAGCGACGGTGGTGGGTGAGGAGACCACTTCAAGCTCCGCCGACGATCAAAGTGGGAAGATCACTGGAAAGGAGAACGGAGAAGCAAGTGGCGAATCCGGCGTTCAAGAGGTATCAACGGACGTTGACGCTTCGAAGGGGAAGGGGGTTGACTCTGATGAACATAACAATTCTAGTTCTGAAATTTCTATCGACAGTAATATCGACGGCCATGCCGGGGATGGCGCAATAACTAATGACGCCAATGCGTTTCATGGTGATGCTATTCATGAAGCTGAAGCAGCTGGAGTGGAGAATGTGGATGCCAACTTTGAGGCCTCCAAAGGAGGAGAGGTTGGAGCTCAAGTGGAAGGTGTTTCTGAAGTTGAGAATTCTGATAACAATTCTTCAGGAGAAAGAAAGACTGAATCCGAAAATTCATCCTCTGATGCGGAAGGGAAGAGAATTCATGGTGAAGAGAATTCATCAGAAGCTAGTAGTAATGTTGATGGAAACTCTCAAAATAATAACTCCCAGGAATCCAAAAAAGAAACAGAGAAGTCAGAGGAGGGTGCTGCTGGAGATGCTGTTGAATCTCAGGGAAATGAAGGTAGAAAATCTGAAGAAAAATCTAATGATGTGAGTGAGAAAGAAGGCGGCTCAGTTAATGATGGAGCCGCAGCATTGACGGAAGTCAATGAGAAAATAAGCTCTGGTGATTCGAGCACGGAAATTCCTACAGGAGAGGCTGCCCGCTCGGAGACGGAGAGCACCAATGGCGGGAACATGGAGGAATCTAATAAGAGCGAGCAAAGTTCTAACATGGAGACTGGGGAAGAGGGATCAGCTGTTCAGTAGGGGCTAGTAGTGAAAGCAGCATATAATAATAATAATAATAACAGTAATGAAGAAGAAGCAAATGAGAATTGGGTGAAGCATATGAAGTATGAGGCTGTATAGTCTGGTATTTGCTCTTTCACGTATTGAAAATCACTTTTTTCTGCTTTCCTATTTTACTACTCCACCTGGTCCTTAAATTATTATTATTATTATTATTATTATTATTATTATTATTATTATTATTATTATTATTATTTAGGGACTGGGAGGAGTATATTACAGGAATATGCCCCCGCTACAGCTGTACCATGATAAACATTTGACATCATTTTGCATAATTTTCTTTTCCTTTTTCCATTTGTTCGAGCTTTGAAAGCAGCCTCGTGTAAAAATGCAGGATAAGGTTTGCCTACATATCAACCTTGTGGTGGAATCCTTCCCCGGACCCTTGCTGTGCGGGATGCGTTGTGCACCGGGCTGCGCTTATTTATCCAAATTCAAGGTGCTGAGGAATATTTATCGGGCCATCACACTCTCAACTCCTCGCAATGAGTCCCATCTTTTTTAAAACCCTAGGAACAGAATCAGCAGTGCAAGATACAATCTTTATTTTGGGGGTCAAACTTTGATCGTTTATGACGGTTTTGTTGTTGTAAAATATGTAAAAAGAAAAATCACAGTGAACAAATGATTTTGCACAAAAAATGATTGTAAACAATCTATTGGATGATTAAAACCTTCATTGGCTTTCCTTGTTGCTACATTGCCTCATTGCGTTGCGCTATAAATAAGAGTAGCTGCATGGAGTCGTCATGTGCAGCAGTCGTGTTTTCTTAATGAACTGAGAGAGTCCAGTGGCCTGCTGGAAAAGTAAAAGCTATTAACATTAGGTCTAAACCCTAAAGGGAATAAAGATTGGGGAATGGTTTCTTCAAAATAAATTGATTGGGATTGAAAATTTAAAGAGGGAAAAGGTTGGGGACTGAACTTAAAATGGGGAAATGCTGGGATTGAAATAGGTATTTTGCCAAGAGTTTTTTGTGAAGGTTGGTCTTTATTTTAGAGCAATATTATTAGAACCCTAGAGTTCGCTATTGACCGTCATACAATAGCACCTAAATTTTTTTTTTTTTGCACCAACATGCTATTAGCACATCACCCAAAAAACAGAAACTTCACAAAAATCTAATTAACACACATTGACAACCTATCTATTTGATGAAAAAAAAACCTCAAACCCTCAAATTGATTTGCATATCACAAACTCCAAAATTCAAGTAAATATCACTAAATAATTGTCACTGGAGCAGAGGAATCGTTCGGATGAAGCAGGAGAAGGCATGAGAAGAGTTGGAGCATCCACAAGGTTGCCAAAAATAGCCACAAGTATGGCCTGAAGAGTCACCAGCAACCAAGAGAAGATGCGGCGCAATGTCAGCAATGCGCGCGAGCGAAGATCGTGAATTCAAAGGTCACGGTTTAGGGCAAGGGTGCAATTATAAGATTAGAATATTAAAAATTAGATGTTATTTAATATTTTTTATGGAATGCTAATATCCATATGTGAGTGCTAATATAAATACTCTAATTTTATTATAAAGAATCTACAATCCTTTAATTTATAGCTTTACAAGCAGCCCATACATCAAAATTAGTCCTAATAATCTTTTAAACTTCAGCTTGTGGAGGTTATTGTCTTCCATAGCTCCACATTGCATTTAATTTGGCATTTATTGAATTAAAATTCAAAATGAAAATCATCCTGAACCATATATACAACTTCCAAGCTGATTTTCAAATATTATTGGGCATTTCTTTCCAGAATTAAAAACATCGTATTCATGTTAACCCAGGATATAAAAATAATAATAATAATAATAATAAAGAATAGATACTAGCATCATCTATTCAGGAGATCGCCAATCTGTTCTCCATCCAGCTAATGATGTCCCGGGCAATCTCCTCGCGCTCAGGCTCAAAGAGCAGGTCGTGCAAAAAGCCGTCGTAGAGCTTGATGTCCTTGTGCCGGGATGCGGCCTGCTCGTACAAATCTCGAGAAGCGAGAGGGTCGGTGACCCTATCAGCGGTTCCGTGGAGAACGAGGAAAGGCACCACGACTGATCTTATGTTCTGCATGAGGTGGGACGAAATGCGTAGTATTTCGTGGCCGGTTCGAATCCTGATGGGCCCGGTGTAGACCAGCGGGTCCGAGTATTTGGCCATCATGGCCGCCGGGTCCCTTGAAACGGGAATGCCCCTTTTATTTGCTCCTCTGAATTGATATTTTGGAAGCACCAGAGAGAATATTGGAGCCACGGCCTACAATGCAACAGAATCCATCAAGAAAGTGATGAGAGAAATTGAGGTGCGCCCGGCTGACACGAGCATTTGTGCATCAGGTGCACCTGAAACCAGAACAATTTAAGTTATTTTTTTCTTAAATGGCTGAAATTGCGATTATATCTCGGGTTTGTTAAGAAAAAAATATGTTCAAATTGCAGTCATTTGAACTAATGTATGAGAATGTTTTGTTTGACTGTAAATTGAGCCAAAGGAAAAAATTTACATTCAAAAAAAATGAACATGAATGATTCCAAATGCTTTCTAATTGAATGTTTGCTTTTTAAGATTTATCATAAACTTAAATGCTACTTCACCATTTAAAAAGATATTAAATAAGCATAACTGGCCAAAATATCAATTTTTTGATGAATCCAAAAAAGAAGCTCTATGATTAAGCACATCCATAAGCAGAGAGCTTTTGAATTTATCATAGTAATTGTGGGGGGTCCTCTGTCCTATTCCAGGCATCCAATTCACTTTTGAATAGCTGGAATTGACTCCAATAAAGTTGGAATAAATTGTAAAATAATTTCTGGGTTCAATTGCCATCACAGTAAATGGCCAGCAGCAGTACTACTAGGCTGGCCCAAATGAAGAACTGACAGAGTAATGGTAACATGGGCAAAAACTAACCAAGAACTTATACAAGTAATGTAAGTTACTAATTTACCATGGTTCTCTATGACATTTATGGGCTAAAACCAAGGGTAAAATGATAATTTCATTATCTTCAGACAGCTTTTCCGAAAGTCACAAGTTTCAAAAAAGAGAAGATGGTTTATAATGATGCCAGTGATGCTGGGCCGGAAAAATTCATAAGGATAATAAACCAAATAATCCATAGATGGCAGCAGCTATAGAAAAGATCTACACCTCATAGGCTAAACTGGACCAACACAACTCAGTTGACAACAAACTCAGTGCACAGGACACAATAAATGGCAAAAACCTTCAGAAAATATCAAGATGGCATGTGGAAGGCAAGATGGACCCCGCTGCTTCATGAATAAAAAACAAATGGAATCCTGTGGCTGCAGCATGGAGGATTGAGGCTGTGAGGGGCTCACGAGGACTGAGGTAAGTTAATTCCATGTACCTGAGCAAGGTAAACAAAAATTCGGACGCATCTGCGGAATCCAGAGATGCTAAATATGGCAGAAGGTCAATCGGCTACGAACAGGCTCAAAACTCATGCTCTACCGTGGGTTCGTGCTGCCGTTCCCCATCACTAAACTGGACCAACACAAATCAATTGACAACAAACTAGTGCAAAGGACAAGCATAAATGGAAAACCTTTGAAAATATCAAGACGGCATCTGTCTGGAAAGAAAGACCGCTGCTTCATGAATAAAAAACAGATGGAATCCCATGGCTGTGGTATCTAAGATTGAGGCTGTGAGGGGGTTCACGAGGACCGAGGTAAGTTACTTCCATGATACCAGAGCAAGTTGTCAAAAAATTTGTTGCATGAAGAGGCAGAAGTCAATCACAGAGTTGTCGTCATTCTTCATATGTAATTAAATCTGTAGCCACTTGATGCTGGAAGATGATTGTCTAGTCAATGAATTCAGGAAGTTCGAGTTAGGTTGTGGTGTCCAATGGTGAACACTCATCTTACTCAACTCGCTACCAGAAAGTATAAAAAGGTAAGGAGAATGATATGCTATATTAGAATGTTGTGTGGATGAGTCAAAAGGGGAAAGACCAATCATTTAGCCATCATATACCCTCCTTCTATGAGACTATGACTGAAGGAGTAAAGAATGGGGAACATGTCTGATGTCAACATTGTGAACTTTATGCGGGAAGGCTGGAGAATCAAATTCTGATTTGGTTTCTCATAACTCTATAATCAAGCAGAAGTGGAGAATTCATAGATGAATTGACAATGGGGACTCCGATTTTTCTTCTCTTGGTATAGGAGGAAGATGATAAAATGGCCTTTAAATGATCTTTTCCTTTAACAGAAGAATCATTGTATTTGAATTTTTTGTCATAAACTAAAAATTTAGGGGTTTTAGAAAATATATTATTATGCCGTATATAGACCAAGCGTATGGCAACACTGAGAAATCCAAGAATAATAACCCTAGAATCTTTCATTATTGAAGTCGGATATTATTATGAAATAACGAGCCCTCAATTCCACAATGCATTTTTCATGATCACAAATATAAGAAGACATTACATGTTAACTTGCAAACTAAAATTAAACTAAAAAATCATGCATAATAAAAGATCAGGCATTGGACAAAGGCAAGAATTTACCCCTACTAATGCATGAGTGGGTTTAACACGCAGTGCAGGTGAAGTTAGTATAATCCCCTTCAATCCTGTTTCCATGTGAGAAAATAAGGCTGCCTGAATAGTTTAAAATAATGGAAGGTGAGCTCAATAACAAACATGGAAGAAATAGTGCACTATTTGGATGAAATCATATGAACTTGATGGAGGAAATGGTGCTAATATTTGATGAAATGTGACCTTCAAAACAACAGCACCGCCAGTTGAGTGACCAAAAAGGAAACAAGGAACACCGGGATTTTCTGACTTGATCTTTTCCAGGAACATTTCCTATATAGATAGCAGGAAAAGCTGATAAGAGAAGCATACCATTACTGAAATATTATAGTTGAGTTTTTCTATGTCCCCATAAAGGGCTGAAAAGTGCAAAAGGTTGTGGATGTCGAGAAACAGTTGAGAATGCCACTCTTTAAAAAGAGCTAATTGAAAAGATGCGCAACTTACAGTATCTGCAACCACCCAGTCTAATGAAGGTACATAACCATGCAACCCATCACTACCACCATGACCTGAAAAGAAATTCAAAAGAATCATAGCTTCAGAGTTAACCCGAATAGCAGATGGAGTTGTTATGTCTACAAGTGTAGTAACCCAAATGGCGGGTGCTTTAGTCTAGTTTGACCTGTATGAGCTAGTAGGGGTACTTTGATAATTTGTGACAGCGTGAGTTGCATCCCTATACAAAGGAAGGTTATGTGTGCGTCTGAGCATCTTGGCTCCTAGGGTTTGGGAAGCGGGCCTTGCCTGGGCAAGGGATCCACTCCTCAAATATATCTTCGCCGACCATGCATCAAGGTTTAATGTTAGTGTCCTCTGTGAAAACTTCTTCATGTGCAATAATTTGGTCTAACCTACCGTTCCTCCAGCCTATGCCCTAGGTTGCAAGATCAACCATTAAGTTTTGACGTTTAGGCAGTTGAGCACTCTACTCATGGCAACGGGTCTTTCGGCATTGTTTCGTCGTTGCAGCTCGTTGGTCTGCTATAACACCCTTACCATTCCAATCCGTTCAATAATCGCTCGAGTTGTTAGCGGATGGTTGGCATGACCCATGATGCCACATGTCGTGATTTGGTACGTATTCAGGCTTGGAGAACATTTTATATGGCTTGAGGCGCGCCTATATCGCAAGCCGTGTCTTAGTTTCTTGTGTATAAGCATGTGGTTTGAGTGCATGGCCATGTCTCAAATCCTGGGAGAGTACACAGTCTGGTACATGACATGTAAATGTTGCAGGAACAGTGCAGTTCAAAATCTGAGAGTTACACGATCGGGTACAAGGCATGTCACAGGATGTGTAACTCGGACAAAATGAATTGGAAGAGAGCAATTCAAAGTCAGAGAGCTCCATAGCCAAATAAAGGGTGTGTATTAAGGCATATAAATGTTGCAGAATGACCTGAAGGAGTACAAGGCAAGGTACATGACATGTAATCGGCGTAACTTGCAGCTGTGACGTTATTTGCATATCATTACTTGTTAAAGCTGGCAATGAAGCCTTGATCCAAGGCATTTTGTGTTGATGTCGAGTAGGCCTGCAGTGTTGGATCGGTTGTTGTTGATGTAATCATATTCTATGGTAAGTGGTAACTGTCAATTGAGGATCTATGCTTGGATATACACCTTCCCTATACCCTTCTTCTCGCTACCAAACATCCCTCATCAAAATTCCACCACCCTCCACCACATCCTGGGACATCTGCACCAAAATGGTACCACCAACCCAAATGATTGTCTTATCAAGAGTACCTAGAGCTCTGCCAAGGTCTTTGAATCTCCTGCACATCAATATTTGAATAAGGAATTGTGCTTGTTTCTCGGTGCTAAAGAAGAAGATATAACCACGGATGACTTTGAGTCGTGACACACTGATGCAGGATGATACAACAACACTCAAGCCTTTATCCCACTATAGTGGGGTCGGTTATAATCTCACTAATGCCAAAGTACATCATGTCTTTCCTTAGAGTTTCATTCCAAATATTTATTGGACTACCCCTCCCTCGTTTAGCATGCCTAGTGACTAGACTCTCACAACGCCTAACAAGTGCCTCTAATGGTCTCCTTTGTACGTGTCCAAACCATCTTAGTCGAGCTTCTCGCATCTTCTCTGCAATCGGTGCTACTCATGTCTTATCCCTGATACATTCATTCCTAATTTTTCTAATCTCATGTGTCCACACATCCACCTAAGCATTCTCATCTCCGCAACTCCCATTTTGTGCTCGTATACAAAATTCACCGCCCAACACTCAGAACTATAGAGCATCGATGGTCTAATTGCAGTATGGTAAAACTTACCCTTAAGTTTTAATGGTACTTTACGATCACAAAAGATCCCCAGCGCACTTCTCCACTTCACCAACCCGCTTGGATTCTATGTGTCACATCTTTATCAATACCTCCGTCCTTTTGAACTATCGATCAAAGATATTTAAAACACTCACTACGGGAAATATCTTGATCACTCAACTTAATAACGAAGTCATTCATCCTTCTTGCACTGCTAAATTTAAGCTTCATATACTCCTTTGCCCTGCTCAACCTAAAATCCTTCTTTCTAAAGTGTCTCGCCGCCAAGATTCAAGTTTTGTGTTTACACCCTCACACGTCCAAACGCTGATACAAGATGATGATCCCAAAAAAATTTAGCTCATTCTCTCATGACTCTAGGAGACAGTTGTTTCCTGGATGGATGCATTGTTAAGTCTACGTGTGTCGTAAACTAAATAGAGGGTGCATATGTTATGTTTACAAGTGTAAGGAGTGTTGTAACCAGAATAATGAGTGCATTAGTAATTTAGTATAGTTGGCTAAGAGCATCTTGGCTTCTAGGATTTTGGAAATAGGTTTCTCCTGGGTGAGGGAACCAGACACCGAATACATCTTAAAGGGAGCACATCTCTGAGGTTTAATGCTAGTGTTCTCATTCTATATACAATCTTCTTCATGTGCTTACAAAAATATATTAATAATTACCAAGGAAATCAATCTAAAGGATGAATCTTACTAAGAAGATAATTTCGTAAAAAAAAATCTTGAGTAGTTAGCTCTCGCATATAACTCGTAAATGCCTTTCAACCGTTCTCAAAAAATCTTTGAGATGGGATATAATACAAAAAATTTAGGGTATCAGTTGCACAACACTGCTGATACAAGCAGAAAAATTCAAAGCCAATGCATTGGCATAATACAAATAAAATAATACTAGGATCAGTTGAATAACACTAGGATCAGTTGAATAACACTAGGATCAGTTGAATAACACTAGGATCAGTTGAATAACACTAGGATCAGTTGAATAACACTAGGATCAGTTGAATAACACTGCTCGGACAAGCAGAAATACTAAACGCCAATATACATATTGGAAGTAGCTATGTAACAAACAAGAGACTAAGGGCTCGTTTGACGCAATGGTCGGGCGGCGCAGATGAAATCCGCGCCAAATCCGCTGTTTAAATGGGCGGAGCGGATCCCCACCGCCGGGCTGCGGCCCCGCCAAACGCGCGGAACCCGCGGTCGGACAGTGTCGTCCGCGTGACCGGCGCGGATACGCCCCGCCAAACGGGGCCTAAGGCTCTGATTGGGGCGACGCCACCGCTGTCGTTGAACTCGCCCCAGCCCCCTCCCACCGGTGACGATCGCCGGGAGAGTTGTTGCCTCACCGGAATGTCGCTGCCCTCCCAAACGGACCCTAAGTGACCAACAAAGGAATCAACATATGCTTTTGCACAATTCACATATCAAAACAATGGTTTATAACAGCTTGGTTGGATAAAGAAAAAATTGGTAGTTGAGGGAAGATGCTCTCACAATGTAAAAATTAAGGTATGAAGTTGCATAGCTTACCAATCCAATCCATTGCATATACACCAAAGCTACATGCTGTCAACTGTGATGCAAAATGTGCATATCTTCCACTGAAGATAAAAAAACAGTTTGTGATCAATTATTAATAAAACTATATATCAAAATACTAATAAAACTAATTTCCAATTACTTAGCGCATGTTTTATTCATATAATAAGGCCCTTCCCACATCTCATTATGATATCTTGTAGTATCCTCAGCCAACTCATGGTTGTAGTCCATTTTCTCTTTATTAAAGACAAATACGAAGCTACATAGAATGCTAAAATATTTAGCATATTTTATTATTAGTATTATTAAAAATGTATTGTTTTAATCATTAGATCATTTTCCATGGATCATCATCTTTAGTCGTTTATGTCTTATTCGCATGGGTTGTACCTTTATTAAATAAAGAGTTCTTTTTCAATAATACTACATAGCACTTCATCTCTCTTTCTCCTTGAACAATCAGATTCGTGAAGCTCCAGCAAGCTAAAGTGTTTCTCTTTAAGGATCTGTTTGAGGAGGACTTTCCAAGCATCATGCTTTTGGAATGATAATGTGACGTGGTCATCCTTTGAGTGATGGCATTCTATTGTCCCATCTTTAATCGGTAGACCGCCAAACATCATTTTCATGTCGCTAACAATCATGTCCAGAGCTCTGCAGTCCTATTTGTCATTCAGTGTTCAGTGGTTCCATTCTTCAAACAAAGATTAAGTTTCTCCTCATTGGGGCTGGCAATGAACCTCAACTTGGGACCTCCCAGAGGTTCCTTACATGGTGTAATTTCATTTTCCCCAACCCATACACCTCCCCTTGTCACTACCACAGTTCTATTCTCCTTACAGAAGATCTATTACAGGTAATGCCCGCGTAAAATGCTAGAATCTATCTTGGACAAACTTCTATATAAGAACCGATTTTCCTTTAGCTCACATAAATATGGGCATCCAAACACTCGTTGCATCATCTTCATACAACTAGAAATAGTTCATCAAATATTCAAATCTACACCATCTTCAACTTTCGTCAGGTCCCTCTAATTTGGTGTCAGTCTTCATGGCCATAATGTCCATCACTAGCATGGTCCCTCTAATTCAACCCTTAGCTCCCACAAATTTTGCAAGTCTTCATCTTTGAAAATTCATATCTTTGCTACCTCCCCTCTCCTTCCCTTAATTGTTAATTTGTCACTGCTACAAAAATTTAAAAATTTTCCATTCCGCTCATGCCCTACAACCCTACTTGAGTGCAATGAGTTGTGCCTTCTATTGGGAAAAAAAACTCTGATCATTTGGTAGATTAATGCATAATAATCATATTACGAGCTCTTTGTATTATGTATCTTGATGTAATTCAGTTGAGATCAGTTCAGCTCTAACACGGAAGAATCAGAGAAGTTGATTTTGAAGAGTTGAAAAAATCGTCGACTGACAATCAACGATCGCCGACCATGACCTAATTCGAGGATCGGCGGTCACCAACCTGCGTGTGTTCGCTTATCGGGCATTTGTTGACCACACATGCATTCTCCAACCGTGTCTAAGAATCGCCGGTCGTGAAGCAGAAAGAAAAATCTAAGGTAGTTTGGTGATATGTTCACTGACCAGGCCTCTTCCTATCGGAAATCACAAAACTGGAAGGATAGTTGATCGTCGAGCAACCAGTCTATGTTCGTTGATTGGAGACTCATTTCAGTTAGCAATCACAAAAAGAATTTTCTAGAGATACGAATAAAGATTATCGACCACGATCCACAATTGCCGATTGAAGACCTTTCCTTTGAAGCAGTCCCAGAACGAAAAAGAAAGAAGACACGGACAGAGATTGCCAACAGTCATTCACTGAGAGATCGATCCACAATCGCGGATCAATCCACGATCACCGGTCGATCCACGATCGTCGATCGAAGGTCAAAGTTAACTAGGCAATGAATATAGTTGTTATTGTTTGGAGAAAAGTAAAGAGGCGTTATTGCACCTCATGATTCTTGGTACTTTGTCTGTTGAAAGAAGGGAGATATAAAAACCTTCAGAAGATCATTTGAAAAAAGTCTAGATAAGAAAGGCGGTTAAACAACTAAATAGTTGAAGTAAGAAAGCTAGCGGAAAAGAAAAGGAAAGAGATACAAAAATTTAAGCTCTGTGAGAAGCTCTAATAAGAAGATTATTTCAATCTTCTAATTTAAATCCACAATATTTTCATTGTAAAAAGGACTTCAATCTATGAAGTACCTATCTTGTCAAAAAGCACTTTTTCTTTCACCTTATAAAGGGTTCTTAAATCCCCCTTTAGAGGACTTTGTGCAGTTGCATGAGTCTCTACTCTCTAGTGTCAAAGATTTTGTGGTTGATAAGTCACTAGTGCAAAAGACTCTTTGAGTTCTTGAGTTTTCAATGGAAAATATTGTGTTTGAATTGTCAGTGAATTCCCAATTCCCACAAGGTGATGTACCTTAATTTTGAGGGAACCACTATAAAATTTCTTGTGTATCCTACTTTATAGCTAGCTTATAATATACTTTATATATATTCATTATTCTTTAATCTATGTTTCTGATCTCTGTAGATTGGGGAAAATATTTAACTTTATTTGCACCCTCCACCCCCCAAAAAAAGATATTCAACATAGTTTTTCACAATTTCGCATTCTCACTAAGCAACCATATGGCAAGTCTCCCTTTCTTTTCCCTGCCACTACATCTAGAACCTATCAGGGGCTTTCACCTTCGCCTCAACCCCGTCCTTTCTACTCCATGATTACGTGATCGAGATGGAGGCCTTCGGTCACAACCTTCACAAACATGATGAGAGGAAATAGGAAAAGTGCGAGGAGGGCCGCAATCTTCATATCCGCGCGACGTTAAAATTAGAGCCATCACTCACCGCTCGCTGCTCCCAATGCTCTCGATTCCATAAGTTTCCATGTAATGTTGCTCTCCTCTTTTGCCTCCTCTGTTGCGGATTTTCTCATTACTGTCAGCAATCCCCTCACATTAATGCTTCTACTATAAATTTTCAAGTAATTCAAGACAAGTTATGAAAGTATCAACTCTACAATATCCCATCTCAGTTAGCGACTCTTTATTTCAAAAAAAAGGGGAGCCTTTGTAGTAGATTCTTACGGTTTGAAGTTCCTTCCATATACAACATTATATATTCGACCCGAATAATAAATTTCCAAAGTTCCAGATCGTTGCACATACCAACTATTCTCGAATCTCATCTCTGTGACTTCAACTTCCCTTGGATTGTCAAACACATACCTGGCCTACTAAAAATACATGATTTCAAATTCCAGACAAACCTTGATTTATGAACCTCACTCAAGCAACTAAGCTCGGCTAATAGACCTCAGTCTTGGCCTACTAAATCTTGCGACTTCCATATTTGTTTTTTTTCCAAACTGCAACTTCTCAAGAGGCAAGAACCATTAACCCAGTGGTGTGAGCTACAACTCCAAACTACAGTTGGCATAAAACAATATCTTCAAATTCAAGTTGGTATCCAATGCACCCTCTTGAGCTTGCAAGGGAATTCTGCAATATTTAGCTTACTTTATTATTAGTGTCATTATAAAACTTCTACTGTAATCACCTAATTAATCATTTCCCACAGATTATCATCTTTCTTGTTCACGAGGATAATACATTTGCACCTCTATTATATAAGGAGAAGTTCTCTTATAAGTATTTTTATCTTTCTCTTATCAAAACAAGAAGAAGTGAAACAATAGATTGACAAGCCAAAATATTTCCTTCTAACCTGTGCTCATTGAGACCATGAATGATCACCAAAATAGCCCTGCAAAAAGTTCAAGGAAATTAGATTAAACCAGCGCCAAGAGAAACACGAGAAAAATAATCTGTTTGACACCACTTTACATCATATGTGTACAAGCAGTTTTTAAATAATAAAAGAGATCAGAAGGGAATTGCATAAAGAATAAGGATTCAACTATTAAAATATTATATAAAGGCAGATCACTCATCACTGGTAGGGTTGCTTATTCTGGAAGCATAAACGCTACTAATCTCACAAATAAGATATCTGGAGAATACTCATCTTGGATCACTAAATAAACCAAATTGATAAAGTCCATCTCCTTCCAAACCAAACCAGATCGATGCTCAGTGATGCTGATAGCTGCATCAACAATGTCAGCGCCACTAAATCGAACGATGATTAAAATATTGATGAAAAACAGTCATCCTCTTGAAAACATGCTATTATGCCGTAACACAGATTAATATAAACAATGAGCACGGTGTAAAATGTAATACCCTTCTTTTGAATAATGTTAAAACCTAACCTGCAGTTCTTTTAGATGGCGATTGTGAGTTATAGAGCGTTTTAGTTACCCTAGTTATGAACGGTTCAAATAAAAGGTAATTCCTCGAGAGATTAATGGTCAAAGAGACAAGTAAATCAACGATCAATGAAATCACAAGAGAACAAGATAAATTGAAACATACTTCATGTTTCCGATAGCAGGAACCCAAGACCGACAGAAGAGCGCGTTTCTTCTCGTTCCCATGACAACAAAACTATGGAATCGGCATCTCAGATCGATTCCTTCTTCCCAATTTCCGTCGGAAGGAAACACCATCACCACCGCCTCCGCCATCGCTCTCCTCCTCCGTGTATCCTCTTCTTCCGTCGGCGACAACTTACACGCCTTTCTAAAACCCGCCTCCTTCCACATCGGACACTCCACAGAAGAATCTGCAACGGACGAAGGCTTCCTCCGTCCACCGCGAAGCCGAATGAGGAGTAGAAACCAGAGTGAAATAGACTGCAGGAAAGCCAAAACGCGGAGGGAGGTCTCTCTGGAGAGAACTGACCGTCTCACGCCCTTGAAGACCGGAATGATGCGGCTGCTCGCACCCGATGTGAGCTCCTCCAGCGGTAAAAATTCTCTATCCATCTCCATCTCCGGCGAGATTCTTCCGGCGGAGTGCGGACGCAGAATGGCGCTATTTATAGAGGACGGAAAGGATTCTACCCTACCTTCAAATGTTTTAGGAATATCGACATTATGGTTAAACATAGTCATTTCACCTTTTTTAAAAAAAAATTAAACCTTCTATATATTTTTGTGGGATCACGACCTAACATCAGGGGTGCAAATTTAGTGCGGACCCGGTTGCCCGATCCGGGCCCGAGTAGGCCCGGATCTGGTTAGGCCCGACCTAAGGGGGCTCACCAGGCCCCCTTATTTGGCCAGAGCCTCGGTCTGGTGCTCGGCCCGAGCCCGGCCCAGACCTGGGCCCGGCCTGAAGCCTGCTGGGAGCCCAACATTATTATAATGCTGAAAGCGTTATGTTTTTTAGGCCTGTTTGGGCCCGATTTTGTGTGCTCAGACATGCCCTCTTATTTCGCATAGGTCTGGCCCGTTGGGCCCGGCCTGAAGAAAAAAGTCCGGGCCCAGGGGGGTCTGCGACCCGGCAGACCTAATTTGCACCCCTACCAAACATGGCTTTAAGTTTATGTTAATGATTTAATTAGATAATAGTTATGGGCAAACCGATTTTAGATAGCACCAAATCAACTATGCGGGCAAACGAAAAAATTATATGTATCAATCAATTATGAGGGCAAACCAAATTGTTGTTGCATCCTCCCTAGCCGGCAGATCTCCACCGTCAGCGCTGCACGCGCTCCGCAGCAAGCTCACAGCCGCCTCTCCCCCCTCATTCTCTATCTGCATCATCTTCCCTGCCACCACATCCACGCACCTCATTGCCTCGGCACAGTTCTCGGTCGTCACTGTTGACTTTCATCATCTCTTCATCGAATCGAATGATTCTTGGATGCGGTTCAGCTTTAGGAAACCAATGGTGGAGGATGTGAGGGGGACAATGTGGAGACTCTCGCCTTTTGCGTGCATGGAAACACACTGTCCATATGACGACGAGCCCCTTAGGCGATCTAGCCACGCTTCCCTCAAACTGACGCAGCCCATTGGAGTAAAGAAAAACAAAACAAGGGAAATAGATAGCAAAAAAACACACAGAATTTCGTGGCAATGAATTGGAAGCTGAGGAAGCTTGGATCATATATAAACAAAATGAACTGCGAGCAATTCGAAACGCACAAAATCCCGATCGGCAACTAAAGAAGATCCACATCCAAAGTGGTTTGATGTTGCTATTTCTTCAAGTATGAGAACTGGAAAAACGGAGAGAAGGGTTTGATATCCTCAAACTGAAAAATGATGCGGCAAGATCCTCCTCCTGTCCAAAGCCCTAGCCGACAGTTTAAGAAAAGAGGAAGAGGGAGTTCAGCGATCTACAATCTCCTCCCAGAATCCTGAATGGAGGGGCGATGGGCTGATCGGCAATGACAAGCGGCAGACCAACCCTCGTTTGTGCTCCCCTATCTATTTCACCAACAATCTATGGAACACTTCCCTCATCTTCCTCTCCATTGGCCCCAACCCCTCCTCAAGTTTCTGGCTGGCAATTGCCAGATTCCTGATTGTCGCCTCTGTTGCATCTCTGTTCTTGATCACTCATGTCCGCCTGTTGCTGGGAAGAAGAACCAGAAACCTGCCGGCAAGAAACGAGAGAAGATACCGACAACGACGGGCGCGGAAGGGGAAGAGAAAACCATAATCGGGATTCATAGTCAAAATTGATTTGTCCCTGACATCATTTTAATTTTAAACCATTAAAAGTATAATTTTTTGTATAATAATTAAATAATGAATAATTTTTGCCGCCATTGTAAGTAGTGGCAAAACCTCATTGCATTTCTCACACGCTTCCTTCTTTTCATATATATTGCAGTTTTATGGCAATCCTTCAATTTTGACTTTTTTGTCCATTGTCTTTGTAAAAAAAGGTTTACTTTCTTAAAAAAAAAAATTTAAATCAGTGTGGGCAGCCGCTCTCACTCGGCCTTTTGTGAGTTTGCCTCTATACATGACATACAATTGCTCTTTAACCCGGCACCTTTTTCGGATCATCAAGGTGCATTGTGTGACTTGTGTCACTAAGGTTTGCCACTAACCCTCGGCCTCAATATCACTTTTTGCTATTGAAAAATTGTCGCATTTTTATAATATTGTTCTTTATCATTACGAAGAACATCGCAAATAATTCCGTAAGATGATTATTTTGGTAGTTAAAACAATTCATAATTTTGTTCACTAGAACTTCTTTCTCCTACCATCAATTGTATTCTTCTTAATGAAAACTTAATTATGAATTTCATTTTAAAATGTCTCTTTGATCTCATGGGTTTGAGCATTATTGAAATTGCTTTCAAGAGCTAAGATCAATTACAATTTCTTAAGAGCTAAAACTTGCTCACTTAGGCTCCATTTGGGGGATTTATTTTCACCGGTCAAGTGGATGCGCTTGCATGAATCAGACCTTAATTAATGTCTTGTCGGTTGTAACCGCTTGACCGATGAAAATAAATCCCACAAACGGAGCCTTAAAGATTTTTAACTTGAAATTTTTCTCTCTAAAAATCTCGTAATAACTCTGTTTTATAAAAATATTCTCGCATTTAAAAATTGTTTCTCTTAAAAACCCCTCATTTATCATTCTGTTCGGAACTCTCTAATTACATTTTATTAGAAATTAGTATTTCAGAATTCAGACTTTAATTTAGTGGAAGATTCAATAATCAATACATATTTTGTTATTATTTACTATTTTATAATGAGAAGTTTTTTTAAAAAAAAGTGCTTCTTTGAAAAGATGTTTCAATACTTTTGAGCGGTTGTTCTAACACAAGTTTTCTAAAAATCATTTTATGTGTTGTGGGTAGCCCGGTTTTCTCTCAGTCTGAAGAAATCAGACCGTCTTAGCTTGTAATCAGATCGGGCACACAAACAATCAAAGTAAGCTGCAACAAATGATAAGAGACGTTTTTGACGTGAAAAACCCGAAAAGGGTGAAAAACCACGTGGTCGGAGCTGTGCCGAGCCAAAATCCACTAGTTTCTCGGAGTTTTACAAAGATTAATTTGATCTCGGAGGGCGACATGTCGCTACTCAGTTACAGGTGCAAAATATAGAAAATGAGGAAAACGGCTAAGTCCTCAGAGCCTCGATAGAAGCACTTCGGCCTTGAGTTGTTACTGAGCTCTCGGAACCTTGGTGAGAACGTTCTGGCTGAAAAATTCTCTAAGTTCACGGAGCTTTTGGAGGGAGCGCTCTCATTGATGTGAAGACTTGATAGGAGCGCTCTCGCGCAGACGGTTGACGTGACTTGGAGCGTGTTGAAACTTTAATGCAAGACGAAGAGCGGAGAGAATTCCTGAGCGGAGAATCGGCTTAAGTCCACTATCCCGTCAGAAAACATCAGAGTTCACTTTTGCCTCTGGAGTTGCTTGTCTCCAATGAAAGTATGAGGGCTTATTTATCGTTTAGTTTTTGGAGGGTCATGGTGGTAATTGTGCCGAGAAGTGATTTGTGTTGGCAAATAACGTCGCTTTATTTCGATCACCTGTCTCACCAATTTTATCGAAATGACGGAGATGTCCCCGGACGGTTCGAGGGCTCAAGCAAGGTGCCCGAAGGCGGCCGCGGCGGCGGTTGCGGAGGCGGTCGGAGACAGTGGGGATCGTCGGCGACGACGACGACCACCGGGGCAGGGCGCAGCAGCGCGGGGTGCGCGGCCTTGCGGGGCGCGGTCGCGCGGCCGCGTGGCCTTACGGGGTCCTGCGCGGTCGCGTGGCCTTGCACCATTGCGCGGCCTTGCGTGGACGCTCGGTCCGCAGCGTTGGGTGGCCGCTCGGTGGCGGCCACGCAATGTGCGGCTTCGCAGAGTGCGGTCACGCGGTGCGCACCCGTGTGGCCTTGCGCGGTCGTGCGCAGGTGCAGGCCGCGCGTGAACGTAGGCTGCGTGGGGCGCTTCTCCGCGTGTGTGGTCCCGACGCTCTTGCGGGAGTGCGTGCAGTTTTGTCCCCTTCTCGGGTGTTTTTGGGCCTTTTGGGTGAGGGCGGCATTTTGGGCGCGGCTCGTCTGGACGGGTTTGTTTGCTCCTGTGTCTTTGACCGAAAACCTCTCCGGTTCGACTTAGAAAATTCAGGGGAAACCCCATCACTATGCATTTAATTTTTTCTGTTTTATTAACTTCAATTCACCACATATTTATTCACAATGTTGAATTAATACTTTCACCATAATTTTTTTTTACAATTCATTTTTAAATCAAATAGTTTCGCTGGGTGTGGATATTCTAGCGCTTGTTCCCTCAGGCACACGAATTTGCCGGGAGCATGTTTTTGGTTAGCGCATGTTTTCGACTAGCTGCATGTTTTCCATTTGCCGCGCATTTCTCCCGAGCATGCATTTTTGCCAAGGCAAGCGTTTTCGCTCCGGGAGTGTTTCTTGCCCGAACGCACATTTTTGGTCGGCCGCTCGTTTTCGGCCGGGAACGCGCTTTCGGCTAGGCTCGCATTTTTGCTCAGGATCACGTTTTTTCGTCGGAGGGGCATTTTCCTTAGGGCACTCGTTTTTGTCGGGCGCACATTTTTGCTTGGGTGCACAATTTTGCACAAACACACGCTTACGGTTGGGAGCGCGTTTTTTGGATGGGCGCATATTTTTCATCGGGGACGCATTTTCTCCGGGCGCAAATTTTCTCCTGGCACATATTTTAGGTTGGGTGTGTGTGTATTTTCGCTCAGGCAATCGATTTCCAACAGTAATATTTTTATTACATAATACGTGGTAATGTTTTTGTTATAAAATAAAACAATTTTCCAACCGCCGTTCTACCAAACAATTTAAATCAAAACGATTTATTTGACCAGATTTATTCGACCAACATTTAAACATGTTATAATTTTCTCATCAGCGCTTTTCTGACAACTCTATTCTCACAATCCTATTTTCATAATAGCTTTGTCATCAACATCAACCGCCCCAAAACTCCCTTAATTGGAAGTTCTCCAAGCAATCTGCAACTTTGTTGTTAGAGTGCTCAAGGCATCCCGTGTGACCGTCAAGTTTGGAACGACTTCCACATTGCCCCCAGCTGAGATATTTATAGGCATAACGCTAAATTTCAGACGGGTTATTGGATGCTTACCAGATCTATACCATTCCCGCTAAGAACTCATTATCATTTATATAAATATATCTCAACAATCTTCTTATATATAGCATATAAATGGTATCATATAACAGATTACTTAAAACAAGAGTTAATAAGGACAAAAATAAGTTTTTCAGAAACGTAAATATTAGTTCTAGAGTAAGAGATAAATCTAAATTCAAACATGAGTTTCAAATATAAAAGTAAATAGAACTGAAAACTCGAACTGATAATTGATCTTTACTCTATTCAAATATCAGATCATCATCATCCAAGTCTAAATTAAATCCCTTCGCCATACTCATTTGATTTACAAACAGTTATAATAAGAATATCATAAGATAAAACTATAAATTCAAACATTTGACATCAAAGATAAAGTGATTCGTTATAGCAGAAAAAGAACGTAATACCTTAAATAGGGAGAAAGAATCACATATCAACATCTCTATCTATTTACAAAAAAATTAAAATATTTGATTTTATAAAATCAAATTATGTTCTTTTAATTATTAAGAATATTATTAACAATTTCACAATTATGTTATGTCATCATATTTGAAAAGATACAACAAACTGTGATCATTATATCATCAAGTTTGGAATGATATAATTAATAATCATAATATCAGAACACATATCAACAACTTTAGTATTTCTTTTGGAATGATACCCAATTCAGCCTTTAAATAGAAATAATTGTGTAAGTCATCAAGTTTGTAATAATTGACAACTATTCATCTCAGGCTTTCATCAGATAGTATCTGAAATACTTTAGTGTACTCAATCAAGATGCTTGAATGTAAGCAGATTTCAGTTCTAAAATTTAAAACATAAGAAAATATATTAAGTACTACTATATAGACTTTAATCTCATCTTCCCTGATTTCTTAGATGTAAGAACCTTACATAAGCTCTCAATAAGGACATTTGTTACATTACCTTTTGATCTCATATCCAATAAGAAAATTATCCTCAAACTTATGAGATAGATCAGTCAGGTATGTTTCATCCTTAGTTGCTTCCTCTTTTCATTGAATAATATATTCGTTACAATGGTTTTTGTGCCTTCATTGTCACAAAAGATCGATATAGAGTGTACTTTTAAACTCGTTATTGGAATATCAATGATCAGATCTCTAATCCACTCTACTTCTTCTCATGATGAAGCTAGATCATAGAGTTCTGATTCCATAGAGGATAGTGCAATGCACGTCTGCCTCTTACACTTCCAAGCTACGACAACACCTCTTAGTGCAAATGTAACGCCTCCACTCGTCACATGGAATATAATGGTGGGTCCGGCCCGGGCCCCACGCCATATTTCACTGACAAGCGTCGACATTACATGTGAAAATCAAAAATCTACTCGTCTCCTAACTCAAAATATTCTAGCGCAGCATTTTAAGTATCAATATCAGTCTCACCCTACACCAGACGTTGTAACTCGTTCTCCATCACAATCCGTTGCGACACTGACAAATACTTGGCGAGAAACAATCTGGCGAATTCATCAATTGAGACCTCCGCTAATCCATAGCAACTAATGTGAGTATAATTTAACATTTTCCAAAATTAAATGCTTACCTGAAGAGAGTAGCAAATCCATAGTCTCAGTCTAGAAAACCTCTATAGTGTCTCCATCCACAACGGTCATAGTTTCTTTGATCCATTGCAGTTCTCCGCCTTTTCTTGGACTGTCGTGACCTCGGTCAAAAGACCTCTGTCATTCGTCACATGACAGGTAGTACCATTATCTAGCCATCACTCAAAACATGCACCGCGGTGACTATTCCCAATCATAGCCACATAGGACTTAGGATCAGAGATATCGACCAACATGTTTGCAGTATTCTGTGAGGCTTCCTCTCTCTTCTTCAGTCTATTCATTTCAGACTTGAAGGTGATCCACTCAAGAGGCGTCTTGCTTAACATCAGACACACAAAAGGATTATTGGACATTTCAGACTGTTCATCTTCCAACTTGAGATGCAAATTATCAAGTTCTAGGAACTAGAAATCTGCATTCAAGCGGTCTCAAATCACTTTTACGGTCTTATAGGCACTGTGGGTCATGACAATACGAGGATTAAAGGAATTCAGAAGGTAATTCCTGTAAAAATCCCCGTCTTTGTTCCGCTGATATTCGTTCACGTCTTCGCAAATCGTGGCAAAGTTGTTGAGCACTGTGTGGAAAATATCTCGTTCTTTCAATTCAAGTTGAACGTTGAGTTTTCACCCATGAAAATCAGTGAGGTCGAATGACTGCAATTTTACTGTGACGTATTTGCTACGCTTCAACATTTTTAAAATAGAAAACGCAAACTGAAAAATATCACATGATCCGAGTAGTGTCGATACAGCGCACTTCAGATCCAATCTGATAATGCATTGGCTCCTTCATGCGGCAATGCTAAGTAAATACAAGAGATTCCACGAAAAATCTCGGCAAAAAAGCAAGATTTCGCAACAAAACTCGGCAAGAGAAGAAGATCAGCAATGTGAAGGGCAAGATTTCCGAGCTTCACTGGATCTGAATGATCGATGATCTGCAACTTTCCACCTTGGAAAAAATAGATGTTTTGGTTGGATCTAGCCAATCAATTGGCTTTGATTATCCTGCCAAGCATTTGACTTTGACTGGAATAGAAACATATACCAAAGTTTTCCTCACATCTGCAACAGCTCATCAACAGTGATCAATGTTTTCCCTGATCATGCAACAAAAAACAAGAAACATGAGCAATTTGCTTCTATTTCATGGCACCGTGGAGATCAAGATCGGCAACAAAGGAAGATCTGATCCACTATGATTGTTGATGCACGAAAACGGCACCTGAGGGATAGTTGTCACCGAGGGGGTGATTGGGCCTCACAGGCTAGGTGAGGATGAAGGAGAAGGTTGCGGAGGAAAGGGAGAGGCTTGAGAGAAGAGGCGAGCCTTGATCAACAGAGAGGGTTGATCAAGGGAGAAGGAAGAGGGAGACCAGGAGCGGTCGAGCAGACAGCAATTGCAACGGCTGCGCTTGCAGGTTGGAAGCCGAGAGGAGCCGAGCTGAGCAGAGGAGCAAGGCTTGCTGAGCAGAGGAGCAAGGCTTGCTGAGCAGAGGAGAGGAGAGGGGCCGCTAGCAGCGGCAACAACACACTTCGTCCATCGCGGCCTAAATGCCACTCCTGCGGCGGGCTTTCCTTTTATTAAAAGCTAGAGGTTATAAGCTTACAAGTACACCTTTACAACAAAATCACTTAAAGGGTACAAGGAGAAGCTGGCGGCTAAGAGAGAAGAAGGTGCCAGAAAGCAGAGAGGAGAAGCTGCCAGAGACTAAGTAAAATAGTCTGCTAGCTGCTGGAGGACTGAGAAACTGAGTCTGCAGAGGCTGCTGGCAAGCTGCTGAAGAGCTGTGGAGGACTGCGCGGACAGGAAACTGAGTCCGCTGAGCTTGCTGGAGAGGTGATGACGGACTGGAAAACGGAGTCCGCAGGGGCAGCTGGCAAGACTTGTCTTCACCTTCCGGCCCCCCGAATGAGAGGCTTCAGGGGGTATTTATAGGCCCAGGAAGTTCTTGAAGAAGCGGGGCCCAGTGACATCAGCATGACGACCTGCGCGGACTCCGCGGACTGAGATTTTGCGTCCGCCACTGTTGAGCGATGAAGCAAGCGGAAGGACCCACCTGCAGAGAACTGAAGGTCGCCCCCTAGCGGGCGACCTGGGCGGACTCCGGGAGGAGTCCGCCCGGCAAGCCGGAGGCCGCCCCCTAGCGGGCGGCCTGGGCGGACTCCAGGGGGAGTCCGCCCGGCAGGGCGCCGGGGCCGCCCCCTAGCGGGCGGCCGGGGCGGACTCCAGGGGGAGTCCGCCCGGCGGGCCTGGCCGCCCCCTTGCAGGCGGCCTGGGCGGACTCCAGGGGGAGTCCGCCCGGCTGGTCGCCGGGGCCGCCCCCTAGCGGGCGGCCTGGGCGGACTCTAGGGGGAGTCCGCCCGGCGGGCCTGGCCGCCCCCTTGCGGGCGGCCTGGGTGGACTCCAGGGGGAGTCCGCCCGGCTGGTCGCCGGGCCGCCCCCTAGCGGGCGGCTTGGGCGGACTCTAGGGGGAGTCCGCCCGGCGGGCCGGGACGCCCCCTTGCGGGCGGCCTGGGCGGTCTCCAGGAGGAGTTCGCCCGGCTGGGCGCCGGGGCCGCCCCCTAGCGGGCGGCCTGGGCGGACTCCAAGGGGAGTCCGCCCGGCGGGGCGCCGGGGCCGCCCCCTAGCGGGCGGCTTGGGCGGACTCCAGGGGTAGTCCGCCCGGCGGGCCTGGCCGCCCCCTTGCGGGCGACCTGGGCGGACTCCGGGAGGAGTCCGCCCGGCTGGGCGCCGGGGCCGCCCCCTAGCGGGCGGCCTGGGCGGACTCCAGGGGGAGTCCGCCCGGCGGGCCTGGCCGCCCCCTTGCGGGCGGCCTGGGCGGACTCCGGGGGGAGTCCGCCCGGCTGGCGGGCAGAGGCCGCCCCGGGTGGGCGGCCTCGACGGACGGCGGCAGGAGGTCGCCGCCTCTCGGGCAGCGGGGAGGTCGCCCCTGGTGGGCGACCCCGACGGAGTGCGGCAGGAGACTGCCACCCCTTGGGCTGACTAGGAGGTCGCTCCGGGTGGTGCTGTTGGCGAACTCCTGCAAGGAAAAGCACTGCACGATTAGCGGACCTAACCGCATGTCCCGCGAGGGTGAGCCATGGTAATAGCCCACCGTCCCGCAGGGCACGCGGTTGCTAGGAAACCTAGGCGGACAAGGAAAACTGCCGCCTACGCGGGGACTCGTCGCGATCGAAAGAGAGAACCTAAGGGTCGCGACTGGCCAGCTGGCCACCTTGGGAAGGATCGCCGATTTCTGGGTTAACATAATCCCCGCACTTTTTTAAGTTCCGAAGGGAACTTCGAAAAAGTTGGAGACCCACGAAAATCGTGATCCACCCCAAAGGAAAGAGAGGGGGAGGCAAGGAGAGATAGAACCTGAAGCCTCTCCTTACTGGCTTGGTGTTTCCTGTCTATTTTCCTGCAAGAGGAAAATTAAGGGTAAGCATGTATGGGTGGTACATCGAGTGTGTACCTGAGTTTGATTTTGCAAAACGAAGAAGGTGCTTTTCCTGTAAAGTTCTGCAAAACAATAGTGAGGGAAAACAGAAAGGCATAATAACTTGCAAGTACCTGATAGAGGCTTGCAAGCACCTGTCATTCTCTGTAAAAAGAGAAGGGAAAAGAGTATACAAGGACAGAAAAAATGAGTTACAAGTACCTGGAAGGAACTTGCAAATCTTTGACGATCTCTGCGAGAGAAGAGTTAAGAGTATGCATAGTACATGAAAGTAACTTGCAAGTATCTGAATGGAGCTTGCAAGTGTTGGTGACTTCTGCAAGAAGAGAGAGGCAGATATTGTATATAGAGATAAGCTGCAAGTACCTGAATGACTTGCAGATGTCTGCTAAGCACTGCAAAGTGAAGAGTAAGCAGCAGAGATAGAATAATGATTTAAACTGCAAGTACCTGGATGAGGTTTGCAGGTTTCTGTTGTTTTCTACAAGGAGAAAAGTTAGAAGCAGACAATATGCATATGAAAGGAGTTTGCAAGTACCTGTGGAGCAGGCTTGCAAATATTTGCTAACCTCTGCGGGAGTGATTGGAAGCAAACAAGACGCGAGGATAACCGCACCCGAACCATACCAAAAATGTTGATATGACTCGATTAATGTTTGATGTCATTAGAATTTGGCAAGGATAATGAGTAGCTCTGTGAATCTCCGTATGATAGAGCTTGAGTAGACAAAGTATATGAGGTGAACATAAGCAAAGTGATTGCTGAAAATCTTTTTGAGATAACCCATGAAGGTTGATGAGATAGGGTCGATATGACCAAGCAGCAAGAGAAATGCCCGATGAACATTATCACGAAGTACAGATTAATGAATTGAGCATTAGCTGTTGACATGGCTGGAAATCCTTTTGGTAGGTTGGATTAACCTGTTCACCTGTGAAAGGAGGGAAGAGAGAAAAGGAGGTCTGTACCCGGAATAACTAAAGAGGGTTGAATGCTGCCACAGGTGTTCCCCGTGGGCCTTATGCATCTCTTGCCCGAAAAAACATCCCGAGTACAGTCTTACTCAAAGCGGGCTGGCCGCGCATCCTCAAGGAGGAGGGAAAAGGAAAAAGAGGTCCATGTTCGGAATGACTAAGGAGGGTTGAATGCTGCCACAGGTGTTCCCCGTGGGCCTTATGCATCACTTGCCCAAAAAATCATCCCGAGCATGATCCTGCTCAAAGCGGGCTGGCCGCGCATCCTCAAGGAGGGCACAAAAGAGGAAAGCAAGGGAAAGGTCCTGAGAAGGACCGCTAGAAGGACCGCTCTCTCGCCTTGGGTACAAGCATCACTGATCAATGAGACGGGTTGCGCCAAGAGGCCTATCTTGTCTGTATATTGATCAGTGAAGTTGCGAACCCGCGAAGGCACGGATCGAGGATACCGGAGAGTGCTTCGGCCACCACAGTTGAAGGATGAGCAAAGAGACAAGGCTACGCTTGGTCGCCATTGCTTGTCCAGCGAAGATCATCCTAACCGTAGTGTATCCTATAGGGCGCACAACAGAGCTAACACATGGGGCTCCCCTAGCACACACTCTGTGTCAGATGTTGGCTAGGATCCTAAGTCTGAAGCCCATAATCGTAGAATGAACTGCTCCCACTACACACATGGGTATACTCCCGCTATATGTGGTCGAAGCGGTAGTGCGAGAACAAACTACGGAGGGAACGTTTCAGACTCGGCGAAATCTCATTGGTGTAACGATCGCTAAGAGAGGGAGAAGAGAGGAAGGAGCAACACAAGAAGGGAACTGTGTCAGTACGGGATCTCTGAATAAAGGCTTTGCTGGAAAGCAAGAAAAGAATACTGAGAAGTGTTGTAATGAAAATGTTTGAAAGGGAGAGAGAGGGTTGAGATAACCCCTGAAGGTTGCAAGGAGCTCCGGAGGACTGTGAAGTCCATCGCTTTGGAGGACTGTGAAGTCCTTGCTAGTTTAGAATAGCCTTCCCAGCACGCCCTCGTCATCGGCATCGAAACATTCGACGGTTGGGTGAACAACGAGGAGAGGAGGCTCTTCGACGTGGTTCACTCCTCTTGAGGAGCAAGGAGCGTCTGAAATTTCTTTGCCCTTTGAAGTTGATGGATCAGGGCGATCTTCTTTAGGAAGCAAGTCATGCATCTTGCCTTGCCGGAGCATCCTTTGCACAAGCTGGCGGAATGCTCGGCAGTCTTCTGTTCGATGGCCTGACTCTTTGTGGAATTCACAATAAGGCTCTGAGTTTCTAGACCTCTGATCGGTCGGCCGATAGGGCTTCTTGTAGTTTGCCCTATCTTTCATTATTTGGATCACTTCTTGCACGACGTCGTCGAGATCAGACTCATGCAAGTCATCGTCTTGCTCTTGTTGAACAGTTGCTGTTTGAGAACGAGCTAGCGGCAACAATGAGTCTTGGGCATTGTCTCGGCTTGGGAAGGAGTATCGCTGGCGATGAAGCCTTCTCTCCTTCCTTGAGTAAGTTGGGGCGTGATTGCGAGGAGACCTTGGAGGATGCTTACGGGAGGGATCCTCCTCGGATAGAAGTTTGGAGACGAAGCCTGGATTGCTCTTTTCGCCTCGTATGTATGAGTTGGCTAGAGCGATCAACTCTTGATAAGTCCTTGGAGCACGGACGTTGGCTTCAAACTTGAGGGGCCCTTCACGAAGACCGTGGATAAGAGCCACTCGGTACATCTCTTGGTCAGTAACCTCGATGTCCAAAATCTCTCTTTGGAATCGATCAACAAATTGAGACCAAGTCTCATTTCCGCGCTGCCTGATCTCAAAGAGGGCTTCAGGACCGCCCTTTCTCTTAGTTGACGTAGAGAATCTGAGAAGAAACTCCCTTCGAAGATCAAGGAAGGAAGCGATGGAGTGAGGACGGAGGCCATAGAACCAGTCCCTCACTTGCCCATCAAAAGAGGTAACAAGAAGCTTGCACTTGGTTGCATCTGAAAGAGTCTTGAGAGCAACGACTGACTCTAAAGCTTGGAGGTGCTTCACTGGATCTGTCTCTCCAGTGTAGGTTGGTAGTCGAGGCTCTCTGAAGTTTGTTGGAGTTGGCTCATGGCGGACATTCTCCGCGAATGGTGAAGGTTCTTCTTGCTCTCCTACAGCATAGGGATAAAAAGGAGCATAAGCTGCAGCTGCAAAAGGAGCATGAGGATAACAAGGAAAGCTGCTGCAGGAGGAGCAGGGGCAGGAGCTGAAGGGTAGGGATGACTTCCCTGAAAGTTGAGAACTCTAGCTGGACTTCCCCGGGCTGCTTCCCGGAAGAAGTTATGGCGAGCAGCGAACTCTTCATCTTGAGTCCGCAAAGGAGCTGTAGGTCCTTGCGGAAAGGTTGGAGTGTACGGGGGATAGAACGACGGGCAAGCTTGAGAGTAAGCTTGCTGATGCTCTGCTGTTGGTGTTGGGTTGATTGGAGCAGCTGCTGGATTAGCGTCCAATCGCTGCGTTATAGCAGCAAGAACTTTGTTGATAGCTTGGAACTGTTGAGTGTTGAAGCCAAAATTTGAATTCAACGAATGTTCACAAAATAGGGGCGTAGCCGACTCCTACTTGGCCCAAGCTCCGACCTCCGACCGGTCGTGAAGGATTAGAAAACTGGCCCAAAGCCGCAGCAGGGAGGTCCCACCGCTTACCCGGAAGGTCACAGAGAACTTCCCCTCCAAAGCCAAAAGCTGGGCTTGGAGTTCCTCAGAAGACCGTGCCAATCAAACCTCTCTAGAGTCCCCCAGAAAAAAGGGTCCCTTCTGAAGAACCCCTGTGGGCTTATTTATAGATTTCAGAATCTGAACTGCAAATAACAAAACTGCCCTGGCCTGAAATTACTGGGATACCCTTGGCTGGGTCTGCCAACAGCCAAACTCCGTTGTTCTGAGGAGCTATATGCAGTCCACCAAGGGTAAAAGGGTAAAAATACCGGGGGTAGAAGAGTAAAAACCCCCTGCTTTGATAGGAAAGGTTAAAAAACCTTCCTGCCCCCTGGCGAGAGGAAAAGCGCTTGCCGGCGAGAAGGACCCACCGTTCGTCTCGCCGGGGCCTCTCGCCCCTGGAGGTCCTCTTGCTTCTGGGGGCCCACTCGCCTCTGGAGGGGCCCTCCCGCCCTTTAGAGAGCCCATCATCTCGCCGCAGGCGAGTGGGCCTTCTTGGTACCCTTTGCCTGTCTCGTCCTTTTTACTTCTTGAGGGCTCTTTGCGAGCCCGAGGTTGTACACAATCCCCGCTCTTTTTGAGATTACTCTAAGCTCAAAAAGAATGTTCAACCGAGGCTCGTTATTCGAGATGCATTAAAAAACGTATTTATGAGGAATCTTCTGAGGCCCCCACCGGGGTCTATAAATATGTGACTCCTGCCCCGTGCTCCTGATGCCCCGCTCTGCATATTCTTCTTCTTCCCTGTCCTTGAGTTCCTGCAGAATGACTCACAGTCAAAGTTTTCGCGAGCGTCTCGCCCTGGTGCGAGAGCAGCATAAGGCCAACGTGGCTGCTTTCACCTCTTCTCTGGTTCGCCCTCTCGCCCCATCGTCTCGCCTGAAAAAGGCGAAGGCTGGGGGCCCATCACCTGCCGCAGGAGATTTGTCTCGCGTCGCCTTGGAAACCATCCCCACCCCCCTCGCGCCTTCCACGGAAAAAGAGGTGGGTGTTCGCTTTTATCACTGTTATTCCTGCGACCGGGTGCTCTTTTGCTGACTAACGCTTTTTCAGAGGGCTCTCGCGGTCCCGCCGTCCCCGAAGAGTCCGCGAGGTGGTTCTTCTGTCCGCTGCGAGGAACTTGATTCGCTACCCTCATCTACTCCTCCAACTACTCCCAGCGAGAGGCGGGACGATCCTTCCCCTCCCGCCGATACCTCTCGGCATCCTGGTAAGGGACCTTCCCTTGCCCTTTTGAATCCCCTTCGCTACTCTCACTCTCTCCTGCGAGTGCCTCTTCCACCTTGTCCCTGCACTCCTTGCGCAGATTCTCGGGCCAACTCTCCTGTTGAGGAGCAGCCGAAGCAACTCTCCGTCTCGCCTCCTCCTGCAGACGGGATTGAAGACTATCTGGGTGATCCCTCAGATCCAGTGGAAATGAAGCGGAAGACGGCTGAGCTCTTCCGGAAGCACGCGCGCCTCATTCATTCCTTGACTTTAGACAAACAGGCCGCGGAGAAGCGCATCGAGTCGCTGGAGGGCGAGTGCGCTCGTCTATCTTCTGGAGCCGATGCCGAGCTGGATGTCGACGGCACCGACCCTGAGGCCATCATCAATGAGACCGATATGCAGCTCCGTCTCGCGCGGCGTGGCCTGCAAACCCTCCGTTCCTTCCACTCGCGGAGTAGGCCTCCTCGCGGGGGAGCTCGCGGCGGCCGCTGGGAGTGGCGCCCATACTGATGAATATTCATCTTTTTCTTCTTCTCGCAAGATTTGTAATAATGGCAGTCTCGCCAAAGTGTGCGGAGAGTTTGGTCCCTGCGGGACGATTTCTGGACATATGTATGTTTTATGGCTTAATTTTTCATCCCTTATTTGCCTTTCCTTTTAATTTGTGCTCTATATATATATATTTATTTATAATTTTTGCTGACTGTGACGGGTCGCGCCGTTCGAGGTATAGGAGAGAGAAAAACGCCGACTCTTCCTTTCCCCCTTATTTTTCCCGCCCTTTTAATCATTGGCCTTGCATCAGTTATAAATATGCCTAGCCCTGGACTAGATACCACACTTTCCGCCTTCACCGTTAACCAAGTCTCGGCCCTCTGACCTCCCCGTCTCGCTGGACCACTCTCGCCTCTTAACTCCTTTGTCTCGCTTAGGACCAGCTCGTCAAAGAAGATGGGCAAGAAGAAAGTGGAGGAGGGCGAGGGGCGCAGCCGCTGCGGGAAGAGGTTCACTGACCACGACTTCCCGCTCGGCAGGCTCCCTCGGGAAGACCATGATAAATTTGCCCGCGAGTATCTGGGTGAGGGCATCGAGTCGCGTCCCCCTAAGGTCGGCGAGTGCATCAACACATACTATCCCGGGGAACTCGCCTTCCCCGTCTCGCACTTTGAGGCGGGGTTGCGACTCCCCTTCTGGCCTGAGGTGAAGCAGGTCTTCAAGTACTTTGGCGTTGTCCCGGCTCAGTTCAATCCCAATGCCATCTCGGTGTTGATTGCGTTTGCCTGCTACATGCGCCGAGAGCGCATTGAGTTCAGCTTGACGGCCTTCCGCAAGCTTTTCATCTACCACGCCAATGCTGACGGCGTCTCGTATTTCACTGGGCAAGGGCTCAAGGTATGCGAGACGCCTAACAAGAACCATCACTGGCTCACCCGATTTGTCTTCATCCGGGGAGACCGGGCTGACTTTGGCGGCGTCCCTCTCGCGCCGGTCTCTCCGCCAGAGAGCTTCTACGCCACCCCCCAAGTCAGCGGGCCAGAGAAGCTGCTGTGCGAGTACCTTGCTGGCAAGAACTTCGAGGTCAACTTCTTGCGGCGAGGACTCGACTCGCTTCTCCCAGTGCTCCCGGGCGAGGGTATTCTTCTATTCCTCTCTCTTGGCTGTTTGTTGTCTCGCTTTTTTCTAACCCCCGCCCGCTTGCTTTTCCAGGTGAGCGAATTATCCCAGCATCCCCTCCTTATAAGAGCAACATTCATCCTGCCAAGGGTCTTGATCTCGCCAATGCAGCGGCAGAGGCGGCGAGAGAGTCCCTTGCGGTCATCCCGCCGAAGCGTCCTGGAGATGTCACCGTCCCTTCTCGCTCCAGCCCTCCAAAAAAGAAAATGAAGAAAGCTGTAGCTATCTCCAAGGAAAGGGAGAAGGCTCCCCAAGGGAGCCCTATCTCTGTAGGAGAAACTCCACCGCCTCCCTCGCCTAATTACCAGGCCGTCTCGCCTATTCGCGAGACGGTGCTTCCTGGCCAACCTGCTGCTGCTTCCAGCCTGCCCGCCGGTGCTTCCAACCCGCGAGCTGCTGCTCCTGAGACGGTCGCTGCTACCTCTTCTCGCGAGGGCGATTCCTCCGGCCGTCCCGCCCCCGCTTCTCACATGAATTACAATCTGGGTCCCGTGGTTCATGATGCCGTCGGCGACCCTGTTCTGTTGTGGGGGCGGGACGCCAACCGCGTGTCAATCTCTACCCTCCTTCCTTCATGGAAGGAGCAAGAGGTCCCCTCCGGCCACGCCTACGCCATCGGATACGGCCTCTACGGTGGCCTTGACGCCACTTCGCCTGAAAGCGAGTCCACTAAGGACCTTGTGCTGAAAACCTGCCACCACCAGATGCGGGCCTTGGAGTTCTCGCACCGCTCCTCTCGCCGCCTTATTTACATTAATTCAAAATGGAAAGCCAGCGAGGAAAACCTGGAGGCGGAGCAGGAGAAATCTGCTGGTCTAGCGAGAAGGCTGTCAGATGCCGAGTCACTTCTCGCGAAGGCCCAAGGTGGTGTGGTAAGCCGCTACTCCCCTTTTTTCCCTTGGGTCTTTTTTCTTCCGTGATTCTTGGCTAACTGCTAGGTCATTCCGCAGGATGCCGAGACGGCGGGACAGCTTCGCTCGCGCGTGGCGGCTTTGGAAGAGGAGGTCCGGGTCCTGACAGCGGAGAACGCGCGCCTTCAGGCTAGCGCTGCGTCGTCCTCTCGCCGCGAGCCCTTCCGGACACCTCCGCCTCACTACTCTTACGAGGAAGTTGAGGAGCGATGCCGAGACGCTGGTGTCCGTGGGGCTGAGCTGGTGCTGCAAATGATGAAAGACCTGGGCGTCGTGAAGGACGACTCCGAGACAGTAACCGCGCGAGACCTGGTCCCCGAGCTTTATAGCGAGGAGAGTGATGATTCTTCATCCGGCGAGGAGGACTGATGTGCCGCCTCCAAGATTTAGAATCACTCTCTCCTCCTCGTAATGTAAAGACCTTAAACTATTATTATTTTTTGTGGCATCTGCCAAGTAATGAGCGAGTGCTCCATTTTGCTGTCCTGTATTTCATTTTTTATGCTTTGTGAAGTTAATCTCTGGTTTGCTTTTTGCCTGTGGGATGGTGCTATTATTTCGTCTCGCCGTGCAACTTTTCTGTATTTTTATTTTTCTGTCTTATATCTTGTGCGAGACGGGCTCTTGACGTGCTTAATATCCGCGAGATTGGCGCGAGGCCTTGCCTTGCGAGAGCCCTTTCGCTACCGGCGAGACGATCTCTAACACCCATCCGCTGCGAGTGCCCCCCCTGCCCCACTCCACACCCCCTTTGCCCTTAGTTTTCTTTTGTACTTTTAGGATTAGGTGGGGATACTAAGGTGTAGTGCCTCTTCAGGGGATTTTTTCACCCTACTCAGCCAAAAGGAATTCTGCTTTGTCTGCTTGATGTTGATGGGAGCCTGCGGAGTGGGTCCACCTGGGGCCGAGCCGAGCTCGGGGTGCCGATGAAGAACTTAACTCAAAACCTATCCCCCACAGGCGAGCCTTCGGACCTGCCAGCTAGATGGGAGCCTGCGCAGCGGGTCTACCTGGGGCCGAGCCGAGCTCGGGGTGCCGATGAAGAACTTAACTCAAAACCTATCCCCCACAGGCGAGCCTTCGGACCTGCCAGCTAGATGGGAGCCTGCGCAGCGGGTCTACCTGGGGCCGAGCCGAGCTCGGGGTGCCGATGAAGAACTTAACTCAAAACCTATCCCCCACAGGCGAGCCTTCGGACCTGCCAGCTAGATGGGAGCCTGCGCAGCGGGTCTACCTGGGGCCGAGCCGAGCTCGGGGTGCCGATGAAGAACTTAACTCAAAACCTATCCCCCACAGGCGAGCCTTCGGACCTGCCAGCTAGATGGGAGCCTGCGCAGCGGGTCTACCTGGGGCCGAGCCGAGCTCGGGGTGCCGATGTAGAACTTAACTCAAAACCTATCCCCCACAGGCGAGCCTTCGGACCTGCCAGCTAGATGGGAGCCTGCGCAGCGGGTCTACCTGGGGCCGAGCCGAGCTCGGGGTGCCGATGTAGAACTTAACTCAAAACCTATCCCCCACAGGCGAGCCTTCGGACCTGCCAGCTAGATGGGAGCCTGCGCAGCGGGTCTACCTGGGGCCGAGCCGAGCTCGGGGTGCCGATGAAGAACTTAACTCAAAACCTATCCCCCACAGGCGAGCCTTTGGACCTGCCAGCTAGATGAGAGCCTGCGCAGCGGGTCTACCTGGGGCCGAGCCGAGCTCGGGGTGCCGATGAAGAACTTAACTCAAAACCTATCCCCCACAGGCGAGCCTTCGGACCTGCCAGCTAGATGGGAGCCTGCGCAGCGGGTCTACCTGGGGCCGAGCCGAGCTCGGGGTGCCGATGTAGAACTTAACTCAAAACCTATCCCCCACAGGCGAGCCTTCGGACCTGCCAGCTAGATGGGAGCCTGCGCAGCGGGTCTACCTGGGGCCGAGCCGAGCTCGGGGTGCCGATGAAGAACTTAACTCAAAACCTATCCCCCACAGGCGAGCCTTCGGACCTGCCAGCTAGATGGGAGCCTGCGCAGCGGGTCTACCTGGGGCCGAGCCGAGCTCGGGGTGCCGATGAAGAACTTAACTCAAAACCTATCCCCCACAGGCGAGCCTTCGGACCTGCCAGCTAGATGGGGCCGGGAGCCTGCGCAGCGGGTCTACCTGGGGCCGAGCCGAGCTCGGGGTGCCGATGTAGAACTCAACTCAAAACCTATCCCCCACAGGCGAGCCTTCGGACCTGCCAGCTAGATGGGAGCCTGCGCAGCGGGTCTACCTGGGGCCGAGCCGAGCTCGGGGTGCCGATGAAGAACTTAACTCAAAACCTATCCCCCACAGGCGAGCCTTCGGACCTGCCAGCTAGATGGGAGCCTGCGCAGCGGGTCTACCTGGGGCCGAGCCGAGCTCGGGGTGCCGATGAAGAACTTAACTCAAAACCTATCCCCCACAGGCGAGCCTTCGGACCTGCCAGCTAGATGGGAGCCTGCGCAGCGGGTCTACCTGGGGCCGAGCCGAGCTCGGGGTGCCGATGAAGAACTTAACTCAAAACCTATCCCCCACAGGCGAGCCTTCGGACCTGCCAGCTAGATGGGAGCCTGCGCAGCGGGTCTACCTGGGGCCGAGCCGAGCTCGGGGTGCCGATGTAGATCTTAACTCAAAACCTATCCCCCACAGGCGAGCCTTCGGACCTGCCAGCTAGATGGGAGCCTGCGCAGCGGGTCTACCTGGGGCCGAGCCGAGCTCGGGGTGCCGATGAAGATACCTCAATCCTGCCTTTAGGACTTCATAATAGACAAAAACAAGATGTGTTTTGAGAAATATATTATATTGATCATGCTTTGAGTACATATCTACCGCTCTCCCTTTTCATGGGTAGAAGCGTTTTAAGTCATCCCCACTCCAGGAATGGTTCAAGGTCCTACCCTCCCCATCCTGGAGGTAGTAACCCCCTGCTTTCAACACTCTCTCCACAATATAAGGTCCCTCCCAATTTGGATTGAGCTTTCCCACCGAGGCGGACCTCCCTGCCGCATCAACCTTCTTTAGTACTAGGTCTCCTTCTGCGAACTGTTTTATCCTGATATGCTTATCGAAGTGCTTTGCCATTCGTCGCTTGATTTCCTCCTGTCTGATGGCTGCCACGTCTCGCAGTTCCTCTGCCAGGTCTAGCGAGAGGCGCAGACCTTCCTCATTTTCCATTCTCCATGCCTCGTCTCCATTACCTGCGGCCGCAACTCGTGGGGATCGGACCTCGAATTCCACTGGTAGTACCGCCTCACAACCATGGGAAAGTTTGAAAGGGGTCTCACCAGTGGCCGTGTTCGGGGTTGTTCTTAGAGCCCACAGGACCGAGGGGAGCTGTTCTACCCAGTTCCCTCTCAGATTCTCCACCTTTTTCTTTAGCAAGTTAACGATAATCTTGTTTGCCGCTTCCACCTGACCGTTGCTCCTAGGGTGGTGGACGGAGGCAAACCTGAGGTCAATGCCCTGCTGAGTGCAGAAGCTGATGAATTCTTCACTAGCGAACTGGGGGCCATTATCCGTGACGATGGCCTGAGGCAGCCCGTGCCTGCAGATGATCTCCCCCCAGACGAAGTTCCTGATGACCTGGGAGGTCACCTTTGCTAGTGCCTTAACCTCCAGCCACTTGGAGAAGTAATCTATCATAACCAGGAGGAATCTTCTTTGCCCACTAGCTGGAGGAAAAGGCCCCACTAGATCCATTCCCCAAATGGCGAAAGGCCATGGTGCTGTGATGCTTCGGAGCCTTTGAGCCGGCAAGAGCTGGAGTGGGGCGTAGAGCTGGCACTTTCGGCATTTCCTTGCAAACTCTGTCGCGTCCTTCCTCAGGGTGGGCCAGAAGTACCCCTGCCTGACCACCCTTGCTTCCAATGTCCTCCCTCCGGAATGACTACCACATTCCCCGGAGTGCACCTCCTCCAGAATGTGTCTGGCCTCCTCCTCCATTATGCATCGAGCTAGGAGACCCGAGAGCATCCTCCGGTGCAGTCCCCCTTCATGCATGAGATAATGAGCCGCCTTATGGCGGAAGCTTCTTGCCTCCTTGACCCCCTCAGGGAGGGTTCCTGTCAGGAAGAAAGTAACGAAAGGATCTACCCATGAGGGCCGCCGATCCACCTCCATCAGCTCCCCCTCCTCAATCGCTGGATGGAATAAATCAGTCAGGGCTTCTCCTTCCCAAGGTCCGAACTTGGCCAATTGATCGGCAGCAGTGTTCTCTTCTCTGGGGACGTGCTGGATGGAGAACGTCCGGAATCCCCCGATGATCGTTCTCACCTTGGATAAATATTTCACAAGGGTGGGCTCCCGCGCCTCGAACTCTCCACGTATCTGCGACGTCACTACCAATGAGTCTGTGAAAACCTCAACGTCCTTGATCTCGAGCTCCTTGGCCAGGCGAAGGCCGGCTATCACCGCCTCGTACTCTGCTTGGTTGTTGGTTGTGGGGAAATGCAAGGCGACTGCTTGTCTTATGGTCACTCCCTGAGGACTTGTCAGTACCACCCCCGCTCCGAGGGAGTGCTTTCCCGAGGCCCCGTCGACCATGATCTTCCATGCCTCGGGTTGCTGCGGTTCCTCGGCCCCGTCCTCCGCGACGTAGTCTGCCAAGAAGTCGGCCACCACCTGTGCCTTAATGGAGAGCCTTGGTACGAACGAAATGTTGAACTCACTCAACTCGATAGACCACTTGGCCAGCCTGCCCGAGTGCTCCACCCCTTCAAAAATTTTTCGGAGAGGATGGTCCGTGACCACCCTAATCGAATGAGCCTGGAAATACGGTCGGAGCTTCCTGGCCGAAATGACCAAGGCGTATGCCAGTTTTTCTAGGATGGGGTAGCGAAGCTCCGCCTTCCTTAGGATCCTGCTAACATAATAAATGGGCAGTTGCTTCTTTCCCTCTTCTCTGACTAGGACGGAGCTCACCGCCTCTGCTCCCACCCCTAGGTACAAGGTTAGATCCTCCCCCTCCTTTGGGCTTTGAAGCAGAGGAGCCAGGGAGAGTTGCTCCTTCAGCTTTTGAAAAGCTTCTTCACATTCCGTGGTCCATTCGAACCTCTGGTTCCCTCGTAGCACTTTAAAGAAAGGTGAGCATTTCTCCCCTGATCTGGAGAGGAATCTGCTAAGGCCGGCTAGCTTCCCTGTCAAGCGTTGCACCTCTTTAGTGTTTCGCGGTGATTCTAGTTCTAGGATGGCCTTTACTTTATCAGGATTGGGTTCTACCCCTGCCGGGGTCAGGAGGTGCCCAAGGAATTTCCCACGACTTGCCCCGAAAACACACTTTAAGGGGTTCAACCTCATTTTGAACTTCCTCAAGGTGGCGAACGTTTCTTCCAAATCTTGGAGATGCAGGCTCATTCCTTTGCTCTTTACCATGAGATCATCAACGTAGACTTCTAGGTTCCGACCCCTCTGACCCTGGAAAACTCGATCCATCATCCGTTGGTACGTTGCCCCCGCGTTTTTCAACCCGAAGGGCATCATGTTATAACTAAAGCACCCTTCCCTGGTGATGAAGGAGACGTCCTTGACGTCGGGAGGGTGCATCCGGATTTGATGGTAACCTGAAAAAGCATCCAGAAAACTCATAACAGAAAAACCAACGGCTGAATCAACCAGCGCGTCGATTCGAGGCAGGGGGTAGCAATCCTTGGGGCACGATTTATTTAATAATGAAAAGTCGATACACATTCTCCATTTTCCTCCCCCCTTCTTTACCATTACAACATTGGAGATCCAGCCTGGGTACTGGATCTCTGAGATGAAGCCCGCCTCCAGGAGCTTCTTGACCTCCTCGCGAATGGGTTCCTCCAGCTTGACGGCGATGCTCCTCATCTTCTGGCGTATGGGGCGCATTCGAGGGTCCAAATTTAGGCGGTGGCAGGCCACATCCGCATCAATGCCTGGCATGTCCGCCGCGCTCCATGCGAAGATGTCGACGTTGTTCTGGATGCAGACCCGCATCCGCTCCTGGTCTTCGGGACTCAAGCCCCCGCTGATCCGCACCCTTCGTACCTGCCCCTGGCTGGTGCGGACCTCTACCTCCACCACTTCCTCGGCCACCTCCAGCCGTGACTGTTCCCAGCCGTCCCCTGCTTCTTCTTCCTGCTCCCGTTCTTCCTCCCCTCCTGCTTCCTCAACTTCTATCACCTCGTCCTGCTGTTGCTCAATTTCCATGTTCCTTTGGGCTTCTTCCTCTGCCCCTTCTTCTCCCACTCTCTCCAGCATTCTTTCTCGTGGCTCCGACTCTCCGCTCCTCCTGGCTTCCTGCATGTCCTCTCCCCTTTGCTCCTCCTCAATTTCCATTCCTCCCTCCGGGCTCTCCTGTTGCTGCTCGACCTCAACATCCTCCTGCGCCTCCTGCACACCTCCTTTCTGCTTCTCAGTCTCCTCCTTCCCGACTTCCTCTGGGCTCACCTCCTCTTCCCTCAAGGCTTCTTCTTGCGCCGCTATCTCCTTTTCCAACTCCTCCGCCTCTGCCATCCAGGATATGGTGTTAACCGCCGTGACGTAACATTGTCTTGCCACTTTAGGATCTCCCCTGACCCTGACCTGCACCCCCCCATTGTTAAACTTGAGACATTGATGGAACGAGGAGGGGACGCAGCGAAAGGCGCTGATAAGGGGTCGCCCAAAGATGGCGCTGTAGCTGCTCGGGGCATCTACAATCACGAACCGGCAGTTCCGTGATACGCCCCCCAACCTCACGTGCAGCCCTACTCCCCCTTCCACTTCTTTCCTCTCCCCGGAGAACCCGAACAACGGTCCATCCGAGGCCAAAACCCTCTTGGCTTCCACCTGCATCTCATCGAAGGCCTTCTTAAAAATCACATTCACGGAGCTCCCGTTATCCACTAGGATCTTGGAGACCGTAAAGTTTTCCACTGCCGTCTGGATTACCAAGGCGTCGCAGAATGGGTCCTCGTACTCCGGCATATCCTCTGAAGAGAAGGTGATTTTTTCTAGCGGGGGTGGAGTCTGGGAGGTTGAGGCTACCCCCTTTCGGAACATGGTCTGGAAGCTCCCCTTCCGGGTGGCCTCGATCCCAATCCCCCCATGGATGGCCCCGATACCCCCCCGGGTTCCCACGTCCACCCGGTCCTCGCACCTATCCTCCGTCTCCCCCTGCTGCATTTCCTCAATCCTCACCGGCGGATCCTGCCTCCTCAAACCTCTGGCCTCTCTCATCTCCAAGAATTCTGGGCACGTGGCTGTAGCGTGACCTCTCTCCTGATGGAAGTCACAGAAAGGTAACGCCACCCCACCCCTTCTCCCTTCTCCTCTTCCTCTTCTTCCTCCTCCTCGAGCTCCCCTTCCTCGACCGATCCCCATTGCCTCCTGCTGATGCTGAAAACGGTCCCTCGCTCCTTGTCTCCATGCTGGTTGATCGAACCTTCTTGGCTCCCGGAAAATATCTCTTCCCTGGAAGCCTCCTCCCAACTCCTGGGGGCGACCCTCATGAGGCCTCCAACCTATCCGGTTGTTCGGCTCTCGGGCCCCCCGATGAATCTGTCCCTGGTCCCCCTGGCCTCGGGGTTCCTCCTTCCTTCTCTCTTCTCTCCTCTCTCTCTGCTCTTTCTGCTCCTTTTTCTTCCCCTCTCCTTGCTCCTTTTCATCGTCTTCTGCCAACCTGGCTAACTTTCTTGCGAACGCCGGATTGGCTCTCTCAAAATCTGTTTCCTTCGCCGCCCTCTCCATAAGTTCCTCGAAAGAGAGGGGGGGCACCCTTTTTAACTCCATGCTGAAGAAGCCTGGTCTCAGTCCCAAGGTGAACGCAAGCATCAGCGTATACCCGGGGACCTCCTGGACCTGGAGGATCTCTTCCTGAAACCGATCCACGTAGTGTCCCAATGTCTCATCCTGTCTCTGCCTCACCGAGAACAAGCACTCCGCCTCCTTCTTACGCTTCTTCGAAGTCGAAAACCTCAATAAGAAGCCCCTCCGCAGATCCTCAAAACTATAAATCGATCTTGCCGGCAACTGATGGAACCAATCTCGCGCCTTCTCCTTCAAAGTGATGGCAAACAGCCGACATTTGAACGCATCCGTCATTTGCCTTATCGAAACTACATCTTCGAACCACTGTACATGCTGTACCGGATCATCCTTTCCTGAGTAGTAGGACATATCGGGCTCCCGGAACCCTTCTGGCACCGGAGCAGAGATGACTAGTTCACTGAATGGGCTCTCGCCGACAGCCTGCCGAGAGGGCACGTCTCGCGGCCTCGGCTGGCTGGCCCGATCTGCGAGACCGTGACCAGGGAAAAGCTCTCGCACAGCTGCCTCCTTCTCGCCGTCTTCTGCTGGGATCTCCTTCCCGGGGCGCTGGCCAGGGAAGAGCTCTCGCGCCGCTACGTCCCTCTCGCCAGCCTCTGTGGGGACCTCCTTTCCCGGACGCTGTCCTGGGGCGTTCTCGCCCAAGAGCGGGACCACCTCGATTGGGACCTGAGGTGTCGCCCACTCGCTCCTTGCCGAGAAGGCCAAGCTTATGGTTTGCATGACCTCTCGCCTGAAGTCCTCCAGCATTTTCCTCGTCGCCTCTTCTACCTGGGAGGGGGAACCTCCAGAACCAGACCCCTCTCCTTCACCTCCTGTCATAGGACCAAACTCCAACTTTTCTTGAACCGGCTACTTCCACGCTCACCGCACCAGAACTGTTGAAGCCAAAATTTGAATTCAACGAATGTTCACAAAATAGGGGCGTAGCCGACTCCTACTTGGCCCAAGCTCCGACCTCCGACCGGTCGTGAAGGATTAGAAAACTGGCCCAAAGCCGCAGCAGGGAGGTCCCACCGCTTACCCGGAAGGTCACAGAGAACTTCCCTCCAAAGCCAAAAGCTGGGCTTGGAGTTCCTCAGAAGACCGTGCCAATCAAACCTCTCTAGAGTCCCCCCAGAAAAAGGGTCCCTTCTGAAGAACCCCTGTGGGCTTATTTATAGATTTCAGAATCTGAACTGCAAATAACAAAACTGCCCTGGCCTGAAATTACTGGGATACCCTTGGCTGGGTCTGCCAACAGCCAAACTCCGTTGTTCTGAGGAGCTATATGCAGTCCACCAAGGGTAAAAGGGTAAAAATACCGGGGGTAGAAGAGTAAAAACCCCCTGCTTTGATAGGAAAGGTTAAAAAACCTTCCTGCCCCCTGGCGAGAGGAAAAGCGCTTGCCGGCGAGAAGGACCCACCGTTCGTCTCGCCGGGGCCTCTCGCCCCTGGAGGTCCTCTTGCTTCTGGGGGCCCACTCGCCTCTGGAGGGGCCCTCCCGCCCTTTAGAGAGCCCATCATCTCGCCGCAGGCGAGTGGGCCTTCTTGGTACCCTTTGCCTGTCTCGTCCTTTTTACTTCTTGAGGGCTCTTTGCGAGCCCGAGGTTGTACATTGAGCATTCTCTCGACGCGACTGCTCAAAGGCTTCCCAGAGAGGATCTTCACTGGGACTTGGAGCATGGTTCTCGGCTGACTGATGGTCTGACATGGTGAGCTGTTGCTTTCACTGCCTGTTCAGATTTGAAGGTTTGCGCGTGAGCTGTTCGGTTCCACGCTCACCGCACCCTGTTGATGCACGAAAACGGCACCTGGGGGATAGCTGTCACCGAGGGGGTGATTGGGCCTCACATGCTAGGTGAGGATGAAGGAGAAGGTTGCAGAGGAAAGGGAGAGGCTTGAGAGAAGAGGCGAGACTTAATCAACAGAGAGGGTTGATCAAGGGAGAAGGAAGAGGGAGACCAGGAGCGGTCGAGCAGACAGCAATTGCAACAGCTGCGCTTGCAGGTTGGAAGCCGAGAGGAGCCGAGCTGAGCAGAGGAGCAAGGCTTGCTGAGCAGAGGAGCAAGGTTTGCTGAGCAGAGGAGAGGAGAGGGGGCCGCTAGCAGCGGCAACAACACACTTCGCCCGTAGCGGCCTAAATGCCACTCCTGCGACGGGCTTTCCTTTTATTAAAAGCTAGAGGTTACAAGCTTACAAGTACACCTTTACAACAAAATCACTTAAAGGGTACAAGGAGAAGCTAGCGGCTAAGAAAGAAGAAGGTGCCAGAAAGCAGAGAGGAGAAGCTGCCAGAGACTAAGTAAAATAGTCTGCTAGCTGCTGGAGGACTGGGAAACTGAGTCTGCAGAGGCTGCTGGCAAGCTGCTGAAGAGCTGTGGAGGACTGCGCGGACAGGAAACTGAGTCCGCTGAGCTTGCTGGAGAGGTGATGACGGACTGGAAAACGGAGTCCGCAGGGGCAGCTGGCAAGACTTGTCTTCACCTTCCGGCCCCCCGAATGAGAGGCTTCAGGGGGTATTTATAGGCCCAGGAAGTTCTTGAAGAAGCGGGACCCAGTGACATCAGCATGACGACCTTCGCGGACTCCGCGGACTGAGATTTTGCGTCCGCCACTGTTGAGCGATGAAGCAAGCGGAAGGACCCACCTGCAGAGAACTGAAGGTCGCCCCCTAGCTGGCGACCTGGGCGGACTCCGAGAGGAGTCCGCCCGGCAGGCCGGAGGCCGCCCCCTAGCGGGCGGCCGGGGCGGACTCCAGGGGGAGTCCGCCCGGCGGGCCTGGCCGCCCCCTTGCGGGCGGCCTGGGCGGACTCCAGGGGGAGTCCGCCCGGCTGGTCGCCGGGGCCGCCCCCTAGCGGGCGGCCTGGGCGGACTCCAGGGGGAGTCCGCCCGGCGGGCCTGACCGCCCCCTTGCGGGCGGCCTGGGCGGACTCCAGGGGGAGTCCGCCCGGCGGGTCGCCGGGGCCGCCCCCTAGCGGGCGGCCTGGGCGGACTCCAGGGGGAGTTCGCCCGGCGGGCCGGGCCGCCCCCTTGCGGGCGGCCTGGGCGGTCTCCGGGAGGAGTCCGCCCGGCTGGGCGCCGGGGCCGCCCCCTCGCGGGCGGCCTGGGCGGACTCCAGGGGGAGTCCGCCCGGCGGGGCGCCGGGGCCGCCCCCTAGCGGGCGGCTTGGGCGGACTCCAGGGGTAGTCCGCCCGGCGGGCCTGGCCGCCCCCTTGCGGGCGGCCTGGGCGGACTCCGGGAGGAGTCCGCCCGGCTGGGCGCCGGGGCCGCCCCCTAGCGGGCAGCCTGGGCGGACTCCAGGGGGAGTCCGCCCGGCGGGCCTGGCCGCCCCCTTGCGGGCGGCCTGGGCGGACTCCGGGGGGAGTCCGCCCGGCTGGCGGGCAGAGGCCGCCCCGGGTGGGCGGCCTCGACGGACGGCGGCAGGAGGCCGCCGCCTCTCGGGCAGCGGGGAGGTCGCCCCTGGTGGGCGACCCCGACGGAGTGCGGCAGGAGACTGCCGCCCCTTGGGCTGACTAGGAGGTCGCTCCGGGTGGTGCTGTTGGCGAACTCCTGCAAGGAAAAGCACTGCACGATTAGCGGACCTAACCGCATGTCCCGCGAGGGTGAGCCATGGTAATAGCCCACCGTCCCGCAGGGCACGCGGTTGCTAGGAAACTTAGGCGGACAGGGAAAACTGCCGCCTACGTGGGGACTCGTCGCGATCGAAAGGGAGAACCTAAGGGTCGCGACTGGCCAGCTGGCCACCTTGGGAAGGATCGCCGATTTCTGGGTTAACAATGATCCTTCCTCCAAGAGCGATACAAAGCTTCACAGATTTTCTCTGGCGGCGACACATAAGCCAACATCCTCAATTTTTGTGGCGGGATGAAACCAGCAGCGAGGATTCACAGATTTCCACGATCTGCTATGTAGAAGTGACCAGCCGACGACGCTTCTTTGCGATCTGAAGCAACGGTTGGAAATTGATCTAGTAGTGGAGAAAAGAACTCAAATGGATCTAATTCACGATCGAGCGGCAGCGACACAGTTTTATTTTGCTTTCAGCGATCGTCATGAAGAAGAAAGCACACTCTTCCTTCATGATCTACGATAGGGACTAGATCTGCACAGGGAGTGACAAGCTTCCTCCCAAGATCCACGACGACTTCAATAAGTTCACTTACCTGGTCGTGTCCCACCAAGACCATCCACATCCTCGGCGACACAAGATGGGAAAAGAAGTAGTCGCCATCTCACCTTCTCCCTTGCGACGAATCACCAACACAAAAACCGAAAAAGGGGATTGGAGACGCATTCCACTTTCCAGCGTGCAACAAAGGAGCGCAGAACAATGCGATCTTGAGCGTCCATAGGAAACAAGAACATGGAGCGAGCGCTGGAAACCCTAGAATCCTGGGGGCCAGGGCACTCCAATCGAAAAACTTCGAGAATATTAGAGTGCTCGAATCATCCCGTGTGGCTGTCAAGTTTGGAACAACCTTCATGTTGCCCCCAGCATGTGTTGAAACCGAAAAACGGTCTCTTGTGGAGTTCACCCTTGGGGAAGGGGTGATCGCACACCTGCTTCGCTCCTGCAAGCAAAATAACAAGGGAAAACAGGAATGAACTGACCCAAGGGCTCGGCGTGGAGAAGCCACCACACACCCGGAAGATCTGAGAGCGCTTCCCCTCCTTAGTCAAAGGCCGGGCTAAGGTACCCTCCGAAAGCACTTGAAAGCTGGAGCAAGAGAGCACATGAAGCATGCCTCCTGGGGTACCCCTTGGGTCCTATTTATAGGTTACAGAATTTGAACTGTCAATAACCAAACTGAACTGATCTGAAATTACCAAAATACCCTTGGCTGGGTCTGCCAACAGTCAAACTCTGCTGTTTTGAAGGGATATGGACAGACCAGCAGGGACAAAACAGTAAAAAGTATCTCGTAGATCTGGGCGAGCTGGGGAGTCTGGCCACCTCGGCAGATCCTGCTCGCCTGCTGTTGCCGAGCTCTTTGGCGCAAGCGCGAGTTGGGACGGTGAGCTCGCGTATCGGTCGGCCTCCATTAGTCGACCTCAGCTCAACGAATCTTGGCTTACCTCGGCGAATGCCGAGCTCGCGGTCGACGAACGCCGAGCTCGGGCTCTGGTTTTTCTGCCGAGCTTGCCTGGCGCCTGGGTGATCTGAGCCGGCCGGCCTGGTTCCTGGTTCACCCTGCTCGCCGGATACAGGGTTGTACAACATGTGTATTTATGTGTAACCCTAAATTCCTGATGAGTAATTGGATGCTTACTGGATCCATGCCAAACCCATTAAAAACCCATTACCATCTATATAAATATACCTCAACTTTTTTCATCATTGTTTTTCTGTCACTATTCTCGATTCTTATTTTATCACCAGCTTTCTCATCAACAACAACCGTCTCACACAGAGTCATAGTAAACATTGTTTATCTTTGAACAAAGAATTCTTCCTAGGAAGTGGATCTTATAAGTATTAGGGCAAAAATATGTATTTTATGTTTAGTACTAAATTGGTTTATCTTTGATTAATATATAATATTATTTTAAAAAAGTAATCATGCTTTTAAAATAAAATTATCAAATAAATCTAACCCCTTCAATTTAAATCCACCCAATGTAATGAAGCAAGTGATTGCTTAAGCTGTCTCAAACAACAATTGAACATTTACCAATATTTATCTTATAAATCATTTAACATTCTAATTCTTGATAAAAAGAGATGTGTTAAATCTCAAAAATATATTTAACTGCTAATAGTTAAACACATTAATTAGCACTAAATATTCAATAACTGGGTTTTCCCCTGATGTGCCATGAAGAGTCACTGTCTACAAAATAGTTGTTGTGAAATGCGAATCAATATTTACTATATTAAAAGATCAAAATTTATGATTGAAATTGTCCACCTGCTTTGAAAAAGCAATATAAAAAGTGAGGTGCTATTAGGAAAAAATCTTTTTTTTTAATGAAACTTCAGTTTTTCCAATTTTACCCTTCTTTTTATTACATTTTCCCAACTTTAAAGTGAATTTCGTGTCTTTATTAAATTTCAAAAAGTATTCATTATCCCCGCATTTTTTTGAGCTTTATTTGAGCATGATAAAATTTGGAGATTATTAGGTGCAGATCAATTTTAGATATGTGCAATCCAAAATTTTAAATAAAATATATTAAATAAAATACCAACAAATCTGATAGGTGCAAACCAAGCACGTGCTTTCTCCGATCTCGTGAAACTATGTTTCGCTGGAAACTCTCTCCGTCTGCGTGTAAGAAGCCCTCTCTGTCGGTTGTCGTCGAAGCCCTCTTTGGCGATAGTCGAAGCTCTCCCCGCCGGTCGTCGAAGCTCTCTCTGTCGGTCGTCGAAACCCTCTCCGCCGGTAGTCGAAGTCATCTTCGCCGGTAGTCGAAGCACTTGCGTCGGACTCCCTCCAAATCGCTGCATATTCTTCGTTGTTTCCCTCTGAAAACTGAAGGTAGACATTTTTGTTGTTTAAACCTAGGTTTTCTTACCGATTTGTTGGAGGCCTTTTGCATTGTTTTGATGTGTTTTGCTGGAGGGGTTTTGCAATGTTTAGATGTATTTTCCTGATATATTATGTGCTAATTTCCTTCAAGCAGAAATCATGAGTTTGGAAGTTCAAAGTTTTTGTTGTTTGTTGAAATGAGTTTGGAAAATATTAAATTATTGATATGTGAAGAATCATCTCAAACATCACAAGTTGATGTAGGAATACACATTGTCACATCCCTGTGTTTTGAATCAAAGGAAGAGTTAGTATTGTAGGCCCAAAATATTGCTAAGGGATTGAGATTTATTTTAACAATTCAAAGTGCTGATAAGCTTACAAGTAGGCCTAAATCGAGGGTTCTACTGTGATGTGATAGAGCTAGTTTTTATCGTGAGAAACTGCAAGATAAAGGATGGGAAAGGCAAAATCTGCGAAAAAGTAGGAGAAAGAGATGTGGTTGTCCGTTTTTACTAAAAGGTCAAAAAATGCACATATAAATGAGTGAACTCTTGAATTAAAGTGTGGAGTACACAACTATGCAAAGGACAAATTGAAACTCATTTCTATGCATGTAAACTAAATGAAAATGAGGAAAAAATATTGTGGAGAAAATATTTTTTGCCCTGATAAAACCTAAAAAAATATTCTTTCTAACACCATTGTATGAATTTTAAAAGTTTGATGTTCTTTTTTTGGAGAGATGTAATAATCCAAATTAAAATTGGAATATAATTAAACAAAACATGAAATTAAAACTTTTTGTCTTTTGTTGTAATTCATAATCCAATACTAGGTTACAAATTTTTAATTTATCATGAAGTTATAAATATATTTTGATAGATGTATTATTTGTATCTTCATTTTAATCTTATATCTATTAAAATGATTGCTTTTTATTTTTATTTCCACATAATAATTTGATCTGCACTTATAATATTTTGGTCTGCACGTAAATTGATTTGCATGTATCCAAATTCAATTTGCACATAACAATCGCCTAATTTTTTGTGCAACGGCGACAAACTTAAGATATATTGTCGCATTGGGGGCGTGCGCGGGAGCCCGTCCGTGCATGATTAAGTGTTCTATGTATTTGGTGAAACATTTACTTTCAAATTTTACTCCATCTTTATTATAAATTTGCAACTATTTATATATTTAATTTGTTTTTTTATCTATCTTATTATGTATAAAGTAAAAAAATACAATTTGGTTGTCGTGCTGTGACGGAGGGTCTCCGTGCATGTAAGGCTTTGTTTGACGCATCGTTTGGAGCTCTCTGTTTGAGGTAAACGCTGTCGCACAATGTTGAGATTATGACACCTCATCGCCAATCTCGGACCGTCAGGATCGCGCCACGTCATCGATCCTAGGGAGGTTTATTTGCCTAGTTTGTCCTAATCCTGATTAGGAAGTAGTTTAGTGAGGGGGGCTGATTTTTGGGTGGAGTCTTAAACATGGAAATGCTTTATGGGGGGATATAATCTAGGGGATGCTCTTCCTATTTGGTTGAGTCCTGTTTTGGCAACCCCCTCCATATATGTTCATTTTCATATACTGATGACTCTTGATCCTATTATAAATAGAGGCCAACCTCCCTTAGCCATGAGAATGATTCGAAATATACAGCACTAGTGAGAATTCAGAGAGGGAGAGCTTTGAGCTTTTCAGGCGGTTCTTCCGGCGAACGGCGGCAGCAGGCGGCGGCATCTGGCGCGCAAGGTTGCGGCGCATCCGGTCACCTCAAGCGAGGCGACATCCGGCCGGCCACCTGCAGTAGGCCCCAGAGGTTCGGCGGAATCAGGCGCGGCAGCAGGCGCAGAGGCGGCGATACATGCGGAGCTAACGGAGGCGGCGCATCCGGTCACCTCAGGCGAGGCGACATCCGGCCGACCTCCAGAAGTTGACTCCAGACGTTCGGCGACTTCAGGCGGCAGATCCAGGCGGGATCAGCATCAGGCGGCGGAAGCAGGCGGTGATTCCAGTGGGGAAGATATACAGTGTTCTCTTTTCAGTGTTTTCTGTTTTCTCTTGTTGTATATTGTAAACTCATCAGTTTTAGTGGATCTTTCTGGCGCGCTCTCCCCGTGGATGTAGGAGCCAATCTCCGAACCACGTAATTATTTTGTCATCTGGTTGTGCATGCTTGGATTTAAATTTCGTTTATCATATTATTGCTCAGACTAGCTTCATTTGCTAGATCCGCGACGAACCACCGTAGTCGCGGATCCGGTCTCAATTTCACAACAATTGGTATCAGAGGCTAGCTTCCGTAGACTAGCTTCCGTTGCTTGGATTTAAATTTTAGTGCTATACTTGCTCAAGCTCATCTTCCGTTGCAAGATCCGCGACGAACCACCGTAGTCGCGGATCCGGTCTCAATTCATAACAATTGGTATCAGAGCCAGGTTCGAACCTTCGGACCCCAGTGAGCAATAATGACAGCGAAATTTGAAGTCCCCAAGTACGACGACAAAATTGACTTTGGTCTGTGGCAGAAACGGGCCAAAGCGGTTCTCGTCCAGCAAGGTCTCCATAAGGCTCTCCACGGAAAGGAGAAGTCCGGGAAGAAGGACGACGAGTGGGATAAGCTAGATCTGAAGGCCATCAGCACAATCCAATTGTGCTTTGGCCGATGAGGTCATGAGAGGCACGCATGTAGTTATGGTAGGAGATCATTCCGGTACACTCTACAGACTGTTCGGTACCACGATTGCGAGTGGAAGGGCTAGGAGAGAGGTCAGATTGCCTCTCAGGTTACATGACACGGTAGCATATGTCTTTCAGGCTAGTTCCTCAGATCTTGGTTCCTATGGAAAAGCTTTAGGGAGCAGAGACCCCACTCAGAGGAAAGCTAGGAAGGACCAGTGGAGGAACGAAGCAAGATTCGTGGCGAAGGAGTTCGCGCAGAGGAAGGGCCTTGGCGAAGATAAAATCTTCGCAGCCTGGAGAAGGTGGGCAGAGTGTCATCTCAGAAGTGCCCATGCACCGCAAGGGGAGCCATCTGGCTCAGGAGTCCCACCAAGGAACTCAGGTTTACTCAGAAGAAGGTGGAGCTGCACAGTGCTAGCTGTCTTGCAAAAGACACGATCTATCATGCAAGGATAAAGCACATCGGAGTGCGCCACCAGGAGTCGAGGGAGTTCGCTGGAGGTGGAGGCGTGAAGTTGCGGAAGATCTCTAAGGAGGACATCAGTGCGAACATGCGGACGAAATACGTGACAGGAGTCAAGTTCAAGAATGGTCTTGACTTGACTCATTTTGATGCATGTTGATCAAGGAGGACCCCAGGGAGAGGGGGCTTGTAGTCGCCAGTAGGGGGGATCCAGGTTGGAGGTACAGATACGTTTGTTAGGCTTCGAGGTGGAGTTCGTTTGTGGCGTGAGCCGTCAAGGTGGAGTTTGTTGAGATTATGACACCTCATCGCCAATCTCGGACCGTCAGGATCGCGCCACGTCATCGATCCTAGGGAGGTTTATTTGCCTAGTTTGTCCTAATCTTGATTAGGAAGTGGTTTAGTGAGGGGGGCTGATTTTTGGGGGAGTCCTAAACATGAAAATGTTTTATGGGGGATATAATCTAGGGGATGCTCTTCCTATTTGGTTGAGTCCTGTTTTGACAACCCCCTCCATATGTATTCATCTCCATATATTGATGACTCTTGATCCTATTATAAATAGGGGCCAACCTCCCTTAGCCATGAGAATGATTCGAAATATACAGCACTAGTGAGAATTCAGAGAGGGAGAGCTTTGAGCTTTTCAGGCGGTTCTTCCGGCGAACGGCGGCAGCAGGCGGCGACATCTGGCGCGCAAGGTTGCGGCGCATCCGGTCACCTCAGGCGAGGCAACATCCGGCCGGCCACCTGCAGTAGGCCCCAGAGGTTCGGCGGAATCCAGCGCGGCGACGGCGGCAGCAGGCGCAGAGGCGACGATACAGGCGGAGCTAACGGAGGCGGCGCATCCGGTCACCTCAGGCGAGGCGACATCCGGCCGACCTCCAGAAGTTGACTCAGGGTTCGGCGACTTCAGGCGGCAGATCCAGGCGAGATCAGCATCAGGCGGCGGAAGCAGGCAGTGATTTCAGCGGGGAAGATAGACAGTATTCTCTTTTCAGTGTTTTCTGTTTTCTCTTGATGTATCTTGTAAACTCATCAGTTTTAGTGGGTCTTTCTGGCGCGCTCTCCCCGTGGATGTAGGAGTCCATCTCCGAACCACGTAATTATTTTATCGTCTGGTTGTGCTTGCTTGGATTTAGATTTCGTTTATCATATTATTGCTCAGACTAGCTTCCGTTGCTAGATCCGCGACGAACCACCGTAGTCGCAGATCCGGTCCCAATTTCACAACAACACAGTTGGTAACCAAATGACCGCCGACGACGTTTGCTCCGTTTGCACCGGCCGCGTCATGAGAAATGGTGAAAACGGAGGGATTCCAACCACGTCCTCCCCCCTCCAATTCCAAAAGTCCTCCTCCTGCCGCCCAAGCAAAACGTGAAACCAAACAAAGTCTAAAAATGCATGTATGATATACAAGAGATCTAAATATCATCCGGCGAAACAATCGTCTTTCCTATTTTACTCGTTATTTTCTTATTACAACATTTATAATTTTTATATGAATTTAATTTGTATCTTTTTGTTATTTTATTTTAAAAAGCATGACGGTATTTCTTTAATTTTTACTAAGTTTGTTTCGTCGTGACAAAAATTTTTGGGACAACAAACAGAAAGTGCACTATCTCACTGGGGCATGGGGAACCCCTGCCCGATGACGTTAAGGCTCCGTTTGGGAGGACTTATTTTCACGGTCAAGCGGTACGACCGCATGAACCGGACCTTAATTATGACCCGATTCATGCGGTCGTAACCGCTTGACCGGGTGAAAATAAGTCCTACCAAACATAGCCTAAGTCTCTCTCTCTTAATGAAAGACATATATTCTTAATTAATATTAAAGAGCAATGTTATAATTAAGTAGTTTGAATTGGGCTATTATCAATCCAAAAAAATATTGGCAGCCCAAATTTTTAATCTCACTCTCGTAGCTCCTCTTCTAACCTCACGCGGGAGGTGTATGCGCGGAGTATGTTGTGTAGCTCGAAGGCATTGCTAGAGATAGGGTATAGTGAGAGTAGCCTACCCTTGACCGCACTATGTTGTAGCACATGGTGTAAGTGGATGAAGGATATGTTGGGAATCAGTGCAGCGTCAGTGTATTCATCAGTGTCATCAATTGACTATCCTAAAATTTGATAAAAGCGAATAAACTTCGAGATTTTTTTGGGTACATATACGTACTTGCGGGAGAATATCCGGCCGTAAGATTGCGAAATTAACGGTGTTTGATCAGTTTTCAATACGATCGTATTAGAGAAAATACTATCATATTTTTTAATGAAATATCTGAGCCGTTGAAATCATGGATTATACGGCCAGATTTGATTACACACGAAACAATAATAGGTACGCATCACCGTACCAAAAGAATATACATAAACTTCACTATCGCTAAAGTTTGCACCGAGAAGCCTTTCTCGTGCAAAACTGCCTAATTTCAAATTTGCATGAAACCATCAAGCATTATGAAGTGCATCCCAATTCCCAACCAGTCTCATTTTTCTCGAAGGCATATATGTTGGACAGTAAACCACAGCAAGGAAGAAAGCTCTGTTCAAGTGTTTGTGGCCATTATTTGTGAGTTGATTTAATTTTTTGTCATTCGAATTCATTTTTTAAAATATTTATTTTAAAACCCTAAATTTTGAGAAGCTTTATTTTATTTTTTTGCTATGCTTTAAGATACTCTCTTTCTTTGTGAAACGATCAGATAGGCTGGTAGTATGAGTTTGCCGTTTCACCCAACTAAAAGCCCACGCAGTCCGGTGTCCATCTGCAGCTCACAATTGTAGCAGTTATTGTAGCGGACAGTTACTATAGCAAAATGTTTCAATGGACATTTAATTGTATGTATGTGATTACAACTCATATATCAGAATGCCTTTCTATTCATATTTATATATTTAACTAGATCACTTGATTAATCTACTTTATCAAATCAAAAGGGTCTGTTGGAGTTAGAATTGAGAATTAGAATTTGGGCAGGAGAATTTCTAATCAAGTGTTTGAATGTTAGAAATTCATGTGAAATTGGAATTGGTCCAATTCCATAGTACTTACTTGTGTACTATTACGCATTCTTAAGGGTAAAGATAGATATTTTATAGAACTCAGTTTTATATTACACCCGTCGTCGCCCGATCTTGCCGTCGTCGACAATCTCATCGTCGTCGTTCGGTCTCGCCGTCGACGCCATATCTCATTGTCGTCGCCCGATCTCGCTGTCGTCTCCTGATCTCAGTGTCATTGCCCAATCACGCCGTCATCGACCAATCTCGCTATTGTCGCCCGATCTCGCCATTATCGCCTGATCTCGACATCATCGTCGCCCAATTTCGTCATCGCTGCCCAATCTCGCCATCATCACCTGATCTCATCATCGTCGATCGAACTAATCGTCGCTCAGACATGTTTTCTACTTCGTATATATGATGTGTTATCAACAGATTTATCATACTTAATTGTTGGTACACTACCTGAAGTTGATTTCTCTAACATTTTGTTTTCTTTTTTGACAACTTCTACATTTTTTGAGAGATTGTAAATGAATAATTCCCTCCAAAACTAAGTTTTGTTGCAATAACTTCGTCGTGATTGACTTCACACTCCAACTTCAAACTGTCATTGTCGCCCGCTCTTGCAACCACTATAAAAAAAGTAAATTTAAACCAATTCCAATTTCAATTATAGAAACTTATCATGCAGCAGATCAACTACAAAGAAATCCAGACCAATTCCAATTCTCACATGAATTCCAATTCTGCATTTCCAATTCCAGTGATCCGAACAAGTCTTAAGAGTTTTTCTCAACAATTTAGTTACTTAAAATAGAAAACTACACATGTTGCGGCTCTACTCAAAGCTTCTGTTGACCGGTCTAAATTGCACCTTCTTAACCCGGGAGCGGTCGAACGCGCAAACAATCAATGTAAGTTGAGACGACTGGCAAAAAAATTTTTAACGTGGAAAACCCGAAAAGAGTGAAAAAACCACGTGCCCGAATTGGTGCTTACCAAACTTCCACGATATATGAGTGTTGTTACAAAATTTTGTAAAGAATGCGAGGGCAACGAGCTGCTCCTCGTTACAATTATTACGGGGGGGGGGGGGGGGGGGGGGGGGAGCTAGGCTCAGAGGGTGACAGGTCACCGTTCACGGAGATAAGTGCTTTGTTTGCTACAGTGGTTAGGGCTACGCTTTAAGCGCACCAGAGACTTTGATTGTACCTTGGAGGCATGAGCGGCGCATTCTGCGCACCATAGTCTTTATGGCGTGTCCCTTATTGCGTTCATATGAGTCTGAAGTAGTTGACTTATTTTTGACTGTAGAGCCCACTGCTGAGATGAGGGCGATGGGAACACTACGCGCGGAATGCCTGCTGCGGTGCACATGAAACGCGCCTTGCTTGTGGCGGAGCGCGTGTCGAGTACGCTTGAGAGGTGCTTTGTGCTCTTTATAGAACATCTTGTGGGCTGCCGACATCGTTTCAGAGCAAGTGCGCGCTCAGGAATAGTCTTGAGAACGGGGCACGTAGATGCGCATTTAGATGCGGAGCGCACAAAGACATGCTTGAGAGTGGTGCGCGCCGCACCACAGAGGCACGCTTGGGAGCATAGCGCGTGACGCTGTATGTACGAGGTGAAATACCCAAGGAGCGTTCGAAGACGCTCGAAGATCTTCAAAGGATTTTCGATGACGCAAGAAGATCTTCAAGGGAACACTCACATCCGTAGGAGAAGTGGAGGAGGAAAAGATGAGAATTGTTACGGGTCACTCAAGGCTCCTGGTAGACCAGAGTAAATTGGATCGTCTTAGCCCGTGGAACGGTCGAGCGCACAAATAGTCACAAAAAAAGCGGGGAGCAGGCAAGAAGATTATTTTTTACAAAAAAAACAGAACAAGTTGAAAAACTACGTTGTCGGATCGGTGTGGACCAAACTTGACTATTTGTTGGTGCTTACAAGGCTTTATAGAGAAGACGAGAGCGACATATCACTCATCATTACAACTTGGAGGGGGGGGGGGGGGGGAGTGTGTTCGGAAGGTTACAGGTCATCAATCACAAAGCTAGGTCTTTTTGTTTATTGGCGGTGGAAAACACGCATACTGGAGACTTGACAGATTTCTTCTCGTGCTTGTAGATTGAAGCGGAGAGTGCTTGCCACTGACCAACGGGTGCCGGGCGCTTCGAGGGTTGCACGCAGGAGGCTTCCTAGAGGAAACTTGACGGCAGGTGGAGATCTTGCAATCTTCAAACTCCTTGAAAGTCTTTAAGGGCTTCTTCGTGGATCAAGGGGATCTCCGGTGGAGCTTTCAAGAGTGTAGGAGTAAAATCATAGGAGAGAAAAAGTGAGAATGAATGAGAGGTTGAGGTCTTATTTAATATTTATAGTCCGCAGGGGTGGTTACAGTAGTTGTTTTGGATATTTGCACACACCCATATTTGACGGTTACGCGAGTGGTTACATGTACAACAGACGGTGGATATCACATGAGGATGATCAGACGACGACAGTTAGGCAACGATCGAATTGAAGGGCTGACTGATAGCGAGGAGGTCAAGGGCGGTCGACCGGGTGGTGGGGTGGGGGGGGGGGGGGGTCGGAGGCTGGCCGCAGGAGCCTTGGATGCACGCCAAGGGCGGTTGACCGCGAGGGGGGGGGGGGGGGGACCGTGAGGGCGGTCACGGCTGCGCGGAGCCTCCGTCTGGGGCGGCCGTGGGCCCAGCGGCGATAGTCCGGCGAGTGGTGCAGAGCCGATTAGGTGCGGATCTTGTGCTTGGTGGTTTCTCCCATGAAAGATCACGAAATTCCGGCTACTTGCAGCTCAGAATTCCTCTAAATTGTGAGAAACCCTATCTACATGCAAACATTTTTGATTAATTATCTGGTAGCATATGTTAAGTAATCATGCCATATAAGGAGGAACATATAATATAATAATAATATATATTCATTAAAGAAAGGCTGTTGGAATTAATCAAGAGATTAACACGTGTTAAATGTTAATAATCCAAAAAAATAAAACAATCCGTTCAATCGCCGGCCCCTCTTTTAACTTTCGAAATTGGGAGGGAAGGCGGCGTGAAGAACAAGAGCCACAAAGTGGGAACGCCGCCTGCATGCGGCCATGAAAGAGCCACGTTGCTCTTAGGTCAAGAACACCCAGAAAATGGCGTGGATTCTCCTCCTCTCTTTCTCCCCCTTTCGAGGTATATTAGCCTCTTCTTCTACTGTAATCCACCGCCGTAAAAAGCATCCAAGTTGGTGTGGGCCGGAGGGGCGGAAAAGCGTAGGCAGGCGTTCGAATTTGTGAGGCTGACGAGCTCCCCCGATGGGGGAAAAGGCTCTTTACTCTTAGGGCAACTTGGGGAGCTCAATAGCTTGTGTGGTGCTGCTGTCGTCAAGTTTTATCTGCATCTCTGCTTTCTAAGGCGATCATTCTGGTTTTGGGGCGAATTGGATTCGACGAAGTGCTACTGCTAGTTTTGCTTCTCGATCGTTGAATATGAACGCGCATTGATTCCCGCGGTTCGATTTCATGCTCGACTGAAGTTTGGGGCATGGATTTCGACGGCTGCTCCCGCGTTTCCTGCATGAAGGGCGTGATCTTCAATAACAATTGATTCGTTTTTGCGATGGGTTAGGTTGGGAAGAATGGAGGATTTTAAAGAGGAGTGGAGTTTGGAGAGGTCGTCCACCTCCAGGCGGTTGAACAACGACGGAGGGGTAATCGCGGACAACAGCTTCAACTTGATCGCCGGCGGAGACACGTCAAGGAAGGAGGAGCCGAACGAGGATGAGAAAAGAAGTTTTTGCACCAGGATAAAGACCAACAGCCGACTGAACCAGGGAGATGAGAGCCTGAGGGAGTGGCTTGATAAGCCCGGCCGTTTGGTGGACTTTCTTGAGTGCCTCCACATTTTCCGGCAGGTTGTAGAGGCGGTTAACCTCGCCCATTCGCAGGGAGTTGTGGTGAATAACATCCGGCCATCATGCTTCGTGATGTCGACGACCTTCAACTCTGTCTCATTCATTGAATCTGCTTCCTTCTCGGGATCAGACTCGGATTCTTCCTACCAGGAGGAAGAAGGCGGAAGTTGTTGCGGTGCCGAGAATCGACTCGCCATTGGCGAGGGAATGTCTTCTCTGGTCAAGGAGATGTCGGGGAAGGGGGAATTGGGCGAGGTGAGTAGAGTTGAGGAGGGCAGAGACTTTCCTCTCAAGAAGTTGTTAAGCATGGAGTTTAATTGGTATAGAAGCCCCGAGGAAGCTCAGGAAAGGCACCGTCTTTTTGCCTCGGATGTATACAAACTAGGGGTTCTACTCTTTGAGGTCAGAATTCAATTCTGTGTTTTGCCTCATAAACATGGTTGACATTTTGCATCTTTTGTTCTAAATATGGTGATTGGTTGTTGGCAGTTGTTCTGCATGTTTGAGACTCTGAAGGAGAAGCTTGGTATAATGTCTAACTTGAGACATCGGTTGCTTCCGCCGCAGATGCTGATTAAGTGGCCGAAGGTCGCATCGTTTTGCCTGTGGCTGCTGCATCCCCAACCCAGTAGTCGCCCGAAAATGAGGTTTTGTTCTGCAATCCCTCCTGCTCTTGTTATGATATCAAGCTGAATGTGATGTTTCTGAGTACTTTTAGGCGTATTTGATTGCTGTTATCGAGCATCTAGCAGAAAAAAGAAGAATTTCATCAGTCATATTTGATTGCTGTTCAAAAAGTCATCCCTCTCATTGGTTCCCCTGCCATTTAGCCTTTAACCTTATGAGAGGATTCCGCAGGTGTAGCCTATCAATTTCTTTGCAAATTTTGACGTCAACAAAGTTTTTGATTCTCTTGATAGAGAAGCAAACATCCAAAGACTCCATCTTTTCATCTGAAATCAGTGTTAATGTCTTTTAGGAGGGTTACTTGTCTCTCCGGTGCTCTCTATTCTGCTCCCTTGATCGAGCCCGCACTAGGAAGGAGTTCTCCTACATTGATCAATACAGCCCAAGAACTTCCCATCTCCTCATTGCTGATGATGTGAAAGCCTCCAAAATAACCTTCACACCTCTAAATCTATCCTCAACAATTTTGAAAGTGACTTTGGTCTATCTTGTAATGCCTCCAAGAGTCAAATGACCTTTTCTTATAATACCCCCAGGCAATGATATGGGACAGATTAGCAACAAGATTTAATTAATATTCTATGTAATTTTGTCATGAATTTGTTCTCATTCGATGCAGTACATTTTTTTATTGGTAGTCCCGTGTGTGTCCGGAGATGTAACATGAGAAGTTAAATGTAATGTTGAGCTTGGGCCTAACTATCTAAATTACCTATCTTGACGTTATTTTATCTGTTGATTTGCCATACAAAAGCTTAGTTTATTGAACTTGGTTATGATTATATGTATAGTTAAAATGTAATGAAAAAGTCCATTAGGAGGAGCCCATGTATATTCTATTTAGTCCCACATTATAGATGTAGAAGGTTCTCCCTATCATTCTCTCTATATAAGTGTATGTACTTTTGTATTTACAGAATAATAAAAGATCTGGGTTATTTTTCTCCTCTCGCATTTCTCTACATGGTATAGAGCGATCGGTCCTGTTCTAGGCGGTTCGTATTTTTGCTAACCGCGGTCTCTCTGCCCTAACCGCCCATCGGTCTTGCTCTAGGCGGTCTCTCTTCCCTAACCGCGGACATTCCTTTCTAACCGCTCATGCGGTGTCTGCCTCCTGCTGCGGCTTCTCTTTTCTCTAACCGCTTCTCTCCTTTTCTCCACATCCTTCCCCCCTCTCCTCCCCGTCTCTCTCCATTTATAGAGGATACTCTGGGCCCCTCCTCTCTCTTCCCGCTGCGCCCTCCACTTTATTGCCGCTCTTGTCGCGCAGTCTGCCTCCTGCTTGTCGCGCGGTGTGCTTGTTGCACTCTCTTCCTTGTCGCTGCTTGTCGTGCACGGTCTGCCTCCTGCTTATCGCGCGGTCTGCCTCCTGCTTATCGCGCGGTCTGCCTCCTGCTTATCACGCGGTCTGCCTCCTGCTTATCGCGCGGTCTGCCTCCTGCTTATCGTGCGGTCTGCCTTCTACTTGTCGCGCGGTCTGCCCGCTACGACCTCTCTCCTCTACTCGCCTGGCAGTGTTCGCGCGAGTAGTCGCAGTTTTATCCTCTCTATCCGCCATGGTCTCTTCTGTCCGTTGCTCAGTCTGACGCGGCCTTGCCGGATAGTTCGCTACACTCTCTCTTTACTCGCCAAGTGGGCTCTATCCGAAGAGCACTTCTAGCCGCTGCGAGCTCTTCTTACGCGGCCTTGCCGGATAGTCCGCTGCGGGCTTTTCTAGCCGCCCACTGTAAGCTCTTCTAGCTCTAGCCACTGCTTCCTGGATCTAGCCGCTGCAGGCTCTCCTAGCCGCCCGGTCTCCTTCCTCTAGTCGTCAGGCCTGCTTCCTGGAACTAGCCGCTGCGGGCTCTCCTAGCCGTCCGGCCTCCTTCCTCTAGTCGCCAGGCCTGCTTCCTGAATCTAGCCGCTGCGGGCTCTCCTAGCCGACTGGCCTCCTTCCTCTAGTCGTCGGGCCTGCTATCTGGCTCTAGCCGCTATGGGCTCTAATAACCACCCGACCTCCTTCCTCTAGTAGCCAGGTCTCTCTTCTAGCCCCCTTCTCTTGCTACTATGTGCTCTATGACAACTCCCTCCCTTCCCGCACGTGTTGCTGCCCCGCCTTCTGAAGTTCGTGATGAGCTTCGAATGACCACCATCTCTCTCAGCGGGAAGGCCAATTTTGTCGAATGGGTCCATTAGGTTCGTCGTGTTCTACAGACAAAGGGTCTTCTCCACCATCTCACTCGGGCCAAACTTGCTGATCCTACCGATGACTGGCTCCGTGATGACGGTTGAGTCCAATCCCAGATGCTTAATTCCATGGAGACTGAGATATACCACATGACCATGTACTATGAAATGACCAAAGAAACGTGGGATGACCTGCATTCTCTCTACTCCGGCAAGGACAGCTTCCAACACCTATTTGACATTATCTCTGCTCTTCAATCACTGGACCCTGGAAACGCGGGCGACTTGACTTCCTTTATTGCTAAGGCTAAAACTCTGGTAGAAGTCTTGATACAACATCAGCCCATTTTCACAGATCTTGCTATTCAACAAGCACATAAGAAAGTTGTTCGCTATGATGATCAAGGTTGCAGATGTCGGACGTTTGGTTCATGTCGGTTTGAGTTTGAAATGTCGGATGTCGTATTGCGAGAGATATATCGGAGATATTTTACAATGTCGGATTTTAATATTTAAATAAATTTATTCATATATATTACACAATTTTTATAAATATGTATAATTGTATAACATAATGTATGTTTATAAATTACACAATAAACATATATACAAATAATGTATGTTTATAAATTACACAAAAAAGTCATCGACTGCAATAAACGAGATAAAGATCACCAAATAAGAGTTAGATGAGAAAGTAGTCGATATTAGACTTAGTGAGATGCACAAAATAAAGCACAAAACAAATTATTTCTATTTTGTCTCCTCAAAAAGGACAACCCAGTGCACAAAGCATCTCTGCGCAGCGAGGGTACAAGGATCCCACCACAAAGTTGAAATGGCAAACCTTACCCTGCATAAACTGGTATTTGGTCTCTTCAAAGAATGAAAAAAATTGTAATACTCTCGACGATATATCGGTCACGAAATATCGTCTGATATGTCTGGTTAAATGGATATATCGGTGGCTATTTTCAAAAACGATATATTTGCTTAAAATATCGATGTCGTGGCGTTCTACCCCCAAAAGCTTTATGTCGAATGACATATTAGACATGTCGGCCGACATCTACAACATTGATGATGATGGCCCGTGTTCCTAGTCATCTTCACAGCGTCATGGCTCAGATTCTTTCCTCCTCCACCACGCCCTCCTTATCTGATGTTTGCTTCATGCTGCTCAAGGTTACACCACCACCCGAGGTCCCTACCAGCTTCTCTCCAGTTCTGCTCCAGCAGCCTCTTTTACCTACTCCCGCTCCTCCGGCACGTGGCTCTTCTACTCAGGGAGGTCGCTTCACGTCTCAGGGACGGGGACGTGCGGGGCGCTCTACTCTCAAGTGTAACCACTGTGGTCAGGATGGTTATCTTGAAGCCACCTGCTACCGCAAGCATGGTCTGCTGCCTCATCTTACTGCTACAACTGTCGCTGCTCCTCATCACCCAGGCTCTACTCCTACTGGATCCCACTCGTCTACCCAGCAAGATATCAATGACCTTCGCCTACAACTTCAGCAGCTCCAAGGCGTTGTTAATCGCTCATCTAGCTCAGTTGCTTCTTTCTCCATCGAAGGTATCTCTTGTCTCTCTCATAACACTCACTGGATCGTGGACTCCGGTGTTACTCACCACATTACCTCACAGAAGCCACCTCAGTACATGCACTATGATTATCCCAAATTCATCACTGTGGCCAATGACGACACCACTCCAATGTCTGGAGCTGCTGACCTGCACCTCACTCCTACTCTCTCCTTGTCCTCGGTTTTTCATTTTCCGAGATCACCCTTCAATCTACTCTCTGTTAGTAGGTTAGCTCAGGATCTTGATTGCTATCTTATTTCCTTCGTCTTTTGTTGTGCAAGATCGTTGAACACGGAATATCATTGGTAAAGGATGGTTGTCGAATGAGATTTATCTCCTGGATGTTTCCCCTACTATCCTCTCTGCAGTCCTCTTCGTTGATTGACATCGTCGTCTTGGCCATGCCCCTCTCCTGATTCTCAAGAAGTCTCTTCCCGGTGTCTTCTTGCATGAGTTTTCCTGTGAATCATGTATCCTTGACAAGCAGCATCGTGTTTCTTTTTCACCTACCTGTAATCGGAGTACTACTCCGTTCTCTTTAGTACATTCTGATATCTGGGGGCCCTATAAAATCCTCAGTGTTTTTTGCTATCGATATTTTGTTACCTTTATTGATGATTATTCGCGTCTGACCTGGCTTTATCTATTACGTGATCGTACTGAACTGATATCTGTCTTTCATGCCTTTATTATTGAGACGCGTACGCAATTCTCTGGTACCTTAAAAATACTTTGCACCGATAATGCTGATGAATATACTAGCCGCACCTTCACAAACTTATGCACCGAGTTTGAGATTGTCCATCAGACCACATGTGCGTATACCCCCTTGCAAAACGGTGTGGCCGAGCGGAAGAATCGACATCTTCTTGATGTCACTCGATCACTTATGTTGCAAATGCAGGTGCCCACCAAATATTGGAACTTTACTGTCTATACTGCTTGTCATCTCATCAATCGCATGTCCTCCTCCGTACTTGACTTCGCTTCTCCGTTCGGTGTCTTGTTTCCTTCGAAGTCTTCATTTTCCCTCACTCCCCGTGTCTTTGGTTGTTCCTGCTATGTTCACTCTCTTGGACCACCGCATGAAAAACTTACCCCTCGAGCCACGAAATGTATGTTTGTTGGCTACTCCCGCACTCAGAAGGGATATGTCTGCTACTCTCCTGCAAACGAAAAAGTGCTCGTCTCCGCTGATGTCACCTTTCTAGAGGCACAACCCTTCTACTCTACCTCTTCCACTCTGCCTCCACCTTTTACTACTCCTCGTCCGGCTGTCCCCGTCACGACTTTGCCACATCCACCTCCTTCTCTTCCTCCTCTACTTCATTCACTCCTAGTGCTCGAATTACCTCCACCACCTCCTCCCCCACTTCTCCGTGTCTACACTCGTCACTCATCCAGGACTAATGCTCTACAACAGCTCTCTTCTACCGATGTTATCCCCCGGCTTGATGATTCGGCAACACCCTCTACGGCTCCTCCACTGGTGAATTATGTCTCCTACATCGCCTCTCTCCGCCTCTTCTCAAATTTGTCACCTCTCTCTCCACTATTTCTATTCCTCACTCTTTGCAGGAAGCTCTCCAACACCCAGGGTGGCGTGCAGCCATGGACGAAGAAATGACAACTCTCTGGGCTAACCAGACCTTGGACCTAGTTTCTCTCCCTCCTGACCAGTCTTGTGTTAGCTGCAAATGGGTCTTTGCTATCAAGCATGCTCCAGATGGCACTGTTGACCGTCTCAAAACCCGCCTGGTGGCCAGGGTCTTCACTCAACAACATGGAATTGATTATGACGAAACCTTCTCTCCGGTCGCCAAGTTGAATACTGTTCGCGTCCTGATCTCCATTGTTGTGCATCGACGGTGGCCCCTACATCAGCTGGACATCAAAAATGTCTTTATCAATGGTGATCTCAGTTGAGTAAAATGAATCGTATCTCATTAGGGTTAATATTATGTCTATTTATAGCCTACATGTCACACTCAATATTACAATATTACAACACTCCTTCTCAAGGTTGGCGAAAGATATTCACTAAGCCCGTCTTGTTATAACCCCTGATCATGTCCTCTGAACTGAGTCCCTTGGTCAAGCAATCTGCAACCTGACTCTTGGTCGACACGTGACTCAGCTCTAGTAGCCCACCGTCCGACTTCTCCTTAATAAAAAAACTATCAATCTCTATATGCTTGGTTCGATCGTGTTGGACTGGATTATTTGCAATACTGATGGCTGACTGACTGTCACACCACAACTTCATCCTATCTCCTCGATCCAATTTCAACTCCACAAGCATCCCTCTCAGCCACATGAGCATTGAGCTCTGCCACCCCTAATGCCATGACTCTGTACTCTGTCTCTGCTGTCGATCTGGCCACTACTGACTGTTTCTTGCTCCTCCAGGAGATCAGGTTGCCTCCCACATATATGCAATAGCCTGAAGTAAACCTCCTATCATCCACACAGCTTGCCCAGTCAGAATCGCAATAGCCCTCAATCTTCATGTGCACATTCCTTCTGAAGGTCAACCCCTTCCCAGGAGCACTGTTCAAGTATCACAAGATCTTATACACCGCATCCATATGACCCTTCCTTGGGTCGTGCATGTAGCGGCTAACTACGCTCACAAAAAAGGAGATATCTGGGCGAGTGTGGCTTGGGTAAATTAACTTTCCAACTAGTCTCTAATACATCTCACGAATGTCCACTAACATATATATATATATATATATATATATATATATATATATATATATATATATATATATATATATATATATATATCAGGAATGTTACAACATAATACACAAAAGTCACTATCGCCGGCGATAGTCACTGACGCCCGACGACAGTTAACAGTACATTAAAACTGTTCTGACCTTAAAGCCTTACAATTGTTGTCTTTTACAAAAGTATTTTCATACATCGGCGCGCAGGTCGGCCACACATGAAAACACTAAAAAGCCTTCGCTTGACCTTCGAGGGCCGGCATAGCAACAAGGGTAGCACTCCGCTATTTCCCGCTCGGCTCTCCAGCACCTGCACAAGGACAATCCACCACAATGGCGACAAACAAGACAACGGTCAGCTTTCAGCCAATCAAATTATAACGACTCTACCTCATACCCGGGGCAGCGATATTCATTCCCTGTAGACATAACATTTAAACAACAGATATATCACAAGGAGGCGCACTTAAGCACCAATCAAGATATCACAAACGAATGCCTCCACGGCCAAACGTTTCGTGCACTCAGGGCACATTCTCGGTGTACCGGATTTCTCCGGGTTACACCACCAACCACAGTCCCGGACTTGATGGTATACTTGAGCATTCCAGTTTTTCCGATACGGGGCCTAAGACTCATTATGCCAACGACGATAGCCAGTTACTTTAGACAATCTAGTCCGAATGACATAACGTGGGTACTGTTCAGCTCTTTCCCGTTGCTCAAATCGCCAGGTCAACCCCGATGGTCCCAGCCATCATGGCGAACGACAAGACACGAGTCAGCCTCCCCTTTCCCGTTCGGCTCTCTGGCCTTTCCTCGACTGCCGCCCACCGGGTCCCCAGGACCAGAGCCTGCAATCGACACACAATGACAATCACGACCATAACTGGGCACCCAGGCTCACAGCTCACCTGCTAGCCTTTCAGTCTCCGCGAGACGGACTCTGCAAGTGCAAAGTTATCTGGAAGCTATCGCCAGCGATAGCCACTATCGCTTGACGCTAGCGACAGAACTCTCATCTGTCTCCAGACTCAGTTACAACTGGAACATCTGTCCAGAAAACCCTGCAACATCCTATAGTGCTAGAAACACTGGACTTTCACATCAATCAGAGCTCAGCAAGAGCTATCACCAGCGATACTCGCTGTCGCCCGACGACATTCAATAGTTATGCAAACTGTGGTACTTTTTGGGTGTTTTCCTGGAGCACCCCGGTACTTCCTGTTACTCACTTTTCACAGGTACAACCCACAGACCCTGTAAACTACTCTTTTATACTCGGAGTCTTCTACGACACGCAAAAGAAAACATCACCAATCCAGACCAACCTATCCGGATGAGTTTTACACAGCATGCTTATTACGTACTGCGATTTCCGAATCTATATGCAAAACCAAACCCGGGGATACTATGTATCGACCCATCAAAATCTCCTCGATTCTCCATCTTTTGGTGGGGGATTCTATGCATATGCAAAACAGAGGACTTCACTTGTCCAAGAATGAAGATCGTTACCCTTGTAGTTTTCTTCGGATCCATGAACGCTTTTCTGCCCGGTTGGAAAGGAGAACCTCGCTTTCCTCTCTATGACTCTAGCCTCGGTTCTTGCTTTCGACCACAGGATCTCCTTCACCAAGCTTTTCAACGCTCAGCCTCAGCCTTCTTCGTTAGCTAAAGAGCAATATGAGATGAAGAGAGAGAGAGAGAGTGGGAGAAGTAAAATGAAACTTCTCTCCACCTCTACTCTGGATAAGTGGTCTCGAGATTAATCTCAGCCACATGATCATCTCATAAAAAGGAAACAACGACCACAAATTCAGCTGAATAGTCAAACAAAACGATATCGCGCGATATCAGCAATCGCCTAGCGATAGCGATAGTAACCGCCTTGACCACCACTCTTCGGCCGCTGTCCGGCCATTTGACACGTGTCAAACCACACGTGGTGGTATCGCCCTGCGATACCCAATGTCGTTATGCGATAGCGCACTTGACGATTCGTCAAAAATGTCGAGTGCGTTGAGTCTACTCAACGATTCGTTGAAAGCGTTGAGTGTGTTGAGTGGTATCGCCGCGCGATACCCACTATCGCCACGCGATAGTCCCTTACTCAATGATTCTTCGAGTTTACTCAACGCTCGAAAGCATCGAGTGTTATCGCTATCGCCAGCGATATCCACTGTCGTCCGACGATAGCTACCGAAAGTTCTGTTTCCATTTTTGGGTGTTACAAATCTCCCCACCTTATAGAAAATTTGTCCCGAAATTTACTCATCTGTAGATAATAAAAACATCAACTAATATGTTACAACTATTGTTCTTTCACAAAACAATGTTACAACATTACTTTACAAACAACTCAGGAAACTCATCGCGTATGGTTTGCTCACGCTCGCATATCAGTTCTTCTCGGCCACAATTGTCCCAACAGACTTTGATCATCCCTATTGTTTTGTTCAGTCGCTGCTTGATTTTCGTATCCTCGATCCGAATGGGTCTAACCTTCGTTGTCAGCCCACCGTCGACTGGTACTTGATCATCCGCGATCACTTGAGTTGGCTCTTTCACAGCTTTTCGAACCACCGATATGTGAAACAAATCGTGCAAGCCACTTAGCTCCGCTGAAAGAGCTAACCGATAGACAGTTTCTCCAACTCGCTCAACCACTTTAAACGGATCAAGATACCTCAGACTCAACTTTTTCAAGCGCCGAATCCTGGACACGCCTTTGAATGGCTTGATCTTTAAATATACCCAATCACCCACTACAAACTCCACATTTCAGTGTTTAGCGTTGTAGTATTTTGCCTGTCTATCTTGGGCTGCCAGTATCCGTTCACGTATCAAGCGGATAGTCGAATTTGCATCTTCAACTTCCTTCCGCTTATACAACTTCGATTCGACTGTTTCCGTCCAAACTAAAGGAGTACGACACTTCATATCATATAAAGTTTCAAAGGGTGTCATCTGAATTCTAGCTTGATAGATATTATTATAGGCAAACTCGATCATATAGAGATGGTCCTCCCATCTCTTCCCGAAATTCAAGGCACACATCCAGAGCATATCCTCCATTGTTCTGTTGGTTCTTTCGGTCTGACCATTTGTCTGCGGATGAAAGGCCGTACTGAACTGCAGTTTCGTACCCAACAACTGGTGGATTAGCCTCCAATCATTCAAAGCAAAGCGCCCGTCTCAGTCACTGACGATGCTACGAGGCACACTATGCAATCGTACTATGTTGTTCACGTACAACTTAGCCAATTTTTCGACTGAATCGCCCTTCTTGTTTGGTATGAAGTGCGATACTTTTGTCAATTGGTCAACGATCACCCACACGACATCGTTTCTGCTCTTTGATCTCGGCAGTCCGTGTATGAAATCCATAGAGATATCATCGAACTTCCATACCGGAATTGATAACGACTTCAGGAAACCTCCAGACTTTTGACATTCTGCTTTCACTGAGATACAAGTTTGACACTTTGCCACGTAAAGAACTATGTCTTTCTTCAAACCCGGTCACCAGAACATCTTTTTCATGTCCTTGTACATCTTTGTGCAAAACCAAACCCGGGGATACTACGTGCCTATTACACAGCATGCCGAATGAGCTTCACCAATCCAGACCAACCTGTCGAATGAGCTTCACACAGCATGCCTATTACGTACTGCGATTTTCGGATCTATATGCAAAACCAAACCCGGGGATACTACGTATCGACCCATCAGAATCTCCTTGATTCTCCACCTTTTGGTGGGGGATTCCATGCATATGCAAAAAGGAGGACTTCACTTGTCTAAGAATGAAGATCGTTACCCTTGTAGTTTTCTTCGGAGCCATGAACACTTTTCTGTCCGGTTGGAAAGGAGCACCTCGCTTTCCTCTCTATGGCTTTAGCCTCGGTTCTTGCTTCCGACCACAAGATCTCCTTCACCAAGCTTTTCAACGCTCAGCCTCAGCCTTCTTCCTTAGCTAAAAAGCAATATGAGATGATGAGAGAGAGAGAAGGAGAAGTAAAATGAAACTTCTCTCCGCCTCTCCTCTGGATAAGTGGTCTCGGGATTAATCTCAGCCACATGATCATCTCATAAAAAGCAAGCAACGACCACAAATTCAGCTGAATAATCAAACAAAACGATATCACCGCGCGATATCGGCTATCGCCTGGAGATAACGATAGTAATCGCCTTGACCACCGCTCTTCGGCTGCCGTTCGGTCATCTGACACGTGTCAAACCACACGTGGCGGTATCGCCCAGCGATACCCAATGTCGACACGCGATAGCGCAATCGACGATTCGTCGAAAGCGTCGAGTGCGTTGAGTCTATTCAACGATTTGTTGAAAGAGTTGAGTGGTATCGCCGCGCGATACCCACTATCGCCACGCGATAGTCCCTTACTCAACGATTCTTCGACTTTACTCAACGCTCGAAAGCGTCGAGTGTTATCGCTATCGTCAGCGATACCCACTGTCGTCTAGCGATAACTACCAAAAGTTCTATTTCCATTTTGGGGTGTTACACCAGTTTCAGTGAGAAGATCTAGTGCGTATTTTTTTGGGAAAGAACTATCCCCTCTGCCTCATAAGCAATTTCAATCCCAAGGAAGTACCTAAGAATGCCCAAGTCCTTCACCTCAAACTACTTGCCCAAAGCTCCCTTGAGGCGGTCAATCTCCTGCTCATCATCCATCGTAATGATCATGTCGTCCACATACACATTACACCACAAGCATGGTGATGTGACCTTCATTCTTCCTGGAGAAAACTGTGTGATCTGCGTTGATCTGGTGATATCTCATGCCAATCATCGTTTTCCTGAACCTGTCGAACCACGCGCGGGGTGACTGCTTCAGTCTATAGAGAGATTTCTTTAACCTGCAGATTCTATCTTCAGTCTTCATCGTGCCAAAACCTGATGGTATCTCCATATACACTTCCTCTGCCAGATCTCCGTGAAGAAATACGTTCTTCACATCTAGTTGGTGCAACATCCATCCACCATTCACCGCTGTTGAGATTGATTTGCCAGCAGGACACATGTATGTTGGACCGTGTTATGGCTTCCCCTCCGCGTTCCAGGTCTGGGTGTTGACCCCGGTGGGCCCCTGTGGCGGAATATCCATGCGGTCCTGTGGTTGAGATTAATCCCACATCGCCTGCAGCTTTCTCCCCTTCGTGTTCATGTACCCCCCACCCTTCATCTCAATACCTAGGTTTTGAGATGAACTGTTGGGTTGACGGGTTCTTTCATGTTATCAGAGCAGGTTGTCCTGCTGCGGGGGTGTGTTGAGATTGATTTGCCAGCAGGACACGTGTATGTGGGACCGTGTTATGGATTCTCCACCGCGTTCCAGGTCTGGGTGTTGACCCCGGTAGGCCCCTGTGGCGGAATATCCCTGCGGTCCTGTGGTTGGGATTAATCCCACATCGTCTGCAGCTTTCTCCCCTCCGTGTTCATGTACCCCGCCACCCTTCATCTCAATACCTGGGTTTTGAGATGAACTGTTGGGTTGACGGGTTCTTTCAACCGCTAGGCTAATCAGAGTCCTAACGGTGTTCATCTTTGCAACTGGTGCAAATGTCTCGTCGTAGTCGATACCGTAGGTCTGGTTGTACCCCTTAACAACCAATCGTGCCTTGTAGCGCTCAATCTGTCCATCTGGGTTCTGCTTCACAGTGAACACCCACTTACATCTAACAGCCTTGTTATCCTTTGGCCGTTGTACCAGCTCTCAAGTCTTGTTCTTCTTAAGAGCTCGCATTTCTTCCTTCATTGCTTCCTTCCATTTTGGATCGTCTTTGGCAACCTGTCAATTGTTAGGTACAATAATACTATCCAAAGATGAAATGAATGCTCCGTTGGTAGAAGAGATATGATCGTAAGAGACAAAGGACGCGAGGTCCCAACCGTATCTATCAGGAGGATTTCCCGCATTGCTACGAGTAGTCCTCCCTACAGTAAGAGAAGTAGGGGAAGGGAAGAGAATATCACCTAAGGCACGTGGTGATATAGGTCTTCCAGGAGTAGGGAGCGGCGTAGCCAAGGGACCGGGAGCAAGACTAGGCACAAACACTGAATCTGGTACTGCTGGCAATTTCCTCCTACTACTGTATGTCAGCAACTCCCCCTGAGCTGTGGGTCTCACGTCTCGCCTCTCCTCTTCGATCTCCTCCTCCCGCTCCTCATCACTCGCCTGCTCATCCTCCACAGATCCTCCCTGCCATGCTCCCAGATCAGTCACCAACCTTTCTCTCTCTAGCCTCATATTTTTGGTATCTGATGAGTCAGCTGCAGGTGCCCCCGCCTTGTCGGTAGTAATGTTCTAGCTCTCTAATGTGGACGTCCATGCTCACAAAACATTTTTTCTCCACTGGGCTCCAGCACATGTATCCCTTTTGAGTACGAGAGTAGCCCACAAACACACACCTGACTGCTCTTGCATCAAGTTTACCAACACCTGGCCTGTTGTCCTTCACGAAGCACACACACCCAAACACCTTCAAAAGGAAGCATCCCTCCGTTATGTCCCTGTAACTGCTGACACGGGGACTTCCACCCCAGAACCCGAGAAGGCATCCTATTGATCAACTGTGTCGCTGTTAGCACTGCATATCCCCACAGACTCTGAAGAACCTTCATGTTGAGCATCATACTCCTTGCCACCTCCAGAAGATGCTTGTTCTTCCTTTCTGCCACTCCGTTCTGTGTAGGTGTATAGGCACAGGTGGTCTGGTGCACAATCCCATGAGCCGATACATATTCCTCCATTGTCGTGTTAATGTATTCTGTTCCATTATCTAATCGTAGTACCTTAATCACTGCATTATATTGAGTCTGAACAAGCTTATGGAAATCTCAAAAGTAAGTAAATACTTCACTCTTAGTTTTCATCAAATACAACCAAGTAATACGAGAAGCACAATCAATAAACGTTACAAAGTACTTATAACCATTCAAAAAACCTACTGTACAAGGTCTTCATACATCAAAATGAATAACATAAAAAACAGAAGAGCTTCTTCGGCTTGTATTATCATACGAGCTCCTGTAAGCTTGCCGAACTCACAAGCATCACACACCAACTTTATTTTATCAACTGTTTTAATAATAGCAAGAAATAATCTAGCTACAGTACTGAATGATGGGTGACCCAACCGCCTGTGATGAAGTATCAGCATGTCCTCCGCACTCATCTTCTGTCCTCTAACTCCCGTCCTCTCTACTACAAATACCAGAGCAACATTCAATCCTTCCCGATCCAGGTACCACAACCCGTCATGCCAAGTCCCAGTCCCAAGTATCTGCCTCGTCCCTTTCTCCTGGAATGTCACCTTGGGAATATCAAAAGAAACAATACATTTCAGTTGAATGATTATAGAACTAATTGATAAGAGACTAACTGGAAAAGGAGCATGCAAAACATTGGATAATGTTACTGAATCTGAACAATTCACAGTACCATTACTAACCACTGGCTGAAACATACCGTCCACCGTCTGGATGTTATCTGCAGTAGCTAGACGAGTGTAGGAGGAGAACTCGCTTGCATTTCCCGTCACATGACGTGATGCGCCTGAGTCAATGATCCAATCTGACGCCCTGGAGGAGGATATGGATGCAAGAGCGGGAGATCCATCAGTTGGGTGGGCATACATCGCGACCCCCCCGCCCCCCGCTCCATCTCTGCTCCCTTCGCCCGTCTGTTTCCTCTTGATGTCTTCCATCACGTTAAGTAGGGTCTACTCCTTTGTATAGAAGACGCCAACTTCCTCTGCACTCTCAGTCATGCCCAGGTTGGCTCGATAGCCTCCTCTGCCACCACGAGCATGTCCCCGACCACGTCCCCGTCCACCATCTGAATCTCTCTCCTTGGGTGGCTTGGGGCATGCTAGCCTTAGATGACCCACCTCGCCATAGTTGTAGCACTGGCGGGTTTCTTCCCTCTGTAATGCATCCCCGGGAGCATCAACCACCAGTGTCGACTTCACCGTCATGGACCCTCCTACTCTTGCCTGAAGCTTGAGATGCGTCTCCTCCTGAATCGTAACAGAGATGGCCTCGGTGAGTGTAGGAATCGACGTACCAGAAAGGAGTAGAGCTCGTCGCTGATCGAACTTGTCATCTAACCCCTTCAGGAACTTCATCGTCCTCTCCTCCACAATGATCTTGGAAGCCCGACACTGAGAATCGCTGCAGCACATCCCACCAGAGGCGTGATCGTAGTCCACCCATAGCCGTTCTAACTCGGAGGCGTACTCCTGCACTGTTTTTTCTCCCTGAGCAGTGTCATCAATTTCTCCCTTCACCTGGAAGACCCGCAGAGTGTTCCCCACGCCATCATATATGTTATTCAGCTTGTCTCAAACCTCCATGACTGTCTCGAGGCCGTCTACCGTGGCGGCAATCGATGAGACAATCAAGCAGAGAAGCCACATAAACACCGTCATGTGGGCTGATTCCCACTCATCTCCAGCCGAGTTCTCTGGTTTCTTCAATGCCCCTGTTAGGAATCCCCCAATCTGTTTCGCTGCAAGGATTTTCTTCACACGTCTTGACCAAATCAAGTAGGTCGTCGGCCCGTCAAGCTTCAAGTTAATCGGTGGAAGTTCCAATTTTGCCGATCATTGCGATGAACCCAACACCCTCAACAATATGGCCCACCCATCCGGGCTCAACATTTTGAAGACATCTTCCATCGGTCCTTCCTTCGACGCCATGGATCCACTTCCTCACCGATTACCGCAGCCGGTCCGGTACTAATCAATGCCTCCTCATTGCCCTAGGTCCGATCACCGCATCCTCAAATCCCTGGTTGCGGACTGCAGGATCAATCCTTGGTTGCGGACTGCAGCAGCCGGAGACAGCAACGTTCCTCCGTCGGGATCAACATGGATGACGACAGGGTTCCTCCGTCAGAATCAGCATGGACGACAGAGCCGATCTGGACGGAGGCGGGGTTCCTCCGTCGGGATCAGCAGGGACGGCGGCGGGGTTCCTCTGTCGAAATCAACAAGGACGGTCGCTGGCTGGGTCGACGGAGCAGGAGCGGTCGTCGGAGCCGCGGGATGGCAGTGGCAGAATCGCAAGCCGACAGAATCGCGGAATCGCGAGTAGCGGGCAGCGGCGAGATTTCCTCCTTTGATACCAAGTTAAGTAAAATGAATCGTATCTCATTAGAATTAATATTATGGCTATTTATAGCCTACATGTCACTCTTAATATTACAACATTACAACAATCTTCAAGAGATTGTTTACATGCACCAATCACCCGGGTTTGAGACCACGGGGAGTCTCGTGTATGTCATCTTCGAAAGTCTATATATGGTCTCAAACAATCTCCTCATGCTTGGTTTGACAAATTCAGTAAAATGGTTCGCGAGGTTGGTTTCACACTAAACTCTGCTGACTTCTCTCTCTTCACTCGTCATCAACCAACAGACACTGTGATTCTCCTTGTGTATGTGGATGACATTATAATAACGGGAGACGACACCAACGAGATCCGGAACATCAAGAAACATTTAAACTCAGCATTTCCGACAAAAGATCTGGGCAATCTTCGATACTTTCTTGGGCTTGAGGTTGCAAGGAGACCCGATGGACTTGTCCTATTCTAACGAAAGTACTGCACTGATCTCCTGCAAGATGCGGGCTACTCTGGATGCAAACCTATAGACACTCCTATGGATATGAATCACAAGCTGTCTGCACATGGATCTGGGACTGATCCTGTTCTGACAAATCCAGAGTACTACTGACGTTTGGTAGGGAAACTAATCTATCTTACGGTAACACGACCTGATATCTCATTCGTTGTTGGGGTTATGAGCCGATTTATGCATGCTCCCCGGACATCTCATCTCCAAGCCATCGAGCGGATTCTCAGATACTTGAAAACTTCTCCAGGACAAGGACTTGTTTACAAACCATCCTCCTCTCTGATTCTTGTTGCATATTCTGATGCCGACTACACAAGTTACCTTGATGATAGGCGTTCCACGACTGGTTTTTGCACCTACCTTGGCGGACACCTCATTACCTGGCGTAGCAAGAAACAATCGATTGTTGCTCACTCCTCTGCTGAGGTCGAGTATCGTGCTATGACAGCAGTTGTCTCTGAGCTCACCTGGCTTGAGGGTCTTCTCAGTGACTTGGGTCTCAAACTCTCCTCTCTGGCCACTCTTTTCTGTGACAGTCAAGCAATCATACACATTGCCAAGAATCTCGTATTCCATGAGCGAACAAAGCATATTGAAGTTGACTGTCACTTCATTCGGGAAAAAGTTCAATCAAAAAAGTTGGAGTTAGAGCATGTCGCCGCGTCAGGACAAGTTGCTGATATATTCACGAAAGCTCTCTCTCGGACATTATATCATCAGTTCTTATCCAAGCTTGGTGACTACGACTTGTACCCTCCAGCTTGCAGGGGAGTGTTAAAATGTAATGAAAAAGCATATTAGGAGCCCATGTATATTCTATTTAGCCCCACATTGTAGATGTAGAAGGCTGTCCCTATCTTTCTCTCTATATAAGTGTATGTACTCATGTATTTACAGAATAATAAACGATCTGCGTTATTTTTCTCTCTCTTGCATTTCTCTACATGTATCATCATAGTTGTACATTAATGAGGGATGATGTATATTAAATAATTGGGTGTATGAAATGCATGCACATTAAAATAAGGAGAATATGATATGTATGCATTTTAAAATATTATTTCTGGTTTTTGTGTATTAAACTATTAGATATGTGGTGTGCATGCATATTAAAATAATGGGGGTGCTATACATGTGTATATAAAAATATTAGGTGGATAATCCTATATAAGAGGATGAATAGTTCATGTGTAATCATTAAGTTCAGGAATAAGATTTCCAGTTCTCTTCTTTCTCACTCTCTTGTGATCTTGTGTTTTTTTTACAACCTTCTCTTTTCTCCATACTAACTGCTGCTATCAAAGTCGATGTTCTTACTTTGAACGTAGACGATTTTAACAAAGTTTAAGGTGGAGAATTTGATGGGATAGATAGCTTTAGTCTATGGAGAATCAAAATGTTGCTCTATTGAAGCAATAATGTGCCTACAAAGTTGTGTTCAGGGCAAAGAAATGTCAAAGGAGATGACATCGGACGTAAAAAAAGTGTTAGAGATGAAGACCCATTGTATAATTCAGCTTTCTCTCGCCGACTAGGTGCTCCATGGAGTCACTGAAGCTGAGACTATGACAAAATTGTGGAAGAAACTCAAAACACTTTATTTGAAGAAGTTGTGACTTATGAGCAATCAAAAGATTAATGTCATTGCCAAAGTAATATAAACTTATGATGTCGCACATTAAAAACATTGAAAAAGGAAGAGTGATCAGGTTGGGTTCAATATAAGTCGAGCGTTAATTTTACCCAAACCCGAAATGTATTAATAAATAATAATTTATTTAAAAATAATTAATATTGGAATACCGAAGAGATGTTATTTAATTTTGAAACTAAATGGATGAATCCCGCATATCCATTACTTCGCATTTAGTGTTTTTCAAAACACTGTTGTGTCCATCGCCACCATATAATGCAATTGAGACTAACCGCTCAGCCTATGAGGCTTACAACATAACTGCTCATATTCACCCAACACTTAATACAAAGTTGTGTTGTGATTTGTTTAAGGGGAAATAGTTATTTCATTTTCATAAGTTCGAGCTTATGAGTTTGTTGAATAAGCATTCTACAAATGACATCAAAGTTGGGTCATGAGTTCGAGAACAGACGGAAAGGCCTGAAGGGGGATTTAACGGTATAATGTTTGTAATTCAATCTTTAACCTATGTGGGTTCTCTTAACATGTGCATGTTCAAGTTAGCTATCTGGTTTGCCTGTGTGGTGTGAGGGAGGGGGATGTTGGGTCCTTCGCGACCCTTTGGCTCGAGTGGGACTAACTACCCAGCTCATGCCGCTTCTGACGCATCACCTCATGTTCACTCGATGTTTAATACGGGATTTTTCGATGTCATTTACTTGAGGGAAATTGTTGGGTCATTTCCGTAAGTTCGAACTTATAAACCAGTTGACTAAAATCCTACACACTATATATATATATATAAGCATTATATTTTCAAAATTGTAAGTACCTTTTTATGTGTGCTTCTCTTAGAGAGTCTGGGAGTAAAGAGAAGAGAAAACAAAGACAATTCTGTAGAAACAAAGCTAGTTCTTTGTATCAGAGAGAGACTGGGAGTAAAGAGAGGAGAAAACAAAGACCATTCTGTAGAAACAAAGCTAGTTCTTTGTATCAGAGACAGTTGATCTTCTTCCTTTCGCGTGGCCATTAGATAGACTGTGGTGCAGTTCCAAACATTCGTGTGGGTAGAGATAAATATGCAAACAATTGTATTCGCTTGGTCTTCGACAAACTCCTCCGAAATGAAACCAGTTTTCACTATTTTATACATGTATACATTGGATTTCTTGATTTGTTAGTTTCACATTAATTTTGCCCGAATTTCATGTACATTTGTTGTGTATTTGATACCCACGAAAACCCAACAATGATATTAGAGCAAATCACTTGTAATTAAAGCAGCTACTCTACTACTTCAAGATGAAGAAAGATACGTCCATAAAATAGGACAAGAATTTAACTAAGTACAATTCGTCGAGTATGGTTAGGAATACACGTCGAATTTGTCGAGTATTCTCGTTGATATCAGAAGGAATTTAACCAAGTACAATTCGTCGAGTACAGGAGAAGGATCAAAGAAGGACAAAGGCTTGGAATCAGAAGGACAAGAATTTAACTAAGTACAATTCGTTCACCCCCTGCTTGATGTGGAATAGGGACTCCGACTCCTTCCTTTTCTTGGAAGTGGTGAACCTCAACATGAACCCCCGGTGCAGGTCCTCAAATCAGTAGATAGAGTTGGCCGGTAGCTAGTGCACATACACCGGGAAATCCACACTACAGCTGGTCATCTAGCTGGGGGGTCGCTATGTATGCTCACCCACCTTCTGATGGATCTCTCGCTCTGGCATCTATATCCTCTTCCAGGGAATCAGATTGAATTATCGACTCAGGCGCATCCTGCCATGTGCCAGGAAATGTCGGCGAGTTCACCTCCTATACTCGTCTAGTTAATGTAGATAGCATCCAAACGGCGGATGGTACGTTCCAGCCAGTGGTCGGTAAGGGTACTGTTAATTGTTCAGGTTCGGTAACACTATCCAATGTTTTGCATGCTCCTTTTTTTCCCAATTAGCCTTTTATCTATTAGTTCCATAATTATTCAACTGAGATTTGTTGTTTCTTTTGATATCCCTAAGGTGACTTTCCAGGAGAAAGGGACGAGGCGGATACTTGGGACTGAGACTTGACATGATGGATTGTGGTATCTGGATCGGGAAGGACTGGATGTGAACGACGCCGCATCCACGACTGACGCCGAACGACCCCGCATCCTTCGTCTCTGACGCCCGCTTGCTGTCGCATCGCCGTCTCCCACGCCGGATCTGCCGTGGCTGCCATCCTACCGCCGAAAGGAGGCCTTCCGCTCACTGGTCATCTCCCGACGGGAGTAACCCGCCTCTAGGGCGCACTGTTGCAAACCGTCATACTAGTCGCCGACCATGATACTAGTCGCCGACCATGATATTAGCCGCCGATCGTGATACTAGCCGCAACTTTCTGCTGTTATGTCGCCGCACCTAGCGGGTCTTCATCGTTTCTCGGTGCCTCATAGTGTCCCTTAGGATGCGGTGATCGGATCCAGGGCAGGTAGATGTATTTAGTAATACTGAACGAGACACACTGATCGGTGGGGAAGTTGATCAATGGAGCTGAAGGATGGAACAATGAAAAACGTCTTCAAGATGTTGGACCCGGACGAGTTGGCCACATTGTTGAGGGTGTTGGGTTCATCGCAACGACCGACAAAGTTGGAACTTCCACTGATTGATCTTACGCTTGATGGACCGATGACCTACTTGAGTTGGTCACGTCGTGTGAAGAAGATCCTGGCAGCGAAGAAAGTTGGGGGATTTCTGACAGGGGCGTTGAAGAAACCAAAGAACTCGACTGGAGATGAGTGGGAGTCGGCTCATATGACCGTGTTTATGTGGCTTCTTAGCTCGGTTGTTCCATCGATTGCCTCCACGGTAGATGGCCTCGAGACAGTCATGGGTGTCTGAGATAAGCTGAAGAACGCATATGATAGTGTGGGGAACACTCTGCGGGTCTTCCAGGTGAAGAGAGAAATCGATGACACTGTTCAGGGGGAGAAAACGGTGCAGGAGTACGCCTCCGAGTTGGAACGACTATGGGTGAATTACGATCACGTCTCTGGTCGGATGTGCTGCAGTGATCCACGACGTCATGCTTCCAAAATCATCGTGGAGGAAAGGACGATGAAGTTCTTGAAGGGGTTAGACGACAAGTTCGATCAACGAAGAGCTCTACTTTGGTCGGGTACGACGATTCCTACACTTATGGAGGTCATCTCTGCTATGATTCAGGAGGAGATGCGTCTCAAACTGCAGGCAGGGACAAGAGGGTCCATGACTGTGAAGTCAGCACTAGCAGTTGCGGCTCCTAGTGTTACAAGACAGAGAAGAAACCCAACAATGCTATAACTGTGGTGAGGTCGGCCACCTGAGACAAGCATGCTCTAAGCCGTCCAAGAAGAGAGATTCTGGTGGAGGACGGGGACGTGATTATGGTCGTGGTGGCAGAGAAGGCTATCGAGCCAATATGGGTATGAGTGAGAGTGAGGAGGAACTTGGTGTTATCTATACAGAGGAGGAGCAGACCCTACTTAACATGATTGAGGGTATTAAGAGGAAACAAACGGGCGAGGGGAGCAGAGATGGAGCTGGTGGGTCGCTATGTATGCTCACCCACCTTCTGATGGATCTCTCGCTCTGACATCTATATCCTCTTCCAGGGCATCAGATTGAATTATCGACTCAGGCGCATCTCGCCATGTGCCAGGAAATGCCGGCGAGTTCTCCTCTTATACTCGTCTAGTTAATGCAGATAGCATCCAGACGGCGGATGCTACATTCCAGCCAGTGGTCGGTAAGGGTACTGTTAATTGTTCAGCTTCGGTAACAGTATACAATGTTTTGCATGCTACTTTTTTCCCAGTTAGCCTTTTATCCATTAGTTCCATAATTATTCAACTGAGATGTGTTGTTTATTTTGATATCCCTAAGGTGAATTTCTAGGAGAAAAGGACGAGGCAGATACTTGGGACTGAGACTTGGCATGATGGGCTGTGGTATCTGGATCGGGAAGGACTGGATGCGGCTCTGGTCTCTGTGGTAGAGTCAACGAGAGTTGGAGGACAGAAGATGAGTGTAGAGGATATGTTGGTTGAGGCATCACTCCTTCAGGACTGTAGCTAGATTGTTTCCTATTATTTTTGATGCAACAAATAAAACAAAATTGGTGTGTGATGCGTGTGATTTAAGCAAGCTTACTAGGAGTTCGTATGCTAATACGGGCCGAAGAATCTCTTCTGTTTTTTATGTTATTCATTCTGATGTCTGGGGACCTTGTACTGTAAGCTTTTTAAATGGTTATAAGTATTTTGTTACTTTCATTGATTGTGCATCTCGTGTTACATGACTATATTTGATGAAAACTAAAAGTGAGGTATTCGCCTGCTTTTGAGATTTCCATAAGCTTGTACAGACACAATACAGTGTGGTGATTAAGGTACTAAGGTCAGACAATGAGACAAAATACACCAACAAGGCAATAGGGGAATACCTATCAGGTCATGGGATATTGCATCAGACCACTTGTGCCTACACACCAACACAGAACGAAGTGGAGGAAAGGAAGAACAGGCACCTTCTGGAGGTGGCAAAGAGTATGATGCTAAACATGAAGGTGTCTCAGAGTCTGTGTGCATATGCGGTGTTAACAGTGACACATCTGACCAACAGGATGCCATCCCAGGTTCTAGGGTGGAAGTCTCTATGTCAGAAGTTGCAGGGACATGATGGGGGGATACTTCCATTGAAGGTATTTGAGTGTGTGTGCTTCGTAAAAGACAACAGACCGGGTGTCAGTAAGCTTGATGCAAGGTCTGTCAAGTGTATGTTTGTGGGCTACTCTCGTATGCAGAAGGGGTACATGTGCTGGAGCCCAGTGGAGAAAAGATGCTTCGTGAGCATGGATGTTCACTTTAGAGAGTTAGAACAGTACTACCGGCAGGAAGGAGTTCTACCTACATTAGACTCGTCAGTTACTGAGAATATGAGGCTAGGAAGAGAAAGGTTGGTGAAAGATCTGGGAGTATGGCAGGGGGAATCAGTGGTGGAGCAAGAGAGTGATGATGAGTAGGAGGAGGAGATTGAGGAGCAGAGCAGAGCAGAGATGTGAGACCTACGGCTCAGGGGGAACTGCTGACATACAATAGGAGGAAGAAGATGGCAACAATACCAGATCCAGTGTCGGTGCCCAGTCCAGATCCAAGTCCCTTGCCTACGTCGCCCCCTTCTCCTAAAACGTCTGCATCTCCATAAGACTCAGGTGATATCCTTTCCCCTCCCCCTACTTCCTCTCTTATGTTACAGAAGACTACTCACAACAATGCGAGAAATCCTCCTGACAGATATGGGTGAGGCTTTGCGTCCTTTTGTCTCTTACGATCATATCTCCCATACACATGGAACATTAATTGCATCTTTGGATAGTGTTATTGTACCTAACAATTGGCAGGTTGCCAAAGATGATCCAAAATGGAAGGCAACAATGAAGGAAGAGATGAGAGCTCTTGAGAAGAACAAAACCTGGGAGCTGGCACAACTGTCAAAGGATAAGAAGCTCGTTGGGTGCAATTGAGTGTTCACTATAAAGCAGAACCTAGATGGACAGGTTAAGCGCTACAAGGCTCGATTGGTTGCCAAGGGGTACAGTCAGACCTATGACATCGACTACGACGAGATGTTTGCACCCGTTGCAAAGATGAACACAAGACTCTCATCAGCCTGACAGTGAACGGTGGGTGGATGCTGCACCAACTAGATGTGAAGAACACATTCCTTCATGGAGATCTAGCAGAGGAGGTGTACATGGAGATACCTCACCGGGTTTTGGTACGACCAAGATAGAAGGCAGAGTCTGCAGGCTGAAGAAATCCCTCTATGGGCTGAAACAGTCACCTCGCGTGTGGATCGACAGATTCAGGAGAGCCATGATTGGGATAAGATACCATCAGATTAATGCAGATCACACTATGTTCTCCGGGCAGAATGAAGGTCACACCACCATGCTTGCAGTGTATGTAGACGACATGATCATTACCGGGGATGATGAGCAGGAGATTGACCATCTCAAGGGGGCCCTGGGCAAGGAGTTCGAGGTGAAGGACCTGGGCCGTCGTAGGTACTTCCTTGGGATCAAGATTGCGTATGAGGCAGAGGGGATAACCCTTTTTCAAAGAAAATATGCGTTGGACCTCCTCACTGAAACTGGGATGTTGGGGTGCAAACCTGCTGCGACGCCAATCGATCAAAGGTGTAAGCTGGGTGCAGATGCCGGAGAATCAGTAGATCGTGAAATGTATCAAAGGCTAGTTGGGAAGTTGATCTACTTGAGCCACACATGCCCGGACATCTCATTCTCTGTAAGCGTGGTGAGCCGCTATATGCATGACCCGATGAAGGGACATATGGATGCAGTGTACCAGATTCTGCGATACCTGAAGAGTGCCCCTGGAAAGGGGTTGTCCTTCAGGAGGAATGAGCATGTGAGGATTGAAAGCTATTGCGACTCCGACTGGGCAAGCTGTGCGGATGATAGGAGGTCTACCTCAGACTATTGCATATTATGGGAGGCAACCTGGTCTTATGGAGGAGCAAGAAGCAGTCGGTAGTGGCTAGATCGACAGCAAAGGCAGAGTAAAGAGTCATGGCAGTAGGGGTTGTAGAGCTCCTGTGACTGAAAGAAATGCTTGGGGAGTTGAAGCTGGACCAACGAGAAAAGATGAAGCTGTGATGTGACAGTTAGTCAGCCATCAGTATTGCAAACAATCCAGTCCAACACGATCGCACCAAGCATATAAAGATTGATAGATTTTTTTTATCAAGGAGAAGCTTGATAATGGACTGCTAGAGTTGAGTCACATACCAAGCAAGAGGCAGGTTGCAGACTGCTTAACCAAGGGACTCAGTTCAGAGGATATGATTAGGGGTTGTAACAAGATGAGCTTAGTGAACATCTTTCGCCAATCTTGAGGATGCGTGTTGTAATATTAGAACCATGGTGTAGGGTATATATATAGCCGGGTTTTTGCCCTAATAAACTAATCATTTATTTCAACTAAAGCTCTCATAAAGTTTTCTCCCTCAGTAGCCCTCATTGAAAATTTTGTTCTTCGTTTTGTGCACAGTACTAATCTGCCTCCAATGCTAGATGATGTGGAATTCTTGTTCTGCCAGAAAATCACCTTAAGACATACGAATAAGCTCATCATTTCCTTTCAGTTAAAAATAGGATCTTCGATTTCTATGATTGGAACTCAGTTTCTCATGCATTGCAGTGAAGTTTTGCAGAGCGAGTTCCTGAATGAAAAAAGGGATAGTTTGGAAGAGCGTGAAGTGGCTATCAAATTAAAAGAAGAAATTGAAGCAAACACCTTACTTATGGAGTTTCTTTTGCAGATGCAAAGAACAAAGCAAGAGGCTGCTAATATGTTGCATGACACCATTCGCTTAGTCTCTTGTGATATCGAAGAAATTGGAAGTCAGAAGTCAATCCTCATGAACAAAGGATGTTATGTTACAATTGATAAAATAAAATGTCCACTACTGTCTTCTGATTTTGATTATGATTCAGCTTCCTCTGGATCTAGGAAGCGTTTCAGGCCGAGTTGTAGCAGCTTCACTGACGACAAGCTTGATATGTGTCATTTCAGTAATCCAAGATCAGAAATCAACCAAGAGAAGGTTCTTTCGAGAAGTTCTCGAATCATGGATAACTTTGAAAAGCTCGAGGCAGCTTACTTTTCATCGAGATGCAAGCCCACAAAGCCAGCAGCTAAACTTGCAAGCAGAAAGTTACCAGTAACTAATACTAGCAGAGGATCGAATTACAAAACTCAGGGTAGTTCACTTGATGATTTGATTTTCAAGGAAACGCGAAGTGGAAGTAGAATGGGGGAATGGATTAGTCCCTTCCTTGAGGGCTTGTGCAAATACTTATCTTTTAGTAAATTTAGAGTTCGCACTGAACTTAAACAAGGAGACCTGCTAAACCCATCCAACTTAATTTGCTCCCTCGCTTTTGACAAGGACAATCATTTTTTCGCTACTGTCGGTGTAAATAGGAAGATTAAAATTTTCGAGTGTGACTCGATTATGAACAACGACCGCGATATCCATTATCCTATGATTGAGATGGCAAGTCGATCAAAGCTAAGCAATGTTTGCTGGAATAGCTATATCAATAGTCAGATTGCTTCTAGTGACTTTGAAGGGGTAGTGCAGGTGAGCATTTACACTGCTTTGCTCTTTTATTTATTATCCACATTTATTACATGACTTTTCCTTTTTGCTAGGTGTGGGATGTAACTAGAAGCCAAGTTACTGTTGAAATGAGGGAACACGAGAAGCGTGTGTGGTCCGTCGACTATTCGCTAACTGACCCCACAATGCTGGCTAGCGGAAGCGATGATGGTACCGTGAAGCTTTGGAATATTAATCAGGCAATTTTACTCTTGCACTTGGTGTATGTCATATATATTCACCATAGAATTTATAGAAAATTGACATTATATTTTTCTCATGATTAAAATACAGGGAGGCAGTACTAGTACTATCCGAACAAAGGCAAATGTATGTTCAGTTCAATTTTCACCTGATTCGGGTCAAGTTATTGTTGTTGGGTCAGCGGATCATAATGTTTACTGCTACGATTTGCGTAATGTAAGGGTACCTCTTTGCACACTGGTCGGTCATGATAAAACTGTGAGCTATGTGAAGTTTGTAGATTCATCGTCTATCGTATCTTCGTCGACTGATAACACAATAAAGCTTTGGGACTTATCTATGAGTGCATCAAGGGTCATTGTCAATCCTACTCAAACGTTCACTGGACACACAAATCTGAAGGTATCCTGAGTTCATCACATTGTTGTCAAATCTTATTTATATTCTTTACATCATTCTCTCTCGGAAGTGTTTTGACTTTAAATTTTCAGGATTTTGTCATGTTCATTCTTTATATTTAACTCATTTAAACTGTCAAGTGCTCATTTGGGCACTTGTGTTTATGGATTAGTGATATATGAGATCATCATCAGTAGCCTTATCCCAATTTTTTCTGATCGGCATTATGAATCCTTATTTCCCATTCCATTTTTTCAGTTGATGTCTGAGTTGTTAAACCTAAGCCATACAAATCATCCTGAACAATTTTTAGTTTTATTACCTTGGGTTTACCCTTTCTCCTACTTAATCTTTGGACGCTAACTCTATCTACTTGTATAATTAGTGTGCCTTCTAATCTTCATTTTACATGTTCAAATCAAGTCTATTTTCTATGAGCGGTGTTCTTATGGGAAAGTTAACATGCAGCATTTATGATTAAAAAAATTGCTCGGAAGTTCCTCATATCCATTAGATGATTCATGCAAGTGTGCGGAGTGGAGAACCATACCAGATGAAACTCGAAACTAAGTTTCGTTTGTAGGATGGTATATGTTCAGCTCATAGACACATTCTCTAATCCTCTAAGCTACAAACTGCAACCCCACCCATTCTCCACTTGATATGTTCTTGAGAGTACTTAAAGATGGAATTTTTTCACTCAGCAATTTGGGGCTAAAACAACTGAGCTTCATGACTTAGATGGGATAAAACTCAAAATAGATTTATAAAGTGCAAGTGCAAGTCAAACGAGATACATATTTTTGTATGAATTGGCTATTTTTATCCATATAATGCGTACAACTCCTATTTTGGTTGGGCCAGATCAATGATTCCATTTGAATTAGTCACTTTTTAATCAAGGTCCAGCAGCAAAACTCCTTCAAACTATACGCGAAGAAATGAGGACTGCTAATCGCTAGCATTCTTACAAGTTATGCAAAAGCAATGAAAGAGTTTAGGTCCTTGTGAGAGAGGATTTTTTGTGTCGTGTTATAAATACTTTGGCTAAACCTATTGATAGTAGATGCGAAATTTCATCTTCTGAATCTTAGTTAATTGAGCTACTATATCTTATCAATAAATAAATAGTTAGATCATTCCATTCCGGCAAAGAATCATATTGTTACGTGTCGTGTATTATTATAATCATCTCTATTATTGAGGTGTCTAGTTGTTATTATTATGTGGGAGCCTCGAGCCCAGAGTCTAGTATTAGGTGTCATCATTAGTGTTTTGTCTTCTTATATGTTGTAGCCTATATAAAGACATGAGTATTGTATGTTGGTGGATATGAAATGAAGTTCTAGTTTTACTTGTCCCCTTATTGTGAGATATTGATGGCTCTCTCCTCCAACGAGCAACCCCGCCTAGGCAGCCGCGGTTCCGGCTACACGGTATCCTCCACCATCATCATCTCCACCTCCGGCCACCACCGAGTTAGGACCATAACAACTTGGTATCAGAGGGAGGTGGTGGCCGGAGGTGGAGATGATGATGGTGGAGGATACCATGGAGCCGGAACCGCGGCTGCCTAGGCGAGGTTGCTCGTTGGAGGAGAGAGCCACCAATATCTCACAACAAGGAGACAAGAAAAACTAGAACTTCATTTCATATCCACCAACATACAATACCCATGCCTTTATATATGCTACAACATATAAGAAGACAAAACACTAATGATGACACCTAATACTAGACTCGGGGCTCGAGACTCCCACATAATGATAACAACTAGACACCTCGATAATAGAGATAATTATAATAATACGCGACACATCCTAGTTCATTAGTTTTGTGGCCACTATCCCGGCAATTATGTTTCTACCCCAAGAAGAAAGGACCTTCCCTTCTGGGTTGGTTGTATTAGACATCCCTTTGACTATAACCCATTATTGACCTCTCTCTTTCTTCCAATTTTCTCGATTCTAAAGTAGGTCCAAAGTTTTATCATTATTATGGTGCTTATAGATTCATTACTGATTACTTGAATTTGTTTGATCACGAAAGCACCTGTTATGTAAAGATGAAAATCATTTATTCTTATCAGACCCCTAGATGAATTGAATTTTTGATGTCTAACTAAAGGGAGGTGATTGGGATCATGACACACATCGACCTACATGACGAGCAGAGCCATCCATTTTATGCGGATCGACCATCCGAAATTTTTAGTTATTTTTATGTATTTTTTATTTTTAGTTTGATGTATTTGAGGGTCGTCATGATCAGAAATTCAAGACCGTTCATGATGACCCCTCAGTCTATTGTTAATTTGTGTAAATTTGTATATAAATGCCCACTTATAAGGCCCGTTATTCATCCTTGTGTTTAGTCCCACTATACGCGATCCTCGATCCCGCGTTTGGAAAGCTCCTCGACGAGTTCTGCGATCCTTGATCCCGCGTTCGGCAAGCTCCTCGTCGAGCTCTGCGATCCTCGATCTCGTGTTTAGTAAGCTCCTTGGTGAGCTTTGCGATTCTCGATCCTGTGCTCGACAAGCTCTTGGGCCGTGTTCTGCAAACACAGGAGTAGGAAGTGCAGCTTTAGGGTGTGCCTTGCTGGAGCTCATGTGTACATTCGTGGATTGGCTTTAGGGTATTAAAGTTGTTGGTGGACAAAAGTTCGTGTGATGTGGCGAGCTTAAAATCGAAAGACAAGACAAGATTGGTTGTGAACTCTTGAAGTTCAGGCAAAAGGCTGGACAACCCGTGAAGCAAGTAGGTGGAAGTGCGGGAAAACTATAGGAGAAGTGGAGCGGTTTTAAAAGTGTTCAGGCGGCCACCTTGGAGCTTGGTCGGATACTTTAAGGATAGGTGTAGTAGTTGAAGCGTGGCAACAATTTTTTTTGACTTAAAGATGAAGCGGCGCATAGCTTTGGGAGGTCTTTGAAGGTGATCATCAACTTCAGGCAGTTTCTACAAGTTTGGGCGGTTAAGTCAAGTAGCTTGGAATGTGAAGTTGTGAAATACAACTTGTAGTTGTGTTGTGCTTGAAGAATCTTATAAAAATGAATTTGTTCTTGTGCAATCTACATTTTAATTTGGCGTCATGGAAAAGTTGGTTGCCAAGTTAGAGGAGACAAACCTAAATGTGTTCGTTGAATTCTTGCGGATGTCGAAAGGCGAGGGATCAGCTCAGTCACCGCAGCGTCCAAAAAAGTGGATCTTCCTCTGATGGAGCTGAAACTCGATGGATCAGCTGTGTATTTGAGCTGGTCGCGTTGAGTGAAGAGGGCACTTTCTGGGAGGAACCTGGAGGGCTACGCGATTGGCGAGAAGGGGGAGCTAGAAAAGGACTCGGTCGGATACAATGAGTGGAAGACTACACATGGCCCGTTACACACTTGACTTCTAAACTCAATGGTTGCATCTATAGTTGTCATGGTGGATGACATAGAAACTATGAGTGATGTTTGTGGGACGTTACAGAGGATCTATGCGGGAGTCGACAATAACATGAGGATGTTTCAGATCGAGAAGGAGAGAAACAGTGACATAAGGAGATCGATTGATCTAGGAATATATCGCAGATTTGGAGCAATTGTGGACAGACTATGATTATTTCTCACTAGTTGTTTGTTACAAAGATCCTGAGTCCCAAAAAGGAGAGAGAGATGCTCAGAGACGGACTATGCACTTTATGAGATGGTTAAACCCGACATTTGAGCCAAGGTGGGCAATGCTACTCCCTCAACCAAAGATCCCATCCTTGGATGAGACTATCTCAACCATGATGTAATAGGAGAGCTGGATTCGGCACCAGTTCGGTACTGACACATTTTTAGGAGTGAAATCGGCTCTTGTGGTCATCAATTCAGGGCACAAGGGATACAAAAATGAGACACGACAGTGTTTCAATTGTGGTGAGATACATCTTCTCTGACTGACTTCCCAAAGCCACCAAAGGAATGAGATGTGGGTGGACATGAACAGTTTGGGGGTCGTGGTCGCGGTCGTGGGGGTCGTAGAGGCGCCGGAAGAGGAGTCTACCAAGAAAATCTGATGATAACAGACGAAGGAGCAGAAAGCAGTATGACCGATACAAGTTACTTAGAGGAGCAGAGAATTTTGGATGCGTATCCTAACCTGATGTGAAGGAAGGAGAGTACATTTGATGATGCACTCACTGCAACTTCATCCCGGGGTAACATTGTCTCTTTTAGGTGCTTATGAGACACTTGCCCCACATCTATATTTACCACTAGATTGGATAGTCGATTCAGGTGCCTCTCAACATGTTACTGGGGTTGCTAGGGAATTTTCTTATACACCTCTTAGCAATCCAAGAGCACGTTCATATTGCTGATGACACAGTTCAACCAGTGGTTGGTAAGGGTACCGTGCAATGTGCCAACACTTTGACTTCGTCCAATGTTTTGCATGCTCTTTTTCCCGTGAATCTTTTATCCATTAGTGTCATTATATCCAACTAAAATGTTTCGTCCTGTTTGACATCCCAAAGGTGATTTTCCAGAAGAAGGAGACTGACATGAGACTTGAGACTGACACATGACATAATGACTTGTGGTACCTGGATAAGGAGAATATGAACTTGTCCCTTTGAACACTGGTAGAGGATGCTGCAAGGGGTGGGAGAAGTGTGGAGGACTTGCTTTTACTTCATCATCGACGTTTGTGTCATCCATCCTTTTATGTTTTGAGAAAAATGTATCCCCTTTTGTTTGAGAAAGTAAATCATGACAAACTTGTATATGATCCGTGCGAGTTGGGAAAACATACAAAAAATTCTTATTCTAGTTCTGGCAGTAGGAGTTTGTATCCTTTTAACGTAATACATTTTAATGTTTGGGGACCATGTCTCACACCTACTGTGAATGAATTTCGTTACTTTGTGTCTTTCATTGACTGTTTCTCTCGTGTAACTTGACTTTATTTGATGAAAAACAAAAGTAACACGTTTGTCTGTCATTGTGAAGACGTTGATGTCTGACAACGGGACACAGAATATACCAACATGACATTTGGGGAGTACTTGTCATCACAAGAAATCTAACTTCAAACTATATGTCCATACACCTCAGAGCAGAATGTGGTAGTTGAATGACAAAACTGACATCTTTTGAAGTAACTCTAAGTATGATGATTTTGATGAAGGTGCCAAAATATTTGTGGGGACAAGCTATTCTGACAACACCCTATTTGATCAATCATGTCTTGATTTTCGTGAAGCTTTCTACTAATGTGGTTTCATGCGATTGCTTTTATAAATCAAAATTATTGCAAGTTAATCATCGGAACTACGTCTGCATTTAGATAGTACCATTAGCCTCCCTCGAATCATCCTCGTCGCAAGGTCATAGAGATATGCACATATTATTGTCAATCAGTAGCCTGGTAGTGTTTGACTCTTGATGAGACTGAAGTTGATAGATCATAGACGTCACTCAAATTATTTCTTAAACATATTGATCCATTAATATACCTTTTCTAGTTCAGTCACACATAGTTCAGTATTATTATTTCTATCAGATTCAACTTAAGTATCATTGAAAAATCGGTATCAACAAATTTTTTTACTATCCAACACTCCGATTTATATAACATTGTCCTCTTAATTGCAATTATATGCATATAAAAAATTTATTGTCCATGATATCCTCTTATCACACAATACTTTAGAGAGACATTCTATTTGAGTCACACAACCTTAATTCTAGAGGTTATGTCATTATCTATATCACCGTTCTTAATAATAAAGTCAAGATATTTGAACTTAGGTGTTGTACAATCCATATTCGACGAGGGAAGCCCAAGCCTAAATGAAAGGCCCAGGGTCTTAGATAATTGTCCGTTGAACAGAAACGAGGACGTCATCGAAGACAAGTGGAGCTCATCCGGAGCACGAGATTTTAGTATATCCTTCTGGGCTCACCAACAAGCTCGCTTGATACCCTCAAGCTTGCCCCAGTTACGAAGTCTTGAATAGCTTGTCTACCATCAAGCCACTAGAGAACTCCGTCTGAGCTTCGTAGCAAGATTGCCCAACATTTCAGAGCTCGCCCAATATTTCAGAGCTCGCCCACTAGCTCTCTTCTTAGGCGAACTTGCCTAAAACAGCCTCAATCAGTTCGCCACCTCTAGACTCCCAAGAATGAGGTAGCCCAGGAAATAGGGACCCAGTATCCAGCAAAGGCGTGGCCGGATATTCAAAGACCATGTACCCCAAATGGATTGCCTATAAATAGGACCCCAGGGCACAAGTAGAATATATGTTGACCCCCCCCCCAAAGGTTCCCCTAGTCTTCAGAGCTTGTTTCTCTCGTGCCTAGTTCAACTTTGGCTTTTGAACTTCTGTGTGTGCGGCAGGACCTACTCACTATAGCTCACTACAACTGGAAGGTACGTTCCTATATACTTCTGTGTGTGTGGCAAGACCTCCTCACTACAGCTCAGTGTCTTGTTTGTAGGTGATCCAAAAATCGTCTGTAGTCTTTCGCCTTCTTCTTGTTGTGGTTTGCCCGAGTCGACCGCTGGATCAGTAATCTTTGGTTACCCTTTGGTCCGAATTTTGTGAACTGAATTTTTCTTGTTCCAACCGGTATATCTTTATACTAAAATTTCATATTATGTGTGTGGTCTTTGTGTTTCAAATTCACTTTTTTATCTTCTAAACAACATATCGTTGTTATATCTCCTTACCTTGGTTGATGAATGGCATGTAAGATGGTAAGCAGATTTCTAAACTATTCATTGATGTTCTTATTATTCAAGTTTGGTTCATTTTCCCCATGGCCACTGTTATCGATTGAAAAATAGCACTTAAAATAGTAGAAAGAAGCTTGATACAATCACGATGTATGCTCGTGCCCAACTTCAGGAGGCTGGTTCCTCTTAGAAGTCCCTCTCCAAATTGGAGATCACAAAACCCTAAATGATCCAAAAATGAAAACTAACACTCCCATGCCACCTCGTTATATAGGGAGAGAGGGAGGGGGGGGGGGTCACATAAATCCTAATGCATATTATTTAAAGTAGGAATTACAACAATACTAATAATACGCGCATGCGTAACAATCCATCCCGCTAACAAATCGACCTTGACCCAAATGAGGACCCGGAACTCCTTGACAGGACAATTATGATTAGGCGAGTAAGGCTGCTTGCAACGGTAGCATTGACCCTTGCTCCGCAAGTCATTGTACTCTTGGTTGGACGAGCGGTTAGTAGGAATATGGCGGTTGGTGCGTGTGCCCATAATGATTGACCGAGAGAGAGGAGGTGGCGGTGGTGGAGGTTTAGACGGGGGAGGAAAATATGGTTGGTATGAAGGTTTGGAAGGAGGCGATGGGAAAGGAGGGTCCCCGGACGTCGCCAGGAAGTCGGCTTTCACCAGCGGAGAGAGGTCCATGGCTTGATGGACAGTTAACAGTTGCAGGGTGCGGAGGCGGACTCAAATGTGGGGTTGTAAGCCGTGCATGAAAGTAGAACAAGTAATGGTCCAGTGGAAGGCCTGTAACATGGGTGCCAACTCGATAAATGAATCGACGTACGAGTCAATGGAGCCGGTTTGACGAACTCCACAAATGTGCTTGATCATGTAGTCGGAGTAGCGGTGATCATACCGCTGAATGAGGGCCTCCGTGAGCGTTGTCCAGGTGAGGCTAGGAGAGGAATGGCGGAGCCAGCAGACCCTTCCATGCCGGTCAGAGTTGTGGAGACCTGCTGCGTCTGAGGAGTCCGGTGAATGTCAAAATACTGCTTGGCGCGTGCAATCCAACCGAGGGGGTCAACCCCGTTGAATGTTGGAATGTCTAAGCGTGGGAATTGCGGAGGAGGCAATCCCGCCAGTGCAGGTTCTTCAGGGGATAATGTGTCGAGGGATCCAAAGGTAAAGGCGGCAGGGGGGCCGGAACTGTGGCCGGGTTGCAAGTTGTGGAGCATGGCCATGATCAACATGAGTTGTTCGGCTTGGGCCTCGAGACGAGAGTTGATGGTGGTGAGGTGGTGTTCGAGGGATTCCACACGGAATTCCATTTGGTTCTTTGGCATATGATGAAGAGTGCACAAGAGCTGGAGGTGTGTAGGAGAGTGTCGGAGCCGGCAAAGGTGCTCTAGATGCCGGACAATCGCTGCAGAAGGAGTGGATCTGGTCTGGCGGCGGAATGGAGCTGGGTTGGCGGAGGAATGGAACTGAGGCTGGCACTGCGGAATGGAACTGGGCTGCTTGCGGAATGGAGCTGGCGCTGTGGATGACTGAGAGCATGGAGTTGGGAGGGATGGATCTGGAGGAGCGAGAGGCAGACCGTTGTTGGCGACGTAGTCGACAAACAATTGTTGGTTTGGCGGGGGATCAACCGATCACTGTTGGTGACAGAGTCGGCGGATCTTTGTGGTTGACAGATTCAGGAGGATCGATCGATGGTCGTATCCGACGTAGGCGGAAGCTGGCGGAGGTGGAATCGATCGATAGAGATCGGATCTGGCCTAGGCGAGATCAAATTGAGCGAGATAGGGCCGTTGTTGACGCGAGACGAAGGAAGCCGACAGGAACCTGATGGTACCCAATGTGCAAGCGGGGAGGCTAGGTCGGACCAAATGTTACCAATCGGAAATAGCACTTGCAATAAAAGAAAGAAGTTTTTTACAATCACGAGGTATGCTCGTGCCCAACTTCAGGTGACTAGTTCCTTATAGAAGTCCCTCTCCAAATTGGAGATCACAAAAGCCTAAATGATTCAAAGATGAAAACTAACATTCCTATGCCACCTTCTTATATAGGGACGGGGGACTCACATAAACCCCAATGCATATTATTTAAAATATGAATTACAACAATACTAATAATACGCGCATGCGTTTTATCACTCTTCTCCATCTAAATTCTAATCCAAAATTGCGGGGATCAACCGCATTGAGCAGAGCATGAGGATCGAGCCTGTCAGAGCTAATTTTCATATTTTATATGTATTTTTTTAATACAAGTTAAATGATCGATAGGCCAATGTAAGCCATCAAATACATTTGACCAAAATTACTCAATTTATAGGTACCCGGGCCTATGCGTGGATCATTGAATTATGTACTTGGAGTTGTCGATCATTGCATTACGTTGAGGGTGTTGAAGCTCCTCCCTGCCATCGTCCAACCCTTAACCTCCCTTGGTCGTACACCACCTATCCTGCTTTGGCCCAACCGATCTTCACTGCACCTTCCCAGACACGACACCTCCGGCATCATCTCCTGTCACGCCGCAACTTCCTAAACCCGAAACCCCTACCAGTTCATTGTTTTTCACCCTAAACCCAAAACCCGAAACACGAAACACCGCTCATCCATTCTCAGGCACCACCCCATTCCTTTGTTGTATCCTAGTACCACCGTCTCATCCCGAGCCTCTACTCTTTCACTTTTCCCTTCTACACCGCAAAGCCTCCCTTTGCTTCAAATCACGCCCGGATTTCATTCCACACTGCCCTAGTACCCAATGAGTTTCTGGTTGTTTATCATTTTTCTATATTGTACGGATATCTATGTTTTTAAGTAATATTTTGTTTTACCGAGTTTGCCCCTTTATTGGGGTTAAACATGTACTTGTTTGCCCAATAATCAATTTAATTTTGTACTTATTGCTTTTGCAATCACCAATTGGAATATGACATTAAGGGTTCATTTGTAAGAGCGGTTGCGGTTGTAAAAAGAACTGTTGTAAATGCAGGTTTGTAAATGAGGCTGTTAGAAACTGGTTACTAGAAAATGAGATCTGTTTGGATAGTCTGTGTTTGCAGAGGTGTTCAAAACAGAGAACCGTTTGACAAAACAACGATGACGTTTTAAAAATATTTTTTTAATAAATTGTTGAAAATAATATATATTTTAATTATTTTTATTAATTAATTTTACTCTTTATATTATAACCTTAATTAATTTTAAAATTTATACTATTAATAATGCAGTTATTATTATATATAATTCTAAACTATTTTTCTATTATATTTTATATTATTAATAATGCGGTTTTAATGTTGTTGCTTAATTTATATCTTATATATTAAATTTTACTGTTCATCCTCCTTGCCACCGCATTTTTCCGCCCTGTCTCTGTCATTCTTCCACCTTGCCTCGCCATGCTTTCGCGTGGTTCCATCGTCGGCGACCTTCCTGGAGCCCACCGGCGGGGTCGTCGGACCCCGGCGAACTCCCCGGGGGTAGACCGACGGGGCTCCGGCCAGGGGCGTAGCTAGAATTTTGCTTGAGTAGGGGCACCGGCGGACCTAGGTAGAGACACGCCCGGGCAAGTGCCCGGGCGTGATTTTGGTGAAGTTTCGTCTGACCGAGAGAGGGGCACTCATCTCACCATCTCTCTCCCCCTCTCGCTCTCCACCTCCCTCGCTCTCTCCCTCTCTCATCTTTCCCCCTCCTGGCTCCCTCCCTCTCTCTCTCATCAGGCTCTCTCTCTCTCTCTCATAGCATGCTCACTCTCTCTTTATCTCTCACTCTAGCTCTGACATCCTAGTGATCTTTTAAAAAGTTAAAGTTGTCCATGCCCTGTCACTTTAACACCTAGGTTGTCTTCATCTTGCACACACTGGGTATGTAAAGTTCCTGTGCTCGTCTTCTCCATTTCACTCACCATGCCCATTGTTCTCCTCCGCCAAAGCTTCACCGGTCCAGACAAGAGCAATTTTTTTCCATCTCGTGCCCTAATAAGCTCCTCTACAGGCTACTGTACAACGATGAAGAGTGGAGCGACCTTCCTCCATTGACATACCTATGATTTCACTAGGGTTCTTGTCGGGATACTGCATTTCGACAGTGATGTTCAATTTCAAAGGATCATTTACTTTGTTTATGCCTTTATCTCCTTGTTCCTTCTTTTTTTAGATGGAGGTCTGATTTGCACTTTTATTTTTCTGTTTTATTATCTTTGAACTTTTTATTTGTAGTCTATGCTATTTTATTTGTTGTTTATGTCATCTAGTTTTTTTTTATTTGATTTAAGATAATCAAATCTGATTGTTATCACTATTGAGATGCAAATAAAGCTCTTAAGATATATCCCTTATAGAATTAAAATTGAATAAATTTTTCGTTGAATTGATCGAACTTGATTGTTGAGTTATATCCCTTTACATATCTTATATATCCCTTATCATTTTTAATAGAAAAATTATCATTTTGATTAGTGCCCGGGCCAAGAAAAATCTTAGTTCCGCCACTGAGTGGGGGCACTATTTTACGACAATAGTATATAAATATGTATAACAATAATAATTAAAAGTTATTTGCTTTAAACAGTAATTTTAAAAGTAAAATGAACTGCATATTAACAATAATCATATAAAGTATGTAATCTCACATTTAAGTGTAAAAATAAGAGCTATAAACTCTTTGATTATATTGGAAAGTAATTTACTGAGAACAAAACAAACTTTTTAAGTGTCATACACTGTAACAAAAATATTAGACCAAAAACATTTCTTAGGAGATCAATCAAGCCTTTTTTTCTGGCTCGACAACTTAATTTGACGTGTCTTCATATTTTGATAATAATCTATGATAGATTCATTATCAATTCCATCAAAAACTTCTTTTTCTATATATACCAACAAACCATTGTTCAACCATTGATCACTCATTTTATTTCAAAGTCGATTCTTCACACAAGCCATGGCTGAAAATACTCGTTCAACACTAGCAGTTGCAACATGTAAGATTAAAGCTAAAGTCAAGAACAAATATACTAGTGGATAAGTTTTGTTTCTTCCAGTTTTCACCATCTTCTTAGCAAGATCAAAAATTTCATTCAGCATTGAAAACTCTTTATTCGATCTCATGTCAAAAATATATGTATCAAGCTGGTCATGAAGTATTAAAACCTCAATTGGGGAAAAATCTTCGGGATAAAACTCTGCCAAATAAATCAACTTATCCTTATCAAAACTAAAGAATGAGTTGGATGGAGCCAAACAAGCTACACAAAGTATTTAGTTGTGAAGATGAAGAAGAAGAACTCAGAAGAAGAAGAAGAACACAGAAGAAGAACTCAGAAGAAAAAGGGCCGCCGGGTGTGTGAAATCAGAGCAGGGCCAAAACTCAGAAGAAGAATGAGAAGAAGAAGAAGAAGAATAAGAAGAAGAAGAATCTGAAGAAGAAGAAGAGGAAGAAGAAAAAGGGCAGCCGGGCGTCGGGTGTGCGAAATCAGAGCAGGGTCAGAACTCAGAAGAAGAAGAAGAACAAGAAAAAGAAGAAGCCGGGTGTGAAGAGGAAGAAGAAGAGTACCGTCGGGTCACGGGTGAAGGAGCAACGGCAGGAATGCGGGATAGGGAGCAGCGGCGGGCCGACGGCTAGGTTAGCGCGAAATGGCAGAAATGAAAATGGCGAAATCCCTGCGCCTGGGTGAAATCCGCGAAAAATCAGGGGGGGGCACGTGCCCCCCTGGACCTATACTAGCTACAGCCTTGGATCCGGCTTGCGGCAGGGCCCCCGCCGGCGGTGGCCCTGAGCGTGAGGCAATTTCCAAAAGTGGCGCAACACGGGATGGTGGCACAGCGCGGGGCACGGGACACCAACACATAAATTTTCTTCCTCCACCTAAACGCGGCGAACTGGAGGTCGATCCGCATGTTTCTTCCCGCAAATTTTATAGCCGGGAGAAACGCAGGGCGGTCCGAATATAGGCGGAAAAACAAACGGAAAATTAAGCCACTGCTGCGTTTTATCAAAACGAAACGCAGTAAAATGGCAAGCCAAATGAAGCCTAATACTATTGCAATCAATTGTTTCATCAGTGTAAGTTAAAGTTAATTAAATAATGCGATCTGAGTGCCAAAATAATTTTGCATGATTGATACATATCGGTTATTTCTATTAGAAATAGTTAGTTGTTGAGTCTGTACATTACTTATGTGCATGCCTCTACCTCTCATAAAATTAGATCTGCGTCTAATCCTATAACTTTGCCCTATTTCACAAAGCTCTAATCGTTATATTTTCTAAATTTTGGTTCCATTTACTTTCCAAGCAGAAGTCTTTTTTGTTTATAAGATGCTAGCCACATTTAAATTTTGATAAACCATGATATACAGATTCCTTTGTTGGGGTTAATTTTGAATGCTATTTTATTTCATTGACAGATTGTTTAAAATCTCTTCTAATAGCTTATATATTCTTCTTTCAGAATTTTGTTGGCCTCTCAATTTCTGATGGCTTCATTGCTACAGGCTCTGAAACAAATGAGGTAAGAATTATACTGATGTCTCCCTGTAGGCATAATACTTCACCAAAATTACAGTAACATGCTCGATTGTATCAAAAACCATGACCGGATGACATTAGACAGACGTTTTATATTGTTAGTAGGTCAATAGCCCCATATCCACAGCATAGTATCACTATTTGCTCATTTTACAATTACAGGAAATTATACTGATGTTATTATATTATTGTAATTAGTTTAACTTTGTAGGCTATATATATAGCCATAATAGTGCGGCTAACAATAAGAGAGGTTTTATTCGCAACTTGGTATCATAGGCGCATAACCGAAACCCTACGCTTGTGCGTCGCTCCCGTTGCGCGACTTCCTCCACCGCTACCGCTGACGCGCCTTCCCCCTCCCTTTGTTGTTGACATTGCCCCCTTTGATGCTGTCGTTGCCTCCCTAGGACCGCTTCTTTCTCTCCCCTCGTCGACCTTCGCTACGAGCAGGGAAGCCGTGCGTGTCTCCACCACAGCCGCAAACTGCGGTTGTTTCCCTCTGGTCGGGGGTGCGGTGTTCCTGTGCCGCACACACTTGCGGTACGTCCCACCCGCTCTGGCCATAGGATGCGATGACCGGTTCTAGGCAAGGAAGAGACATCACTTGATTTGGCAGAATGTTGTGGTGCTCTGTGCAGGGCTGATCCATGCCGATGAAGAAAGGCATGATGAGGATGTCTTCAAAATGTTGAGCCTCTATGAGATGGACACATTGTTGAGGGTGTTGGGTTCATCGCACCGACCAACAAAGTTATAACTGCCACCGATTGATCTGAAGCTTGACGGCCCTACCACCTACCTAGGTTGGCCACGCCGCGTGAAGAAGACCCTTGCAATGAAGCAAGTTGGGGGGTTTTTTGACAGGGGAGTTGTTAGGGCAATGGAAAAGAGAGAAGGGGACAATAATTAGAGGAGAAGGTGGGGGGGGGGGGACAAAAAATCAAAATTTCAATTTACTCCAAGCATGCCAAAATACAATAGCTATCCGGCTTATATATTTTTATGGCTGAACATACGAAACCGAAACATAAAGAATACCCAAAATATAACTGATACAATAACACACCACTCGACACATGTCGGCTAGGCCGGCATGCTATGCTTGTCGTGCTTACGATGGAGATACACCTGCCACATTGGCGGTCACCCTTCGTCCTGAAATTCAATTCTTGTGTTTAGAGATTTCGTGGAACCACTCTGGTGTGTGAGAGTGGATGAATTTAGGTTGTTTAGTTTGTGGCTTCCTTACATTATTGATTGTTTGAGATTCCGTGGAACCACTTTCGTGTGAGAGTGACTGAAATTTCTCATTGGTGCCCGTGTGCGATAGCGGCCGACCTCGGAGTGGGAGATCGAAGGTGACGAGGAGTTTCTTGCGTGATCGTCATTGACTGCGAATACGGAAAGACGTCTTTTTCCGTGGGTAGCTTGTTTCTTTCTCCTCTTTTGTGTGTGTCTAAATATTTTCTCGTAGGATAATATATTCATTGTTGGATTTTCTCCTACATCTTGTCAGCAAACGCTACGTCGAAAACTCCAAACAAAACGTATTTGGAGTGTACGATTTTCGGTTTGCTACGACAAAGGGGAAAGAATGAGAGTTGCGAACCATCTTTCCCTGTATTTGGAATCGAACCATTTTTTAAAGAAAATCCATGTTTTTAACAATTAGTTATTTTTGTGTTTTACAAAAAAAAAACATTACTTAATTTCATAAAGTCTGCGCGACGCTCACTCAAATTATTTTTTGCAAAAAAATCAATTTAATCATCGCATGCATTTAGGGTTTCCTAGAAAAAGCCAACAGGCGCGCAAATCCTACGCGTCGTCCTGCATCAGGTTGTCCACAGGCGGAGGCAGAACTTCATTACAAAGAACATGATTACAAAGAGAAGTAGTAATAGGTTGCTATTTGTTTGACACATCAAACTCAACAATTAATAGAATTTATACATCACTTCAATATACTGTTACGGATCCTCGTTGGGGCAAGACGTACAAGCGCCGCGAGCCTCGCGTAACAACCGTTGGTGGAGACCAATCCCGAACAGGTCGACGAAAATGCCCGACGCCGCACCCGACCGGACCTCTATCGGCTCTGAGTCTAGTATATTTTATTTGCGTCATTTAAAATGTGTGTAATTTGTGTAAACTTGGCAATTTGTTTTAGCATATATATATATGTACATAACAGTTAAAACATATATATATATATGTAACCGTTTTAAACTTATATATAATATATATATATATAATATAATATATATATATATATATGTATATATATATACGAGCATCTTCGCACGTATTACGTCCGTGCTCGATGCTATCGGGCGGCTTTCGGCCGCATCCTGGCGGGCTTCGCCCGCCTCCGCACGGGCTTTGCCCGTGCTCGATGCGTCGTTGTGGGTTGTGCCTGCATCAAAGCAGGATGCGCCCGCATCAAAGCGGGATGCACCAACATCAAGATGGGCAATGCCCGCAATATATACACATGAGTACTCAAAATAACTGTAAAAAATATAAATCAATATACAATTTTCATTTTATATAAAAAAAAATTTCGTTTTGTCGTAAAATCATTAATTTCACGCAATCTCTCTCTCTCTCTCTTTTTTCTCTCCCTTCCCCATCTCTCTCCCTTTCTCTCTCCCTCTCTCTCCGCCCCCTTTCTCCTCTCACTTCCGCCAACTCTCTCCCTTTCTCTCTCTCTCCTCCCCACTTTCTCTCTTTCTCTCTCCCTCCTCTCTCTCTCCCAACTCTCTCCCCCATCTCATGCTCTCTCTCATGATCCAATGGCTCTTATTTGATCTGTGGTGTGCCTCCAAATACCTATATTGCTTTATATAATAAGATATATATATATATATATATATATATATATATATATATATATATATATATATATATATATATATATATATATATATATATATATATATATATATATATATATATATATATATACACGAGCATATTCGCACGGGCTACGCCCGTGCTCGATGCTCTCGGGCGGCCTTCGGCCGCATCAGGAGGGCTTCGCCCTCCTGCACACGGGCTTCGCCTGCTTGCACCCAGACTTAGCCTATGCTTGATCCTCCGGGCGGCCTCCGGCCGCAAAGAATCGGGCTCCGCTTCCACGCAATTCACCGGCTCGGCGCCGCAACCACCAATCGCTGCCACGCGGTGCGTATATATATGACTTTTTAGAGCACAGGGAGGTGGAAGCGTGCCCGACATGTGGTGTCGGCCCTATGACTTCGACCTCCCTTGGCGGGCTCTGGCCGCCTTCGGCGGGCTCAGCCCGGCCCCGTCGTGCTGGCGTTGAGTGTCTAATTTAATTTTTTATATTTAAATATTTTTATATTTACACTTCAATAAGTTGTAATAAATATAAGAAGTTGTAACTGGTTAATTGAAACGTACCCATAAAATCCATGTTGATTATTTTAAAACCCATATTCAATGATGATTATCCAAATCATCATATCCATCATAATTAATCAAGTGGTGGCGGCGAGAGATATATACAATGGAATATTATTACAGCATGTATTTTGTTGTCCAATCAGCACAAAACATACTGGTAGGAGCATGTTGGAAGACTGTAAAAAGCGTTAATACTGAGCACAAACATAAAGAGAGGAGGGAAAAAATAAAATTCACACATAAAAACTAATAACATTCGGGTATTACAACTTAACAGAACAACTCAAACTGCGGAGGCCGCACACTTGATGGCCTATGGTTGGAGATTGCCGAGAGTTGACGATTCTTCAACCATAGTAACTGGCACGTGCATCTGTAGTTGGAAGTTGTCAGCAGTAACAACAATGCTTGATGGCAGATCTTGTTCAGTGGCCTTGGGAGATTCTGCATTGGCGGAACATGTACAGTGATATCAGGTATTAACAAACGTTGATTGAGTTATGCTAGTACTGTTCGTCATGTAATGCATATTATTTGGTATGTGTTACCTTCTAATCATTGTGAATACATAGTTCCACTCTTCCTGTGGTGTTAGACCTGATGACACAGCTGGGATACGTAGTCTAAAACCCGGAATCTCATTTCGTGGATGATCTGACCACCGGGTTGTGGTTGGCGGGTAAAGCTCATCATAGTAATTGTAATCAGAGTCAGATGCAGTGTTGTTGTTGACAGAGTTATCTGCGAAACACATTTTATAGTCTCAGTTTGAAACTGTTGTGGTAGTAAAAATATATATATAAACAATAATAATGACTTACTGGGTTGCGTGACAGACTGATTATGTAATTGTAGCTGTTGATCTGATGAGTTGTCGTTTTCCATCTGCACATTGTTGACATTCATAAAGAAATAATCAATGTCTGCGAAATGAAGACGTATTTTATAACATATATTAAAAATGGTTGTCTTATTTAAAGAGAAAATAAAGAATATTTATTACAATAAGGGAAGGTATGTTTTCTGATCAGAGTATTTAGCTCGAAAGGTGGATTGACAAGATCGCTGTTGGCGGTGCTGAAAGTTGATGTAGCTGCATTTGTTATGCCGAGTGACATTATCCATAAATACGCATTTCCATTGTTCTGCGGAAAAACATGTAAATTGTACGCTAAAATCATACTGACTGTACACAACAAAATGAATTGTATGTGATGACTCGCTATGTACCTGTAGGTGTGTTTGCATGAGAAGTTTTTTGAACACAACATTTTTTGTGTATATACCCTGGTGAGCAGACAGTGAGCCTTTTTTAATTAGTAGTGTAGTATTTGATGAAGACATTTCTCTTGATAGAGCTACATACAGTTGACCGTGAGTAAAAACATGAGCGGGTAAGTAGATTCCTATTTTTTTAACTGTTTGGCCCTGTGATTTATTGATTGTCAGTGCAAAGCTAAGACGAATTGGAAATTGCTTGCGCGTAAGTTCAAAAGGCATCTTTGAATCTTCAGGATTCTTCAGAGGTATACGCGGAAGAAATATTGTTTTCCATTTATGTTCTCTTGTAAGAATTTTAGCGTCAATGATATTTTTGCTGAAATGACGACACAGAAGACGTGAACCATTGCACATGCTTGATGTGGCATTGAGATTTCGAAGTAGCATAATAAGTACATTTTTTAAAGACAGTCTGTGTGGGGGGAGATTTCCTGATGATAAACTGTTCAAAAACTCTTGTGGATTTAAATTGTATTTGTCATCGTTGACCGAGTCAAATGAGTAGTAGGTGATCTTTTCTCCTGGAAATACTGCTAGGCATTTATTGTTTAAATGATTGACATCTTCATTTAACGGAGTTAGCAAAACTCTATTTTCAAGATAATCTGAGCAGTGCGTATGCGTACTGATGTCAGAGAATAATGAATTAATTAACATATCTATTGACTGTTGCCCTTCCCAAGAAATAGTCATAGCATTTGGGATGCTGATCATTTCATCTTCAACAGTCATTTCATCACCATCACCAGCGCATAGTAAGAAATTTGAGAATTCATGAGCAGAGCAAGCTCTCATATTTTCTGTTAATGGAAGCACTATTACGGTTGTTCACAAAGGTGATTTGATAATGTTTGCGCTGATAATTTGAGCTTTAGTTCCATTAATAAAAACTGGTGTTATTTGACAAAAATCTTCGCTCATTATCATTATTTTACTAACAAAAGGTTCATTTATTCCAAGAACATATATCATTGAGTGATCGACTGCTTCAAATGCATGGCGATGTGTCATTGGAGCTTCATCTCAAATGATCGCCGAGAAGCGCTCAAATAGTTTATGCATATCAGATAGTTTCCCAAAATTACAGAATGATGTAGCGTGTAGTGGTATGAGAATTTGAAAGCGCAAATGTGCAGTCGTATCACCTGGAAGAAGAGTGGCTGCAATTCCAGATGAAGCTATAGCTATAATAATATGACCATTGCTTCACATATTTGCAAGCAAACAACGATATAAAAATGTTTTACCACTGCCTCCAGGTCCATCAACAAAGAAAAGAGCACATTCCTTACGATGTATTGCTTGAGTAATGACATAATATGCATATCGTTGATAAACATTAAGTAATGCAATTGAATTTAAGTCGGATTTTGATATAACAATTGATATTTCATGTTCTATTAAGTTGGAATACCCAATCATGTTGTCATAAAAAGTGTTGATTTGTGGGAGATCAAAATCAGTTATACTTTTACTATGCTTTTGAAGAATATAATTGATTTCATGAAAAAGTATATTTGTAACGTATATGTCATTCATAACTTTCGGTATGATGTAATATTCAGTCATGGAGGAGTAATTATCATTCCACATTTCTCTGACATTAGTCGGTTGACAATACATCAGAATAGTTGTGAAAAAAGTACGCAGTGCTGAAGACATTCTAAATTGGCGAGCTTCATGTAAGCAATCGTGGAGACTATTGTCTCTTTCAACCAGACCATACTGTTCAGCAGCTTGTTTGAAAGTGGAGTAGTGAATATCATTTACTGTTAGAAGATAATCAAATGATTTTGGCGCTGGAACATGTTTTAGTAGAAAACGTAAATAAAACCTCTCGTCTTCTGCAGGATGGACAAAGTAAATTCGTCCAAGAACTTGTTGTTTTGTGTTTCGTTTTGTCAATGCTTTTGAAGTGAAGTTTCATCTGTACTGTTTAGGAAAGTCTCTGTAGAAGTAATGGTGAGTTTCTTGATCGTAATTGTACACGTTGAAGAATTCGGTGAGCATTGTCATTGAATTGCGTTCATTTGACAAAACAGCAGCAACATAGTCGTGTATGAGAAATTGTACTTGATGTTTGTTCGGCAAATGAACCTGCGAGTCAGGAATTTTCAATATTTGGTAAGAAATGTTACCGTATGACGCTCTTTCATAGGAGATCAATAATAGCGTAATGTGAATTTGGTAAGCAGTTAATGTTAGGTTGGCAAACTAACCTGTAAACGAACGACTGACAGATATATTTGATTCATGTGAAATTTGAATAATTTCCACCAGGCCTCTTGGGGACATATCCAGCGCCCGTTAACATAATGAGAAAGTTCATCGTACTTTGAAACTGGTTGAACTTGAAACGAAATACCATCTAGGTTTTTGTGAATGTATTTGTATAAGTATTTGATACTCTTAATACTACTGCAAAGTCCAACATTAATGTGACAGTCATATTTTAGTAGAAGCCATGGATTGTACAGAACAATCCAATGATTGTCAATTGGAAAGTCTCTAGCACGCCGCAAAATAATAGATTTTCCGTCATTGCGTCTGTGATATATTGAATAAGAGTCTGTTTCTTGAATTGTATGTTCAGCATAGCACTTTGGATATTCTTTTTTGCAATCACCATGTTTCATGCAAGGAGCATTGTAATTAATGTGGCCACATAGTCCGTGTATCATATGGTGTATAACTGCAGTATATAGTTCCGGTTCGCTTGAAAGTGAAGGAAGTTCGGCCCTAACAATCAGGTCGTAGTTGTCTGGAGTGTTTACTTTGTCATTTTCATCAAACATGACCAACATATGTACATGCGGCAAGCCTCTTTTCTGAAATTCAATTACGTGGACATGACTCATTGTTTTTCCCAAGACATGTTTATGGAATATATCTTTTTTTAATTTTTCGTATTTTGCACGGAAAACCCGAGTTACTAAATCAGGCATATGTTAATGTGAGCATACATTATATGTGTGGTGAAGCAGTAATTTGTACCGGGTGTTTGTTGCGTGCTGATGTAGGTGTATTGAAGTCACATGAGGGTATAACAGTTGAGCGTTCATGACTGTTTTCATCTGGCAGTTCAGCATTGTGCGTTTCAGAGAGATGGTGTCGTTGTGCACGGGTTCGAGCGGCAGTACGCCAAATGGCTCGTTGATGTTCTTGTTGTACTTCAGTCAAATGCAACCACCGAGATCTGTGACAAGCTTGATTAGAAGCGCGTTCATGTTTGCGTGGCTCTTCTGTCATCAACGCATTCGTCATCATTGTCTGCTTCTGAGGCAGAGGTGCAATTATTTGATGGAAATGCAAGTAATACATAATAACTTTGTAGTTGTAATAACTCAGGAAAATGAAATCTGAGCTTGTAATTTTAGTGCGCCTATTGTTATTGGTGGATGAGCTGATGTTGAATTATTGTCGTGTTGAAAAGTTGAGTGGATGTTCAAAAAGTAACGCAAATTATTTTTTATTGTTTGTGGAAATGTTGTTTCTTTCATATTCGCATCTTTAGTGCAGTACGCTGTAGTGGAATTATATTATGTTTTTGAATGTGTGCTGAGTTACGATTTACTGTACGTTGGAGACTTTCTGGTATGTGTACGTAATTTGTAATAATGTTATTTTGAATAATGAGGTAAACAACTTGGAAGATATTTTTTTAATTTGTAGGACATGGCGTTAGAATATTTTGAAGTTAATCGTAAGCTGGTGCAAGTGTTAATGAAGATGATTATAACTATATGCAGTACATAGCTGAGCAAATGATAGTACACACTGGGTAAATGACACAGTAGTAGAAGAGACATTAGCATAATATGTCAATAGAGGTATATGTGATGTATATATTCAGCAGAAGTGAGAGTTATGAAATTTCCTACATAGTATTTATATGTACTGTCTTTCGTACTGAACTTTAATTCATACGTTGTTGATAGTATTCTGGTTTAATATCAAACAGGCGTAGCTCCTCGGCTGATATTGGTCTCCCGTCAATTATTTGTCCGTCTATCACATTTGCAGCAGCTTGCATCGACACTTCATCTGTAAAGATCAGTTCTCCTATCGCAGTTGGGTTGCCTGATGTGTCGATGTCGACCTGCATTAATAAATGTTCAATATGTTTTAATTATTAAAAAAACTGTTGCAATAATTTATAGTGCAATTTGAAGTAAGAGTGCTTACGCTGGCGTGTAGAAAGCCTGAAAGAGTTTGGAAGAGCGATCTTACGAAATCAGTGGTTGTACCATGAGTAAGGTTGCTGAGTAATACAGCGAAGTAATAGTAATCTCGCATATCTGCTTGCACATTGTTGTAGGAGTCAACAACCTCGACTGTGGCTGGCAGGGTATTCTCTTGCGTCACGGTTGCTGAGGAGTCGTACTCGGTCTTTGCGAATATATGTGTATGTATTGTATCAGATGACAAAGGACAATCTGAGATGGAAATAGGTAATGATTTTAAACAGAAAATTCATTTCAATGTTGACAGAAAAAGCTGCTATTGGAGAAAGAGTTAAAAACAGTGATATGTTGAAACTGGTGGAAAATAATGGAGTAGTGCAATGTACAGTAGCACAAATGTAAATGCGCATTTGAGGTTCGACTAATATTGACCATAGGTATTTCTGCTGATTTCATCAAACATATTGAGCATTGCTGTCGTTACAGTTACGACTGTGGTTATTCCACGACAATCACATGAAATATCAATTGCATTACTTAATGTTTATCAACGATATGCATATTATGTCATTACTGAAGCAATACATCGTAATGAATGTTCTCTTTTCTTTGTTGATGGACCTGAAGGTAGTGGTAAAACATTTTTATATCGTTGTTTGCTTGCCAATATGCGAAGCAATGATCATATTATTATAGCTACAGTTTCATCTGGAATTGCAGTCACACTTCTTCCAGGTGATACGACTGCACATTTGCGCTTTAAAATTCCCATACCACTGCACGCCACATCATTCTGTAATTTTGGGAAACTATCTGATATGCATAAACTATTTGAGCGCTGCTCGGCGATCATTCGGGATGAAGCTCCAATGACACATCGCCATGCATTTGAAGCAGTCGATCACTCAATGAGATATGTTCTTGTAATAAATGAACCTTTTGTTGGTAAAATAATGATAATGAGCGAAGATTTTTGTCAAATAACAACAGTTTTTATTAATGGAACTAAAGCTCAAATTATCAGCGCAAACATTATCAAATCACCTTTGTGAACAACCGTAATAGTGCTTCCATTAACAAAAAATATGAGAGCTTCCTCTGCTCATGAATTCTCAAATTTCTTACTGTGTTGGTGATGATGACGAAATGACTATTGAAGATGAAATGATCAGCATCACAAATGCTATGACTATTTCTTGGAAAGGGGAACAGTCAATAGATATGTTAATTAATTCATTATTCTCTGACATCAGTACGCATACTCACTGCTCAGATTATCTTGAAAATAGAGTTTTGCTAACTTCGCTAAATGAAGATGTCAATCGTTTAAACAATAAATGTCTAGCAGTATTTCCAGTAGAAAAGTCACCTACTACTCATTTGACTCGGTCAATGATGACAAATACAATTTAAATCCATAAGAGTTTTTGAACAGTTTATCACCAGGAAATCTCCCCCCACACAGACTGTCTTTAAAAAATGATGTACTTATTATGCTACTTCAAAATCTCAATACCACAACAAGCCTGTGCAATGGTTCACGTCTTCTGTGTCGTCATTTCAGCAAAAATATCATTGACGCTAAAATTCTTACAAGAGAACATAAATGGAAAACAATATTTCTTCCGCGTATACCTCTGAAGAATCCTGAAGATTCAAAGATGCCTTTTGAACTTACGCGCAAGCAATTTCCAATTCGTCTTAGCTTTGCACTGACAATCAATAAATCACAGAGCCAAACAGTTAAAAAATAGGAATCTACTTACCCGCTCATGTTTTTACTCACGGTCAACTGTATGTAGCTCTATCAAGAGAAATGTCTTCATCAAATACTGCACTACTAATTAAAAAAGGCTCACTGCCTGCTCACCAGGGTATATACACAAAAAATGTTGTGTTCAAAAAACTTCTCATGCAAACACACCTACAGGTACATAGCGAGTTATCACATACAATTCATTTTGCTGTGTACAGTCAATATGATTTTAGCGTACAATTTACATGTTTTTCCGCAGAACAATTAAAATGTGCATTTATGAATAATGTCACTCGGCATAACAAATGCAACTACATCAACTTTCAGCACCGCCAACAGCGATCTTGTCAATCCACCTTACGAGCTAAATACTCTGATCAGAAAACATAACTTCCCTTATTGTAATAAATATTCTTTATTTACTCATTAAATAAGACAACCATTTTTTAATATATGTTATAAAATACGCCTTCATTTCGCAGACATTGATTATTTCTTTATGAATGTCAACAATGTGCAGATGAAAAACGACAACTCATCAGATCAACAGCTACAATTACATAATCAGTATGTCACGCAACCCAGTAAGTCATTACTACTGTTCATATATATATTTTTACTAGCACAACAATTTCAAACTGAGACTATAAAATGTATTTCGCAGATAACCCTGTCAACAACAACACTGCATCTGACTCTGATTACAATTACTATGATGAGCTTTACCCGCCAACCACAACCCGGTGGTCAGATCATCCACGAAATGAGATTCCGGGTTTTAGACTACGTATCCCAGCTGTGCCATCAGGTCTAACACCACAGGAAGAGTAGAACTATGTATTCACAATGATTAGAAGGTAACACATATTAAATAATATGCATTACATGACGAACAATACTAACATAACTCAATCAATGTTTGTTAATACCTAATATCACTGTACATGTTCCACCAATGCAGAATCTCCCAAGGCCACTAAACAAGATCTGTCATCAAGCACTGTTGTTACTGCTGACAACTTCCAACTACAGATGCACGTGCCAGTTACTATGGTTGAAGAATCGTCAACTCTCGGCAATCTCCAACCATAGGCCATCAAGTGTGCGGCCTCCGCAGATTGAGTTGTTCAGTGAAGTTGTAATACCCGAATGTTATTAGTTTTTATGTGTGAATTTTATTTTTTCTCTCCACTCTTTATGTTTGTGTTCAGTATTAACGCTTTTTACAGTCTTCCAACATGCTCCTACCAGTATGTTTTGTGCTGAGTGGACAACAAAATACATGCTGTAATAATATTCCATTGTATATATCTCTCGCCGCCACCACTTGATTAATTATGATGGATATGATGATTTGGATAATCATCATTGAATATGAGTTTTAAAATAATCAACATGGATTTTATGGGTACGTTTCAATTAACCAGTTACAGCTTCTTATATTTATTACAACTTATTGAAGTGTAAATATAAAAAAATAAATTAGACACTCAACGCCAGCCCGACGGGGCCGGGCTGAGCCCGCCGAAGGCGGCCAGAGCCCGCCAAGGGAGGTCGAAGCCATAGGGCCGACGCCATATGTCAGGCACGCTTCCACCTCCCTGTGCTCTAAAAAGTCATATATATACGCACCGCGTGACAGCGATTGGCGGTTGCGGCGCCGAGCCGGTGAATTGCGTGGAAGCGGGGCCCGATTCTTTGCGGCCGGAGGCTGCCCGGAGGATCAAGCACAGGCTAAGCCTGGGTGCAAGCAGGCGAAGCCTGTGTGCAGGCGGGCGAAGCCCGCCTGATGCGGCCGAAGCCCGCCTGATGCGGCCGAAGGCCGCCCGAGAGCATCGAGCACGGGCGTAGTCCGTGCGAAGATGCTCGTATATATATAAGGTTACCGATTAAGTCAGCAAATAGCCGGTTCAGGCCTTCCTCCCAGCCGGCCCAACAATTCTCCTCCTTATCCCGATCCCGCACTGTTCATCTTCCTCTTCGGTCCGAGAAAAGCAAAGCCGCAACTCCAGGAGAACTCCAGCACGATCTGTCCACGATTCTTCCACGATCGGCTTCCTCCCGCACTCCTCTGACTTCGGCGCAGCTCCAAGAGAAACTCCCGTACGATGTTGCAGGTCTCGCAACTCTCCACCTCCACGTTCCTGCTCCTGCCATGGCCGCAACTTTAGGGTTTGTTGATTTAGTTTTTTTTACAGTTTTTTTGTTGTTGTTGTAACCCTATAAAATGGAGATATACAGAGTTCTGTAAGGAGGATTGTTGAAGAATATGAATGAAAAAAAAACTGAAGCTTGCTGCGATTGCGTCGTGGGATGTGTTGGTGAATGTCTTTAGGTTTAGTTCCTGCCATGTGTTAGAGCATAGGTGTTGAATCTTGTTGAAAACTTGCTGTAATGTTAAGTGAATTAGGTTACTGTTAGTTGGATTCCCGTGAAAGCTTCTGTGAGAAATTTTAGAGAAGATGAACTGTTGATTTGGGTCTAATCTACTGTTCATAGTTCATACTTTGCTCCTGCCATTGTCAATGATTTTTATTATGATTAAATTCTTGTGTAGGAGGCTGCGGCTTGTGTGCTTCCAGTTGGTGGTAGGAAATTAGGAATTTTGGTTCAACTGTGGGAACCTTGATCCCCTTGAGCGTTGGAGATTTCGTGAATCCACCGTGAGTGATTGAGATTTCGTGGAGCCACTCGTGTGAGAGCGAGTGAATTTTAGGATTGTTTAGCTTGTGGTCTCCTTACTTTGAGTGATTCCGTGGAACCACCTCGTGTGAGGGAGTGAACTAAATCCTTGGTGCCCGTGTGCGATAGCGGCCGACCTCGGAGCGGAGATCGAAGGTGACGAGGAGTTCCTCGCGTGATCGCCATCGACTTCGAATACGGAAGACGTCTCTTCCGTGGATAATTGTTTCTTTCTCTTTTCCTTTTTGTGTGTTTCCTTAATTTCTCGTAGGATAATAGCCTTATTGTTGTGTTTTCGCCCGAGTTTGTCAGCAAACGCTACATCGAAAACTCCAAACGGAAACGTATTTGGAGTTCACGATTTCTGTTTGTTATTTACTATTATGTCATCGGCGCTTATATAGAGGGTCTTTGGGGGTCATGTAACTCTTATGCAAATATTAATGAAGGTTCTCGTTCTCTCTCAAGATTCTCCCTCTCTCTCTAGTTCTTCTCATCTCCTCCTTCATTATAGGGTTTAACCCATTGTATCTATGCCTCCCTCACTTCACAATACTCGGCTCGTAACAGAAGACTTAAAGACTCAATACAACCTTCGCTTCGGGCCTCCACTACGCTCCAACCCCATCGATGACTTGATTTATCTGAAGAAATCGGGTTCTATTGACGATTACTTGGAGCAGTTTCAGGTTCTCCTTGCTGCGCCTCGCCAGTACCAGCGGCACACCAGGTTGTTTTCTTCACTGCAGGGCTACATGAGTGCCTCCACATGGACGTGGAGTTCCAGAGCCCGCCGGACCTCACTACCGCCATGAGTCTCGCGCGTATCTGCGAGCGGCGCATATTGCTGGACTGTCCTTAGATGGGTCGTCGGGCCCACGACACCTCTTTATGGCACCCTAGTCATGCTCATCTGCCTCCAGGGGGGGCGACTTGGATTAAAGAAGGGGAGCGACCGACACATATCCGATGCTTGTCCACTCAGGAGATGAGCGAACGCCGTGCAAAGGGGCTCTGTTTCAATTGCGATGAGCCCTACACCAAGGGGCATAGATGTAAGCGCCTCTTTTGGCTAGAGGTCGACGACCCCTCCGACGGGCGACGACGATGCCGGGGATGACGAGCTCGGACACCCTGCCATCTCGGTCAATGCCATGTTGGGCCCGCATTCAGGGGACACAGTGCAGATGGCTATTTCTGTGGCGGGCCACCAAGTCTTTGCCCTCATGGATACCGACAGTACACACAGCTTCATCAGTGACCACAACTTCATGAGTGACATCACGGCGCAGTGTCTACAGCTACCAGTTACTACTCGTAGTCGTCTGCGTATTGCCGTGCCGAATGGTGCAACGATGGCCTGCACCGGGGTTTGCCGGGACGTTCCGATCATTGTGGGTGAATTTCACTTTCGGGTGGACTTCTTTGTCATAGCCCTGCGGTGGTTCGAGGCAGTTTTGGGAACGCGATGGTTGCACACTCTTGGACCTATTCTGTGGGACTTGGACGCCCTGACGATGACTTGGGGACAGGGGCTCTCGTGGACAGTGTGGCATGGCCATCCGACGGGGGATGTTGGTCACGCTTTCTCTTTCCAGCCTGATTATTCTGAGCAGCCCGACCTTTCTAATCTTCTTCGGGAGTACAACGACACCATGGCTGCGCCGACTGGGCTCCCTCCCTCGCGCCGCCAGGATCACCGTATTTGCCTTCTTCCGAACACAGCCCCGGTGGTCGTCCGTCCTTACCGCTATCCCTTCCTCCAAAAGGATGAGATTGAGTGCTAGTATACCGAGATGCTTCGGCAAGGGATCATCTACCACAGTGTCTCCCCTTTCTCTTCGCCGGTCCTGCCGGTCCATAAGAAGGACGACTCCTGGCGCTTCTGCGTGGATTACCGGGCCTTGAATGCGCAGACAGTGAAAGACAAGTTCCCTATTCCAGTTGTTGAATCTTCGTTCGGGGTACCACCAAGTCCGCATGTTTTCGGAGGACGTGGAGAAGACCGCTTTCCGCACACATCACGGCCACTTCGAGTTTCTTGTGATGTCTTTCGGGCTCACCAACGCCCCGTTTACCTTTCAGGCCCTCATGAATGATGTATTTCACACTCTTCTTCGCTGTTGTGTGCTTGTTTTCTTCGTTTATATCTTGGTCTACAACAAAACATTGGAGGCGCACCTCGACCACCTCAGACATGTTCTCCAGCTCTTACGAGCTCATCGGCTCTACCTGAAGGAGTCCAAGTGTTCTTTAGACACCGACAAAATCGCCTACTTGGAGCATATCGTCGATCACACGGGCGTCTCGGCCGATCCGGCTAAGTTTCAGGGGGTCCTCGACTGGCCCGTTCCTCAATCGCAGCGTGAGCTGCGCAGCTTCCTGGGCTTAACTAGCTACTACCGGCGTTTCATTCAGGGCTACTCCGTCATTCCCGCCCCCTTGTTATCTCTTCTACGACGCCAGTGTTTTACATGGGACGCCACCGCCTTGGAGGCGTTTCGAGCCCTACAACAGGCCTTGTTCTCGGCCCCGGTCCTTCAGCTACCAGATTTTGGGATGAAGTTTCAAGTGGAATGCAATGCGTCAGAGCATGGTTGCGGCGCGGTACTTCAGCTGGGAGACCACCCGATAGCTTATTTTATCCGCAAGACGGCTCTCCACCACAGGAAGCTTCCCGCCTACGAGCAGGAGCTTATCGGCCTGGCGAAGGCCGTCCATCACTGGCATCCCTATTTATGGGGCCGTACCTTCTTGATCCGTACCGACCACTTCAGCCTCAAGTACTTGTTGGAGCAACGATTGACGACGGTGCCACAGCAGCCCTGGGTGAGCCGCCTCTTGGGCTACAATTTCAGGGTGGAATACAAGGCCGGCCACTTGAATCGTGCGACCGAATCTCTTTCTCGCCGGGACTCACCGGAGGCCTCTCTCTATGCCGTGTCTGAGCCGTCCTCCTTGGTTCTTCCTCGCCTCCTTCAGGAGATCGATGACACATCCGCCCTCAGCGAGCTACGACACCGCATCCAGGAGAGGCGCCTTCCACCATGTTGGATAGTTAGCGATGGTCTCATTCTCTACAAGGGTCGCTTTTACTTACCGGCCACTTCTCCATTGGTCGCCGACATTCTAGCAGCCGTCCACGCCGTACTCACGAAGGCGTCCACAAGACCCTTCAGCGCTTACGCACCGAGTTCTTCTGGTCGGGACTCAAGCGTAGTGTTCAGTCTCACCTAGCAACATGCGTCATCTGTCAGCGAAGCAAGACCTAGTCTCTCTCTCCAGCCGGTCTACTACAGCCTCTTCCAGTGCCGACACAGATATGGGCCGATATCTCCATGGATTTCATCGAGGGACTGCCTTCTTCCCGAGGATATTCTGTCATTTTTGTGGTGGTTGATCTCTTCTCTAAGGGGGCCCATTTCATTGCCATGAGCCGCCCCATCACAGGTCCCACCATGGCCTGTGTTTTCTTCGATCGTGTGTTTCATCATCACGGGGTACCGGAGAGCATCGTTTATGACCGCGACAAGGTTTTCACATCTCAGTTCTGTCAGGAGTTGTTTGACCTATGTGGCACAAAACTGACACTTTCTTCAGCCTATCACCCGCAGTCAGACGGTCAGACCGAGGTGGTCAACAGGACACTCGAGATGTACTTGCGTTGTCTCACGGGGGACCGGCCAAAGGATTGGGCCCACTAGTTACCATGGGTGGAGTATTGTTATAACACGTCCTACCACACCGCCCTCCAGACCACTCCTTTCCACCCGATATACGGTCGGGATCCACCCCTCCTCACTTATGTTGCTGGCTCGGCTCGCTCCACCGTCGTCGACACCGAGCTCCGCATGCGAGATGAGGTCTTGCGCCTCGCCCGAGCTCGCCTACTTCAGGCCCATACACGGATGGAGAACAACTACAACCGCAGCCACCGCGAGTTATTCTTTGCTCCCGGGGATTGGGTTTGGCTCAAACGCCGGCCCTACCGTCAGGCCACCGTCTCTAAGAGAGCATACCAGAAGCTGGGGCCTAAATTCTTTGGACCCTTCGAGATTCTCCTCTGCATAGGGGACGTGGCTTACCATCTCCGACTCGACGACGGCGCGCAGATCCACGACGTCTTTCATGTATCGCAGCTAAAGCCGTTTGTGGGCAACCCTCCAGCAGCACCCTTGGTCCCATTACCACCGCCACCACCACACAAGCTTGAGGACAAGCTCGATGCCGAGCAGGGAGGAGATGTTACGGATCCTCGTTGGGGCAAGACGTACAAGCAGCGCGAGCCTCGCGTAACAACCGCCTAGACCGTCGCGGCATATCATCGTTATTTTATTTCCATTTAAGTATTTTGATCCTCATGTTTTAAGCCTTATGAGGAGGGCATTTTAAGTATTTTGGGAGTGAACCGGTTTATCCGCTTTATAGGTGAAGTTTGTGGTTTGGGAATGCAAGAAGAAATTAAACCAAATTCTCCTCTCTTTCTCTCCCCGATATTTCCCCTCACCCGCTCGGTCCGAATCCCGCACTGCCCTAGTCGCCGCTCCTTCTGCCCCGTCGCTTCTCTCCATGCCGCCGCGCCTCGCCGTGAGGAGCTCCTCCTCCGCATCTCCACCATTGCGCCCAAGGGATCGAGGAAAGACTCTTCCTCCCTCCTCCGGGACTTCCCTCTCCACCGACCGTTTACACGTTCGCAATCTCGGGAACGTAACATATACATATAGATTTCCCAAAATACTTCAAATGAAAAAAAAACTAGAAGAATCCCGAAACCACTGCGAAGGGATCATAAACTGAATGGTTCAACTGAATAAGCTTCAAACAGATTAGAATTTAAGACATCTCAACACACTGTACCCAAATTTTACATTACTTCACCGATAAGGACCAAACCAACAATAAAGATCTATGAAGCACTGATACTTTCCCGAAGGCAGCGTACCCGTACCGGATACGTATCCGGTACCGGTACGTACCCGATACTCGATGGATACACCTATGTGGACACACTTGGACTTAGCACATCATTCTGCATACTGTGATAGGAGTCTGCTTTTCTAGAGTAAACAAATGTTGGCTCTATGTTAAGAAGCGTTGGTACGTCCAATTAAATTGTGTATCTGTACCGAGTATGTTTCTGATATTTGTACGTTTGTGTTACAAGTACATGTATTGAACGTGTTGATTGAACACAAGTTATTAACAAAACGACTAACTTGTCTTTAGACTAACCAAAGATTGAAGATGTTGATCTCCAACAATAAAGAAGAAACAAAAAGACTGATAAGTAACTTAAGTTTAATTTTATCTCTTTTAATTAAACATATAATATGTTAAATTATATTTACAAATACTTAATGTTTGAAAACTTCATGTTATGTTTCATTGATTTGTGAACTTGTACTTCAAGTTATGATTTATGTTTAATGTTTCGATGTTTTGAGAACTATTTATTGCACTTGTGATATATACATATATATTATATTTGTTATTACGTATCATGACGTACTAGTATCCTTGTTTTTAAAATTTTGTCGTACCGCCGTACCAGGTACGTATCGCATCCGGTACCCGTGCCCGTACCGGTGCTTCCTAGATAAAGATTGAACTACTGTAGAAACCGAACAGAGAACAAACCGAAATGATTTTAACTGAAATTTTATTATCCGAAAAAGGTATCTATTACAAAGGTATGCCCTCTCTTATATAGAATGGAGGAGAGATGAGAGAATACAAATAAGAGATGTGAGACTAAAAATTTACAGGACTAAGCGGACTATACAAAATAAACCGCACAAGCCGCGCGGTTAGACAGAAGGGCTAACCGCACGGCTACCATCAGAGAGAAAGAGAGACTGTCAGGGTAGACCGCCAGACCGCCAGACCTCCAAGCCGGCTGAGACAAACCGCCAGACCGCGCGGTCTTCAACCCGCCAAGACAGACCGCTAGACCGCCCGATCACCATCTTCAACACTCTCCCTCAAGCTGGAGCATATATATCGATCATGCTCAGCTTGTCGCAGATGTGGAAAAAGGAAGCGGACACCGGCTTGGTGAAGACATCTGCCAACTCGTTGTCGGAAGTGACAAATGGAGTGCAAATCTGTTTCTTCAATATTTCTTCCCGAATAAAATGACAGTCGACTTCTATGTGTTTTGTTCTCTCATGAAAGACCGGATTTTTGGAAATGTATATCGCGGCCTTATTGTCACAGAACATAGGAAGAGGATAGTTGTAAACCTCTCCTAAGTCAAGCATGAGAGCCCGCAACCACTTCAACTCACATGTAGTCGATGTCATGCTGCGATATTCCGCCTCTGCACTAGACCTGGAAACTACAGACTGTTTCTTGCTCTTCCAACTCACAAGATTGCCTCCAACAAATGTGCAGAAACCTGATGTCGATTTGCGGTCCCCTTTGTCATCCGCATAGCTTGAATCAGAGTAAGCTTCAACCCTTAGGTGACCATTCTTCTGAAATAGGAGTCCTTTTCCTGGAGCAGCTTTAATATACTCTAATATCCTCAGAGCAGACTGTAGATGACACTCCCTCGGAGCTTGCATGAACTGGCTCACCTTGCCAACAGCATAAGAGATGTCGGGTCTGGTTACCGTGAAATATATGAGTTTGCCCACCAGACGCCGGTATCTCGTAAGATCGGAGAGAAGAGGCGAGTCATCTGTCCAAGTTTTGTCTTCCCCAGCAGCCATAGGACAACGTGCAGGTTTAGCACCAGTGAGTCCTGCCTCCTTTAAAAGATCAAGAGCATACTTCCGTTGGGAAAGGACCATGGAGTTGGGCTTTCTACAGATTTCAATCCCCAGAAAGTATTTCGGGGAGCCCATATCCTTTGTGACCAGATGTTGACGAAGGTGTTTCTTGGTCATCAATACCCCATCCTGGTCATCGCCAGTAAGAAGAATGTCATCAACATAAACCGCAAGAACAACAAGACCAGAGGCGGTTTTCCGAACAAATAAGGAGTGATCTGCTGAGCTTCTTGTAAAACCAATGGCCGCAACAATGCCACTGAACTTGTCAAACCAGGCACGAGGACTCTGCTTGAGGCCATAGATAGCCTTCTTTAGCCGGCATACCCGTGTCTCCCCCTGAGCAACATACCCAGGAGGTTGCTCCATGTAAACATCTTCCTGCAGATCACCATAGAGGAAGGCATTCTTAACATCTAGCTGCGAGATGAGCCAATCCCTGTTGACAGCCACAGAGAGAAGAACCCGAATAGTGCTGAGTCGAGCCACGGGAGAGAAAGTGTCAAAGTAATCAATCCCATAAGTTTGGGTAAAACCCTTGGCAACCAGGCGAGCCTTATAACGATGCACACTGCCATCCGGGAGAAACTTCACCACGAAGACCCAGCGACAACCAACAACATCTGTGCCGAAAGGAGGCGGAAACAAGGGTCCAGGTACCCCGTTCAGTGAGAGTAGCAATCTCCTCATCCATGGCAACTTTCCAGTGAGGAATAGTAAGGGCCTCCTGGTAGGAACGGGGGGTGGCAGTGGCCGAGATAGCCAGTGCAAAAGCTCGGCGAGCAGGGGTAAGACGATCGTAGGAAACAACGGCAGCAAGCGGGTGTTGGGTACAGGCCCGAACCCCTTTGCGAAGAGCAATCGGGAGATCCAGGTCAGCAGGTGCCTCAGTATCCGGAGTATCCGTGGTGGAGAGAGCTGGCCCGGGAGTAGAGAGAGATGGCAGCGGAGTGGAGGGAGAAAGCGGAGTAGAGGGTGGAGATGATGAGGATGTGGAAGACGGTGGAGTGGGTGGAGAGGGCGGAACATCAGTGGGAGCAGAGGGAGTGGATGAGTTGGTATGAGAAGTAGGATCAGGAGGAGTAGAAGAGGAAGCGGGAGAGAAGTAAGATGCATTGGCAAAGAATGTGACATCCGCAGAGACAAATTGCTTGCGGTTAACAGGGTCAAAGCAACAATATCCTTTCTGAGTGGGAGAGTAGCCCAGAAAGATACATTTGGTGGCACGTGGTGAGAGTTTATCACGGGTGACAGCGGGAGAGTGCACAAAAGCGGTGCACCCAAAGATGTGCAGAGGAAGAGAAAAGGGATCCTTGTCCGGATAAAGAATGGAGAAGGGGGTAGCACCGTGGAGAACTGTGGAGGGAAGGCGATTGATGAGATAGCAGGAAAGGAGGACAACACAGCCCCAATAGGAGCGAGGAACATGCATTTGAGTCATCATAGTGCGAGCGACATCAAGGAGGTGACGGTTTTTGCGTTCCGCCACCCCATTTTGTTGTGAGGTGTAGACACAGCTGGTTTGACGAATAACACCATGGTGAATACAAAAGGAGGAGAAGTCGTGGCTAAGATACTCCTTAGCATTGTCAGAACGAAGGAGTTTAATAGACGTATCAAACTGAGTTTTAACCATAGAATAAAAGGAGGTCCAAACAGAGAACAGCTCGGAGCGATGTTTGAGAAGATATACCCACGTACATCGAGAGAAATCATCAATGAAGGTGACAAAATAGGAACTACCCCGACCGATGGTGAGGTTAGGAGCGGGACCCCATATGTCAGAGTGGACGAGGTCGAACGGACGGAAAGAGCCCCGACTTTGCGTTGGTGGGAAGGATGAGCGGTGATGTTTGCCAAGTTGACATGCATCACAGTTTAGAGGAGGATGATGAGGAGGGAGGTGCGGCAGGAGCTGTCGTAGAATTCGGGGAGGAGCATGTCCAAGGCGAAGATGTCATTGGAGAAGATCTGTAGAGGAGGAGGAGAAGGCGGATAGAGCAGAAACGTTGTCGAGAAAGTAGATGTCACCACTCTCAGTCCCGGTAGCAATCGTCCGTTGGGAGTCCGGATCCTGAAAAGCACAAGAGGTAGGGGTGAATATGACAGAACACCGTAGTTGCTTGCATAAAGAAGTAACCGATAATAAATTGCACGGAAACTTGGGCACATAGAGGGTATCAGCCAAGCAGAGAGATGGAGTGACTTGAACCATGCCCGTCCCATGGACCGGAGAGGGAGATCCATCAGCAACAATGACCGGGGGCAACTGAGCATGTGTGTCAAGAAGAGAGAAACATTGAGGATTGTCTGTCATATGATTTGTTGCACCAGAGTCGATTAGCCAGCTTCCGCGAGTAACAACATGAGCACTACCAGAAGAGGTGACCACGGAGGCGGACAGGCTGGAGGAGGGGAAAGCCATGGAAGCAAGAGAGGAGCAAACCGCGACGATAAGAACAAGCCGCGAGAAGAGAGAAGAGCACCAAGCCGGGCGAACAGAAAACAGGTCGTGCGGCTAGGAAGGCCGCTACCAAGAAGCAGAGCAAGGCAGAGGGGAAGAAGTCGCACGACCTGAAAAAGTCGGGCGAACAGAGGAGAACAAGTCGCACGGCAAAAGATGAGGCCGGGGCGACTAGCAAGCAGGAGCGGGTAGAAGGCAACAAGAAGAGGAGCGCGGCGAATAGAGGAGATCCCGAAAACGGTTCGCGAAAAAGAAGGGGAAAGCCGCGCGGACAGACGGAGAATAAAGCGGCTAGAAAACAATCAAAGGCCCAGCGGGGAAGAGGTCGCGCGGACTGAGAAGGCCGAGCGAACAGAAGAGAAGGTGAGGCAAGAAGCAGCGACTACAACAAGTCGCAGACCGGGCGAACAGAAACAGGCCGCAACGACTAGGAAGTCGGAGAGGCAAGAAGGAACCAGGAGCGCGGCGACAACGAGACAGGTCGCGGCGATGAATAGCAGCAGGAGAAGAGAACCAAGGAGAAGCAAGCCGCGCGAACAGGGCGGCGGACAGAAGAGAGGGCAAGCCGCAAGACAGGTCGCGGAGAGCGGAAAACAAGCCGCGAGAATCAGAGAGCGCACTCAATCAGGAGGAAACGACCGTGTCCTCTGATACCATGTAGAAACCGAACAGAGAAAAAACCGAAATGGTTTTAACTGAAATTTTATTATCCGAAAAAGGTATCTATTACAAAGGTATGCCCTCCCTTATATAGAATGGAGGAGAGATGAGAGAATACAAATAAGAGATGTGGGACTAAAAATTTACAGGACTAAGCGGACTATACAAAATAAACCGCACAAGCCGCGCGGTTAGACAGAAGGGCTAACCGCACGGCTACCATCAGAGAGAAAGAGAGACTGCCAGGGTAGACCGCCAGACCGCCAGACCTCCAAGCCGGCTGAGACAAACCGCCAGACCGCGCGGTCTTCAACCCGCCAAGACAGACCGCCAGACCGCCCGGTCACCATCTTCAACAACTACATATATAAAGAAATCAAAATTTGCGTTTTTCACTCTAAGATTGGCTATGTCCTTGGGACTTAGCAAGACGTTTCATTTGATGGAAAAACATAGTTGGTTTACAAGAGAAGAGATGTTCTGTTTGGAGAAATTTATATATTACTCCATTTACAGTAAAAACCCCAAAATGCTCTCTCCAAATTTATAGTAATTTGTCCGGGCACGGCCTTCAAGGTGTTTATAGACCACAGGTAAACCAGATCATGTTAGTGGAGTTTTGGGAATTGTTTGAACTCATCATTTCTATTTTTTGCTTTCAAACACAGATTTGTTGCATGCTCAAATCTGATTGTCCGATCTTTTTTATTTTTATTTTCCGATCCATTTGAATTACTGAATCTCCATTTTTATATATCATATTAGTTTCTCTCCCTCCTGGACAGGTTTTTGTATATCAAAAAGCATTCCCCATGCCTGTTCTGTCCTATAATTTTGGCTGCGTTGATCCGATCTCGGGCATCGAGGACAGTGATGCCAACCAGTTCATCTCGAGCGTGTGCTGGCGAGGCCAATCATCCACTCTAGTTGCTGCAAATTCTAGCGGTAACGTCAAAATTTTGGAAATGGTGTGATTCTTTGCTTTCCAAATAAAATCATTTCATTGTAAAAGTTGGAAATTCTATATTCTGGAAATTTTGAATAGATCAGGTTGATGGCCTAATGTATCATATACTCATACAATATGAATGGCAAAAGAGCTGTTTATAGGCAAAATGGTGCGTTTGGAAGCTTTTAATCTGCTTTGCTTTTATTTATTGTTTGCAGAAAAACATCACTTTTCTGTTCTTTTTTCATTAGAAAGCATTTCTGGTTCATTTTGGTTTTTTATGGGTAACATGCATGGTTTGAAAGATCATAAATTCATAATGAATATGTGGTTGGAGCAGTTGGTAACGGTTCAAATTCGAATCTTTGAATGTATTGTTGCTGCATTGATTACCAATATGAATCTAGACTTTATTGCAATGTAATTGGATTTTACTTAAACTGCTTATGCTCAAGGCTTTATAACACATTAAGGAAAGTTTGAGCAATAATTTTATGATTGAGATATTGTTGATTTAACTAACAGGTTTCAAACACTGATATACGTACTTATTGTTTGGTTAACATTCTCACGAGTCAGCAAGACGAGCCGTTTTAGCCTAAGAATCAATCAAATTCCTGCAGTCAAAAGGAATTGAGACTGATATTTTTAAGTGAAAATCGGAAAGAAAAATTTTAGGATCAATTTTATTTCTGAGAGCTGCATTACATTTTATTATATTACAACAGAAGTCCAGGATGCTTTAATAAGCAACATATGTGGCACAAATCTATGAAGTGTGGTACAGGGTTCTTGTTCTTCATCTTCAGTCAGTTGCATGTGGGGAGTGATTGTTGAACTGTTATGTAATCAGGCAAAGACGACGAAGAAAAACAATACAGAAAACACGAGATTTACGTGATTTATCCCAAGATGCACTACATCCACGGGCAATAACATGCCGTTTCACTAGATCATTAACATAGACAGTTATAGAAGAGGAAGCACTCAATTTTACATGTGTGCAAACCCTATAATAAGAAGAGTCTAATAAACAACTCTGCACAATACAAAGGCTCCGTTGGGGGGGGGGGTTATTTTCACTGGTCAAGCGGTTACGACCGCATGAACTTTAAGGCCTGGTTCATGCGGTCGTAACCGCTTGACCGGTGAAAATAAGCCCCCCCAAACGGAGCCAAAATATCCCTGAAAATATAGAGAAAAATCCATCTTGCATTGAATCACCAGATGGGTTTGGATTCCAGTCAATCTGAAGCGACCACTGAACTCCCTTAGTCACACTTTTGTAGACTCCTGAGCTCCTTGGACTTCTACAGATTGCCAGTGTGGAGAAATTTTTGAACGCCCTTGGTCTTGCTTTTAGGGTGACTACTGAGCATCTTCATCTTCAGCCAATTACACAGTTGTAGCAAATACAAAATCTCCACCCAGTACTATCACTAGGGGTGTTCATGAATCAAATCGAATTGATAACACATCAATCAAATCCAAAATTGAGGACAAAATGCAGAGATTCGGATTCGTCCGAATATTTGAATTCAGATTCATCCAGAAATCTTGAATTCAAATTCGTCCTAAAATCTTGTATTTGAATTCAGATTCAGGCTAAGAGAAGTTTAATTTGTATATAAAACGTATATTATGACTTATGAGAAGTTTAATTTGTTATGTAAAATTTATTAAATTAACTTTTTTCTGCTATTTACGAATTATCTGCTGATCTTTTAACAGAGATTATATTATTCGGATTCGGATACCACTCGAATCCGAAGTTGGATTCGAATCCGAAGTTGGATTCGAATCCGAATTTGGATTCAAATCCGGATTCGAATTTCTAAAAATATGAATTTTAATCGAATCTTCACTAATCAATTTCCAAATTGTTCACAAAATATTTGGTTTGCGAACAACCCTAGGTACTACTTGTACATCAATGGAGAATCCTAACTGTAAGGGAATTCCCTAAAAGTGGAAGTTTTACTTCTCCATTTTTAAATTACTTTTGCGTTTGACTCATATTATTGAGTGTGATTAAGTGTGGGATACGATGACTGGATGGTGAATGTCCAAGGTTTGTGAGAACTCGTCCGTGTATTGTGATGACTAGGTTGGTGTATAAACTAGGCTAAAGTGAGGATAACTTATTCTACTATTGTGCTGTGGCAGAGGGTGAGAGATTGTGCAACGGGACAATGCGGTGTAATCTGTAGTTAAACAATTATATTATTGTTGTATGCTGCGTTGGTGGACATAAGAGAAAGTCATCTCAATGATAACCAGGCTTATGTTATTTGTATTTCTACTGATATTTCTGGATTTAGTAATCTATGTTTATTGATATCAGTTGGTTCTGTCTTTCCTCCGCAAAGTCTGAACCATGACAACAAAAGATTCCAAATAATCTAAAAGGAAAATAATCTACACAAGGTCTTGCATTTGATCCACTGAGAAGATAAGAAAGCAACAACTCCAAGAAAAGTTAAATTTCTCCATCTTACAATAGTAATTGAAGTTGAACTGGATTTCTATTGACTTGAAGAAATCAACTTTAAACAGGTTCATGTTTACATTTATTTACAGTATCCCTGTTTCACCTCACAGCTCACCTTTGAAGTAGAATCTGCTTCATAGTTTGGTCTTATGACACACTAACTTAGTAGCTGACAGGTGACAACCCTCAAGCCAAAAATCCTTTCAATTTTACTAAAATCTCAAACTTTTTGCTCAAAACTTGAGCTTTAAAGCAACACTCACCAGCATTGCCTTTCTTTAGATTACATTTCTACTATCTACATTGGTCCATCTTATATGCGCCGGACCCCACTAACTTATCCATGAGCCTTGCCAACCTCTCCGATCCCGGTCCCTGGTTAAGCCTCCCATCATCGCCAACATTCGAGCACATCGGCATCCCGGAGCACCACCCCCCTGGAGTCACCGTGTCCTTGCTCCTACGAAGGAGCAGCATGTCTATGATGCTTAGCACGGGGTCATTCTTTTTGAACTTTCTCGCGAAGGGGGAGTTGCTGCTGATCATATTCGTGATGTCGCCAAGGGTGAGGATGTGTGGGTGCTGCTTGGGAGGATTGTCCCAGGTGATGTAGTGGAGGTCGTGGTTGACAACGGTGGCGTTGAATTCTTGCGTGTTGCAGATGACTGTCTGGAAGTAGCCCTCGGGCGCGGAGAGGAAGTTGGCGTAGTACATGAGGAGAGTTCTCGGTAGGTTGTCCCAGCCCCATATGCAGAACTCGACAAACTCCCGGGTTAGAACCATCCATGCAGATCCTGCAAAGCATATGGTTGCAGCTTATGTTTACTTTTCATAATTAACTGCAATTCTAGGTTTCAGTACTCCTAGATAATGGGCGAGGGATTCAACACATTTTCATATGAAGTTCTCTTTTTTTGTTGTTGATTTGATTGCTGCAATTTTCTTTACAATTAAGAAACGTAGATTGTTCAAATTTCATGATGATGAAAAGAAGTTGCAGAATGTTGATGAGCACATCGCTAGTACAGTTAAAAATGTAATCTTGAAGGTGGGTTCAAATTCATTCATTCTATTCTTTTGCATTCATTCTATTCTTTTGCATTCATTCTATTCTTTTGCATTCATTCTATTCTTTTGCATTCATTCTATTCTTGTTTATCCCTCCCACTTCTCCCATACATTCCCCTCAACGGCACAAAGACTTTGACAGATTCAAATTTCATTTATTTGACAATGTCTTATAATAATAGTATACAGTTACAAGGGTTAAATGTGACTTTTAACTTTGCTAGGTGGTGAAGTCGACCCCACCATTATATGAAGCTTCTCTATATTGACTGTTTGGCTCACTTGGCTGATCAATTTTAAATCAATGCCTGACAAATGGAGGTCTTTTCTGAATATTGGAGCCAAATCACTACCTTCTTTCTGGATTATGAGGAGGAAGAATGCTTTTTCTGAAAGGAAAAAAAACGTGAGGAAAATTGTCCTAATCTCATCTATGAGACAAGTCAAACTTCCTCTTCTTCTTCTTCTTCTTCGGCCCCTAAGCTCTATCACATGTTCATGAGTAGAAGGGAAGAAAGGAAACAAAAGTCCGTATAACATCCATCTTCATTCATTAGCAATCCAAGATGGTCAAAAAAGGCACGCATCATTCATTATCTTTGAATTAGCACTAAGTTTCTAATTACTTAATTAATCACGATGATGTAATTAAATTACCTGTGAAGAGTTGAAACGCATCGGGTAATTCTCTTTCTGGCATCATCCAGAAAATATCAGATTTGGTCTTCTTGTAAAACCCAGGATCAATGATCACTGGCTTCGCCCTCTGTTTCCTGAAACCCAAATCAAAACAGCTTTTTTTTAAAGAACCATGACTCACCAAATCAGAAAAATGAAATTTTGGGACTTACTCCTTCCATCCTAATTCACTCGTGTGCTCCATAAAGTTGAGATTTTTCGGCAGTTTTGAGAACGTAAAGAGCAGATCTGAATTACAAACAGGAACGTCGGAGATGGGCTATCAAGTCATTTGTGAAGAAGATGAAGAGCTAAACTCACCATCCTGCGTCACGAGAGGATAATCTGAGGAGCTGAGGTTGATGAACCAATCCCATTCCTTGCTCTTCTTGAGAAGAATGGCGCAGGCATGAAGAGTGTTTGCCACCATTGTTGAGCCTCTGTAGGTCACCATGTTCGCCTTGGAGATAACATACACGTTTCCAACCATGGTAAAGAGTGACTGGTTCCCCACGAGGGCGGCGAGCTTCTGCCTCTCCGCCGCCGGCGACTCCAGGTCGAGGTGCAGAACGTAATAGTTGCGGGGATGGTAGAGTGCATAGAGAGTCCTCCATAGCTGGTCGACATCGCCTTTCGAACCGGAGATGAGGTAGGCGATTCGGGGAATTTTAGACGCTGGCGGCGGCGGCAGCGGCGCTGGCGAGGGAGAGGGGGCTAGTTTGAATAACAAAGGGGTGGCGCCGCGGCTGATCGACGGGCTAGAAAAGAGGACGCCGTTGAAGGTGGAGAGGTAGGCGAGCAAACCCATGTTGAGGGTGCTGAGGAGGAGGAAGGCACAGAGAAGAGAGCTAACGAAGATGGGGAGAACCCATCTCTTCTTTACTTGTAAAGCAGAGAGGGTGAATCCTCCATTAACGTAGTACATCTCCACCCTCCCCTTTTTTGTTTTACTTTTTTTCCCTCACAGCAGTTTCATTTTTTTTCTTCTTTAGGCTTAGAAAGACTGATGAATGAGAATTGCTATAAGTTCATGAAGCGGTTAGACTATATAAGGGAGGAAAGAGTATAAATGGATGAAAAGTTAGGGGACGAAGCATCCAAGGGGAAAAAACAGGGGAAAAACTGGTCAGGAATACTTATACTCGTATAAAGAAAACAAGTATCAAATTAAGGAGAATATTGATCAAAGAGGACTGATGTTGAACCGAGAGAAGAAGAAGCGCAATTAATTGTGTACTCTGGAACTCTTGTAATAGAGAGAAGAGCAGATGGTGAGAGAAGGAAGAAGAAAAGAAGAAGCAGTTGAGAGAGAGAGAGAGAGAGAGAGAGAGAGAGAGAGAGAGTGGATTTATAGTGGGGATGATACTGGACTTAGCAATGGTGCCCAAAATTAGGAAACGGCAAGTCAGCGATGAGACCAGTGAAAACATAAAACTGCTAGAGACATCTTACCTCTGCAAGCGGTAACAATTGCTTCTTCAATTTTGGTTCGGATTTCAGTCCGTATATTTTTGTCTTGAAAAAACCAGTCCTTCATTTTGTTGCAAGGCATTTTTGCTCCAGTGAGTTTGGACAAATAAGCCACGGCCATAGAATAATGTCATTGGGACCTTCTCTATTTGAAGTGGAATTGATGGGGTTTCCCTAAACCTGTTCGACGGAATCAATAGGGCCTAAGCGTGACCTCGCTTCTTGGCCGCCCAGATCTGGGCGGCCATTTCCCTTGGCCGCTCATATTTGGGCGGTCGTTTCCCGCCTAGGGCGGGCGGCCACGTGGCAGCCCCGTCCTCCGGCCGCCCTCCCTCGACCACCGCTCAGAGGGCGACAAACCACCGCTCACGGAGCTAAGTATTTCTTCGCGAGTTGTGGTGTGCGATGCGCTAGCCGCACTTTGAGGACCTCTGTTGGTGATCAGAAGCAGGAGCGACTCGTTATGCTCGTCCTGATGTCTGGGGCTACGAAGCTCGAGCGGCGTGTTCTGCACGCTTTTATCCTTCGCGGCTTGTCTCTTGTTGCATTTTGAGGAGTCTGAGTGGTTGGCTTGTTGCTAACTGGTGAGCTTGTACCGAGTTGAGGGCATTAGAAATACTGAGCATGTTGCCCGCCTAAATGTAGTGGAGCGGTCTTTCGCGGGCTCTGAAGTTGCTCTTGTAAACTACTGGAGGTGAGGAGCACACAAACTTTAGGAGCTCTACCGGGCATTGTCTGCTGGCACTAAGGAGGCTTGCAGTTTGCTCAGTCGCCACGCGAACAACTAACGGCAGAAGGCAATTATGGCCCTCCTGCGACCTTCAAAGTGCTCGATGAATCTTGCGGGCGGCCTCGATGGTCAAGATGGACTTCGGCGGTCTAGACGGACTTCGACCAGAGCGCATGCAAGAGTGGACTGAAGAGCGGAGCGCGCAGAAGCACGCTGGAGACGCGTGAAAGAGCGAACTGGAGAGCGAAGCTCATAGAAGGACGCTGGAGGCGCGTGCAAGAGCGTGTCAAGAGGAGATGCGCACAAGAGTGCACAAGGAAGAGGCTCGCGCAAGTGAGCGTAATGAAAGGACATGTGCGGGAGTGCGCAAGCAAGGGGCACGTGCAAGAGCGCGCAAGGAGGAGACGCGTCCAAGTGCGTGCAAGGAAGAGGCACGCGGGAGAGCGCGCAAGGAAGAGGCGCATGCATGGAGGGATGAAGAGAGAGAAAGTCGTAGGAGAAAAGGAAGAGAGAGAAAGCCGCGTGAGAATTTTCCGATCGGAGAATTTAGTGGGAATGAAAGAGGATTGAGCTCTATTTATAAATTTCAAGAGTGACATTTCGGTAAATTTACCTGGTAAATACCGGACAGGCAAATAGAAATGCTTGAAAAAGGGCACGCGGATCATGATTTTTTTGAAAAGATGATTACGCCACCCAGTTTAATCGGGCCCAATGGGAGGCCTAACCGCCTGTCCGCCGAGTGGAGGGGCTGCCCGGCGAAATCGACGGCCGGGTGAGGCGGAGGCTGCCCAATTTTGGGTGTCCACGCCCCATAACGGAGCCCAGATGAGGGGGAGGGCGACCATAGGGCCGCCCTCCCCTGGAAGTAAGCAACCCTCCTGGGTTGGGCGGCCAGAGGGTCGCTCGACCTGGGCGGCCTTGCTCCCCCCAGGGGGGAGACACTATAGGAGTGGGAGGCCAGGGGGGCCACCCTCCCCATGCGACAAAGATGTCGTCGAGATCGGGCGGCCAGAAGGACGACCGATCTGGGCGGCCTTTCCCCCAGGTGGGGCGACGCCATGGGAGTGGGCGACCAGGGGGCTGCCCAGATCGGGCGGCCTTCTAGCGGCCAGAAGGCCGCTCGATTTGGGTAGCTTTGCCCCCAGGCGGGGCTACGCCGTGGAAGCGGGTGTCCAGGGGGCTGCCCGCCCTATGCAGCAAAGATGCCGCCCAGATAGGGTGGCCAGAAGGCCGCCCGATATGGGCAGTCTTGCCCTTGGTCGGGGCGACGACGATCTGGGCGCCTCCGCCCTCCCTGCCAGGTGATGGTGATCTGGGCACCTCCGCCCTCCCTGCCGGGCAACTGCGAGGGGGTGGGGGAGCCGAGGCGGCTACGCCTTGGGCGACTCCGCTTTGGGCGGCTTCACCCCGGGCGATTACGCCCCAGGCGGTTATGCCGCAAGCGGTTAGCGAGGGGTTTTTTGGATAACCGCACTCCATGCATGGGGTGCGGCTAGCGCTTCTAAGGGACCTATTAGAGATAATAAGATAAATTATTTTGGCATGAATACTTTTAGGGGTGCAACTTGAATTGGCTCGGTTGCACATAAAATCAAGAACCGGTTCATAGAGATTTGGTTTCAAACATTTGGAACTAAAATCTACACACTGCCCTAAAGTACGGAATCGGTTCCGAACCGTTCACTTCGGTATGGTTCTTAGTTCTACGCATGTCTCAAAATAATTGAAAAAACGACTCTTCCAACTCATGATTCTTTACATACAACTAAGAATATCTCAAATTAATTGAATCATGACTCTTTATTGTATTGAAGTCATATAACTACAAAAGTTAAAAATATATTTTCGTTAGTCATACAACTATATTTTCAATGTTTTTCATGTTAGGTTATTGTGTTATATGTCCGCACGTGTCGAGGCCGACTCGAATAGGTTAATGGGTTTCGTGTCATTCTAGGGTTTGGCCCTAAGCTGGAAGTACTATATATACCCTATTCCATACTTAGATAGGGTATAGTAGAATACTTTGAGCGGCTAACTCTCACATTCTCAAAGTAGCGTCCTAGGGTTTCCGCTCTCACGCGTTCTGCTCTCGGCGATTTCTCGATTCCGCCATCATTCCCGTGCGAATCCTCTCCGTCGTTCTCCCGTGTTCTGCGATCTTGGCGAACCCGTCGCGTTCTACGATTTCGCGATCTCCTGCGGTTTTTGCGATTCCGCCGTTCGGCGATTTCCCGCATCCGGCGCCGCTCCTGTGCCGTTCGCCGCAAGCCGATCGAGAGGAAGTCGATCGCGAGGTTTTCTCCCTGTTGCCGGATCTGCCGGGTCTGTCGATCGCTGGAAAGGTGAACCTAAGGAGATCATCCCTACTGCTTAACAGAAACTCCAGATCTACGGGGGCTCGGTCTTATTTCTCTGGGTTTGTGAAAAGGAAGATCTTTGGAGGTTCTCTCGATCCAGTCACAGATCGGGCTTGGAGGTTTCCGAAAAGTCGTTGAATCTACTGTTCCGATCCTTGAAGTTTCTCTCGATCCAGTCACAGATCCAGTCCTATTCTGAGCTCTTTGGAGGTTCTCAGTTAGAGCCACTGCAACCGTGCATCTTTGGTGTTTCTCAAAAGGAAGATCTACTTCAAGTCCACTCAAATCCTTTCAGGATTAAAGGAACAGAGACTTCTTATTTACTCTTGTTTAAGGATCAGGATTAGGCTTCATTTCCTTTGGAAGGATTGATATCCATACAGTTTCAAGTACTGGATCAATCTAGTTCTCCTACTATAAGGGGAAGGTGCTTCAGCTGGAGTTTCTCTGTTGTGCTTCTGTGGATATCTTGCTGCTTGGATATAGCTTAGCCGGAGAGGAGCAAAATCTCTTATTCCCTGGATTGGATCCGAAGACCCGTTCTCGTCTCCGCGCAACTCAGGTGACTTCTTTCTGGTTATTACTATTATAGCTTTAGCGAGATGTCGAAGATTACCTCCTACGACATCGTCAAGCTTCAGTCGTTCGATCTCTTCGACTTCCACGCTTGGAAGCTGCACGTCCAACTTGGTATGAAGGAACGTGAGATCTTCTACACGGTCCTGAGTGATTTTGCCACTACCGAAGAGGACGTGAGCGAACTTCAGTGGAGAAAAGACGAAGACTTCTGCAGGGACTACCTCCTAAACTCACTGAACCCTAGACTCGCCCTGACCTACAGCAGTCACAAGACTGCAAAGGAGATTTGGGACCGCTTGAATGCGCACTTACAGAAGGAAGAGGGGTTGTCGAGGACTCTCCTTGGCGAGAGACTCTTCACTTCTAAGTTTAATTTAAACTCGTCAATCACCTCTCAAATAATTGAACTGGAGAGTCTGCGTCTCAAGTTGGCGGACGATAAGTCCGATATGGATAATCTCTTTGTATGTCTGATACTTAGCAAGCTACCTCCTGAGTGGTTGACCTTCAAGACTGAAATGCACAGACTGAAGGAAAAGATCGCATTGGATGAACTCAAAAGGTTCATTCATATCGAGGATCAAAACATAGCTGGTAAGAGCCTGGAACAAGTTAGCCAGTCCTCGCAGGCTGTTAACTTCGTTTCTCGACCCAGCAAGCCTCGAAGGAAGCCACCAGCACCCAAAGGTGAACCCTCTACACAGTTGGCGCCTAAAAAGCCCTCTTTCAAAAGGAAGAGGGGCAAGTGCCACAACTGCGGCAAGTGGGGACACTGGGCGGCTGAGTGCAAGGCTCCTAAGAAGAAAAAGGAGGATGCCCCGCAAAATGTGGCGAACATGCTGGCTGATGCTTCAGATCCCAAGTCCTTCGTGGCTATGATCGGGAGCAGTCACCGCAGTTCGTCCTCTGAGTGGTGGCTTGATAGCAGTGCTACCTGTCATGTGACGAATGACAGAGGTTTACTTGCTGAGGTCAAGGCGGTCCAGGAGAAGGTGGAGAACTGCAATGGAGGAGAGACCGAGGTGACCCATGCTGGGACAGCCGAGCTGGTCCTCTCATCAGGTAAAACTCTTTTTCTGCTTAATGTTAAAGTAGTTCCATCTTTAACTAAAAACTTGATTTCTATGAGTCTATTAGATAAGGCTGGGATGTCCTTCACAACTCAAAACGGTAGAATGACCTTAACGGTAAATTCACATTATTTTGGGTGTGCGTACCTGATCAACGGAATGTATAGACTTAGCTTAAATAACGATAGCATTAACCAAATAAGTTCGAACCTTATTGATCCTAAGTTGTTACATAACAGACTTGGACACGTGAACTATAGGAAAATGCTAGATCTAGCGAAGAGTCATAATATTCCCTTAGATCTGTCGATTCGATTTGACAAGTGCGAGGTGTGTGCTCAAACCAAAATCACTAGAAAGCCATTTAAATCGGTTTCTAGGAGCACGAAACTTCTTGAGTTGATACATTCAGACCTCTGTGATTTTCGTAGCCACGTCACTAGAGGGGGAAGGAAGTATCTGATTACATTCATAGACGATTTTTCAAGATATTGTCATGTGTATCTGTTAAAATCGAAAGACGAAGCCTTTGAGACGTTTAAGACCTTTAAGTCTCGAGTAGAAAATCAGTTGAACCTGAAAATTAAGAGATTTAGAAGTGATCGAGGAGGAGAATATACTGTTTCTGGGTTCAAGGAATTTTGTGCCTCTGAGGGAATAATTCTTGAAACCACAGCTCCTTACTCACCCCAGTCAAATGGTGTTGCCGAGCGTAAGAATAGAACTTTGACAGAAATGTTGAACTCTATGCTCCTAACAGCTGGCATGCCTAATTCCTTTTGGGGAGAAGCAGTTCGTGCTGCAAATCACATTCTGAATAGAGTGCCTCATTCTCAGCTCACTGCTACCCCGTATGAGCTATGGCACGGTCATCCTTGTAGGTACGATACTCTAAAGACTTGGGGATGTATCACATATGTGTGATTACAAGACCTTAAGAGACCTAAGGTGGGACCTAGGACGACCACATGCGTCTATTTAGGTAGTGCAGAAGATAGTGCATCCGACAGATTTTTCGATCTATCCACGAATATCGTGATAGAGTCTAGAGATGTCATATTCTTTGAAGATAAATTTGTCAAGGATCATGGTCTGTCTGTTTTCGGGTCTAATGATATGATTTCAGAATCTATCGTCGAACCTGTAGCTGGCCCTTCTGGCTCTGCTCCCCAACCTATAGAGGTGGAAACTGTTCCACTCAGAGCATCTACAAGAGAGAGAATCCCTAAGAACTTTGGTGAGCATTTCGTCACCTACCACTTAGAGGATGATCCATTCTCCTACCAGGAGGCAATGAGATCTAAAGATTCGTTGATGTGGGCAGAAGCCATTGATGATGAGATGGACTCGCTGTTACATAACAATACTTGGCATCTAGTTGACCTGCCGAAAGGCGCTAAAGTCCTAGGATGCAAGTGGGTGCTGAAGAAGAAACTACATAGTGATGGGTCTATAGCCAGGTATAAAGCGCGTCTCGTAGCTAAAGGTTATAAACAACAGGGGGGAATAGACTACTTTGATGTTTATTCACCTGTGTGTCACCTGTCGACTATCAGGATTCTTCTGGCCTTAGCGTCTATCGAGAACTTTATAGTTCATCAGATGGACGTGAAAACAGCCTTCTTAAATGGAGAGCTTGATGAAGAGATCTACATGGCACAACCTGAAGGTTATGTGCAGAAAGATCTAAAAGATAAAGTGTGCAAATTAGATAAATCAATCTATGGGCTTAAACAAGCGCCTAAGATGTGGCACATGAAGTTTGACCAGGTGGTAAAGAGTCTCGGATTTCAGTCCAGTCTCTCAGATAAATGCCTTTATCACCGCTCATTGTCGAATCTGACAGTCATCATATGCTTATATGTAGATGACAGGTTGATTTTGGGGTCTAATCTTGCTGTAGTTAGGGATATTAAATCCACTCTGGCAGAAGTTTTTGACATGAAGGACCTTGGTCCTGTGGATACCCTATTAGGTATGAAGGTTAGAGTTGACAAGGGTCGAGTTACTCTTAGTCAGGCTCATTATATTGAGCAACTTCTTTCTACTTGGGGATATGATAACTGTAGGCCGATAGAGACGCCATTTGATCATAATGCGAAGTTGAGTCCTAACGTAGAGACCAGCATTGATCAAGTCAAATATTCCAAAATAATTGGTAGTCTCATGTATGCCACAAGTTGTACTAGACCAGACATTGCTTTTTCGGTTAGCATGCTGAGTCGTTTCACCAGTAATCCAGGCAAAGAGCATTGGGAAGCCCTAGATAGGCTGCTGAGGTACCTGAAAGGTACTAAAGATCATGCTCTGTGCTACACTGGTTACCCACCTTCTGTGGAGGGACATTCTGATGCGTCATGGTGTTCAGAAGTCGGGAACAGCAAGTCCACCAGTGGATATATATTCACTTTGGGTGGAGCTGCTATTACTTGGAAATCCAAAAGACAGACCTATATAGCATTGTCGTCTATGGAAGCCGAGTTGTTTGCCTTAGCCTTGGCCGGTGAAGAGGCAGATTGGATCAGGAACTTGATTCTAGACATTCCCTTGTCTAAGTTACAAGTCAACTCATTGAGCTTGTACTGCGATAATCAAGCGGCAGTTCAAGTCGTTAAGAATACCCTCTATAATACTAAGAGGAGACATGTACGACTGAGACATGCCTTGTTGAATTATCTGAAAGAACAAGGAATCATCACTTTGATCGATGTACGTTCAAAGGATAACCTGGTTGATCCATTGACGAAAGGAATGCCAAAAGACCGTCTAATCAAAACTGTGGGGGAAATGGGACTAAAGGCGATTTAGTTCGGCCTTAGTTCAGCGATAGATGATTCAGTTCAGCTTTTGTCCGGAAGTTTTGATTATTCCGATTTCCTTTGTCAAGCAAGCATGTTGTGTTCCGTTGATGCTCTTGGTTGCTGAGCTCGGATCTGGTAAGTTGTTTCATTCCAAACTTGATGCTAACAACTTCACCTGGATTCGGCTTTTGCCTTGGAGGAGAGTGTTATTCCAAACTTGATAACACAATCTGACTTGGTCTTCTCTCTTCTTCTGGAGATTGGTTCCATTCCAAACTTGATGAGTTCCAATTAACTTTAGAAGGGCAGTAACCGTGACATTCCATATAGGATCACAGATATAGCTGCGGTGTCCAGAAGTCTGAAATCGTTTCAGTTGAAACAGATATCAGGTTCTGAGGTAAAACTATAATACTCTGTGAACGTGTCCTCCCAGCCAAATTAAAATATTTAAATACTAAGTTATCTTTTTGTAAGAACTAGATATTTGCAAATTTGCAAAGGATAGAATTCATTCTGAAATGAAATTCTCTGTTAAAATTGCAGGGGTTGCTGGGATAGGAGGAGCATTGGTTGATTGGAATCCAGATCAGGATGATCTTCTGGATGATGAGTTTTAGAGTATTTGTAGTTTATCTTTTGCTACTTCTGTTCAGAGCATTGTTTAGCTCTTATTTTATACACTGTTTTGATTGGACTATTAGCTCTCTGTTGTTTGGGACACCAGGCGTTTTGGGTCTGTGTCTTGTTGTACCTGAGACTATTCTGTGTTGCAGCTGAGTTTTCTGTTTTACTTATGCGTGCATACTATTCTGTGATTAAGTCTAATTTTTGTTTGAAACAGGTGCTGGACACGGTTGTGTATGATTCACAGTTGGTTGAACTTTGCACAAACCACCCTCTATTCGTAGTCTGGGTTCACGGCGGACATAGGAGGAGATTGTTAGGTTATTGTGTTATATGTCCGCACGTGTCGAGGCCGACTCGAATAGGTTAATGAGTTTCGTGTCTTTCTAGGGTTTGGTCCTAAGCTGGAAGTACTATATATACCCTATTCCATACTTAGATAGGGTATAGTAGAATACTTTGAGCGGCTAACTCTCACATTTCACGTATTAAGGCATATGATTATAATCGTTGTCTCATTTTTTTATCTTTAATCTTTCGGTTCTCGGGTCGGTCCTGGGTATTAGACCTATGGAATCAGTAATCAAACCAAATTGTTGGTACTGGTATTATGGGAATCAATCCGAACCCAATCTATTTGGAACCGACCAAATTCGTTTGATTTGATTTGGTTACAGTCCGATTCTCGGTTCTGTTGTTTTTGTACGCCCGTTCAAACTCTACTTCACTAGTGCAAGCATTCTCTCTTTTCCTTTATCACATGGGATGATCTACTGAAGATCACCAACCCTTTCAACAACACTGTAGTTGTAAAGAAGATTCTGGATAACTACTCAGTGTCAATAATCTTGATGACATCTGTAGCTTGGTGACTATAGTGACACCAAGGAAACTCCAAACTGCGGACGGACTCCCCTAATTAATTCACTTGTACATTTGGGTATAATATTTAGAGATGCAATTAGCTTTATCAAAATAGTAGTATAATTGTTTATATACTTATGAGTCCGGCGGGTTTTGCCCGTCCCAGACCATTTTTTTTAATCATGTCATTTTTAAAAAATTATTTAAAATTTAAAAATATTATATTTATATATAATTTTTAAATTTTTTTTCTAACATAATTGATTATTTAAATTATTGAAATTTATTATATAATATATTTATAGATAATTATGTATATAATATAATTTTTTATAGTTTTTGAGGAATAAGAAAGAAATTAAAAAAAACATCTGCCGGAACGCGGTTAAGGCCGCCGCCGGCGGCCTGCCCGACGCCGACCGGAGGGTTCGTCGGATATCGGCGAACCCGTTGGGGGTTGTCCGGCAGCGAGGGGGCATGGCCATTGCGATCAGCTTCAGAAAAAATCCTGATCCTCCTGATCCCACCACCATAGCTTTTCGGAGCCGCCAACATCCTGCATGACGTCCTCGGACAGGTTCTTCCTCGGCGAATCCGTCGTGGTTTGTTCGGAGGCGAGCGGGTAGGGCCACCGCCTGACTACCACCATTAGGTTCGACAGGGACCGAAGAATCTGCCGGTGGGCGCCGGGCAAGACGCTGGCTGCCACCGGCGGCAGGACAAAGGAGAAAAGCTGCGGTGACCGGATCGGGTGTATCGGGATTCTTCCCGGAGCTGCTCGCCAATGTTTCCATTGAAAAGCTATTTACAGATCACATCCCTCACGATCCGACGGATGAAAATTATTTTGAGACCCACAGACGACACCGTGCAACCACAATGACTTATGATATATCTGTATAATTTATAGACATAGTATATAATATATATATGTTAAATAAATAAAATTTGCAGAAGGAGAACAAATTCACAGCGGAGTACTACAGTGAACTGTCTGCCGCTACCGGCTGGACATTTTTGTATTTTACGAAATTATTAACATAACAACTAAAAAAGAGTGTCTTAAGAAGAATGCAAAACTATTGTGCACGTTCTTCTTTCACTGTTTTTTTAATTAAATTATAAAACATTGTTTTTTTTTTTAATTTACATCCAAAACTATTGTTTAATATTACGACGTTGAGATTATTACTTATTGTTTCTGAGATAATTATGTTAACTCTATAGTGCTTACAAATATATATGTTTTTTTTAATTTACGGTGTTGTCGTGAGGCCTTGAGGTCACTGTTCGAGTCTTGAAAGTAGTCTCTTATAAAAATGTGAAATTTTTTTGTCCGGGCACTAGACACAGATCTGTGTCCGGGGCCAGCGTGGTTGATGATGTGTGCCACATCAATCATTTATTTCTTTCAGTTATATCTTTTGTGTGTGTGTGCGAGCGGGGGAGGGGGCGTTCTTTTCGCCTTACGCTTTCTCCTCCTCTAGATACAACGCAAAAGCTTTATTCATCACCTACGACAGAGCCTTCTTTTCCAATGAAGTTTCTGGCCATTTTTGAAATCTTCTGCGGCATTCTGCGGTAGTATGACTTCACTTATTATTTGATCAATAAGATGATCTCTAAGGTGTCTAACTGCTACTAGCAGGTGCCTACCATCACCTAGTTCTATAGGAGGATTAGGATGATTCTCTTCCTCCCACTGGGCAGTTAGTGATTCTTCTATAGGAATTTTTACATTGTTTCTAGTGTGTACCTCTACATCATATGAATTACCTATATTTAACTTTTCCATCCTAGAGTCTACTTCACCTACACTAGAGTTGTTAGAAATCTCATTATATAGTACAGAAGTTTCATCAAAAACTACATTAATAGATTCCTCTACAACTTGATGTTTCAAGTTGTAGATCATGTATGTTTTGCTATGAACACTATACCCTACAAAGATTCCTTCATAGGATTTCTCTGAGAACTTAGATAAGTTTTCTCATTGTCCAATACATAGTACTTACCACCAAAAATTTTGAAGTAGGACATATTTGATTTTGTCTTTCATTAGTTCATAGGGAGTCTTGCTGTAATTCTTATTGATCAAGACCCTATTTTGAACATAGCATGTTGTGTTCACAGCCTCAACCCAGAAATATTCTGGGAGAGATGTATCACTCAGCATTGTTCTAGCTACCTCAATGAGAGTTCTATTTTTCCTCTCAGCAATTCCATTTTGCTATGGTGTTCTTGGAGAGGAGAACTCCTAAAAAATCCCTAGTTCCTTATAGAAATTTGTCATCTTTTCAGGTTGAAATTCTATACCATGGTCACTTCTAAGCTTGACCATAAAATATTTCATCTCATTCTGAACTTGTCTGACAAAATCAGCAAGGATGTCTAGTGTTTCAGACTTTCTCCTTAAGAAGAATACCCAAGAAAACCTAGAGTGATCATCCACAATCACAAATGTATAGGACTTCCTACCCAAACTAAGAACTTGCATAAGACCAAATAGATCCATATAAAGTAAGTACAGATACCTCTCAATGTCTTTGAACTGAATGCTCTTAAAGGGGAGACTTTTTTCTGTTTGCATTTTTGACATGCTGGACATAAGCCTCATTTGGAGCATTTGAGCTGTGGACTATTTCTAACTAAGTACATATAGAATAGCTTACACATAGCTTTATAGTTTAAGTGAGTCAGCCTCTTGTGTCATTACCTTTAGATGTTCGTCCCTCCCAGCAAAGCTCTTTATTGACATTGCTGGTAATACACTCAGAACTCGTGTGTCCGGAACACGTGATTCCTTGCATCTGTTAGAAGTCAAATGCTTGGGAGGTAGCTTAACTGGACCCATTGGGGCTTTTCCCTTAGATTCAGACTTCTTAATAACTTTTTTGTTTTTTTCATACCCTACACCACTTCTAAATGGTGCAAAAAAGCATCTATGATAGGTATCACTGACTTGGGTTTTGAGAACTGAGTCAGGAGTTATCTTTCCTGGGTGTACATTGCTTCCAGGTCCTTAACAGTCTTGACATGTTCTACTATTACTTCTGCCAAGCTATCTATCTTGTTAGTTAGTTCTATAAGCTTCAGTTTTTGAAGGTCTAACTTTATGTGGCTATCTCCAACTGTAATGATACTCCCCTCAGAGATTCTAATTCACTGACATGATCCTTAGTAAGCTCTTTGCTTGCAATCAAGGCCTTTAATAACTTCCCATATTTGTTGATAAGGGTGTTAAAATCAACTTCATTGTCTGAATTAGGTTCTCTATTATTTGAGTAGTAAGAACATGATTTATTTTCTGATGCAGAAAAATAAACAGAGGCAAAACTAGGAGAGTTTGGTTTTACCTTAGCAGGACTTGAACAATCATGTCCTTCTTCTCCTGATTAGGTCTCCTCAACAACTATCAGGCTCATGAGAGCCTCCTCCTCTTCTGATTTGATGAATCAGACTCACTAGCAGATAGTGTAGACTGTTTCTTTGCCAAGAGACTTTTGTCAGACATCTTGTGTTGTCCAGTATTCAAATTCACGGCTTTTTTCTTATTTATTTTTGTTGAGCAATCAGCTATGACATGCCCTTACTTGTTGTAACAATAACGCACAATATTAGTCTTAATATATTTATTCTGTGAAGATCCATACCTGTCCCCAGATTTATTCTTGTAACACCTCCATCTGTTACATGACATATAATAGAAGGTCCGGTCGGGGCCCCATACCATATGCCACAAACAGGCGGCGAAGCTACAGGTTAATATCAAAAACAAAACATTCGCATCCTAAGTCAGAGCATTCTAGCAGAAGTTTTTAAGTTGTTTGAACTCAACTCATTTAAATATGCACAATATATAACCAACATTTATGTATATAACATCACAAAGGAATGTTCTCCAAATAAATAGCAAGTCTGGCCTTATGGCCTTACAGTTAAGCATTATAACGATGACTTTCATACATCGGCACGCAGGCCGGCCACACATGAAGATAACATCATATGAACTTCTTTGGCCTTCGAGGGCCAGCATAGCAACAACAGCAGCAACAACAACAACAAGGGCTTCAGCCCCTTATTTTCTGTTCGGCTCTCTTGCACCTGCACGGGATAATCCACCGCAATGGTGGCAAACAAGGCAACGGTCAACGTTCAGCTGACCAATTTATAACAACTCTACCCCTTACCTAGGGCAGTGGTATTCCTTCCCTGCAGGTATAGCATTTTACAAGCAGATATATCATACAATGTGCACTCACGGACAATCAATATATCACAAATTTTGATCACTCGGCCCGACGCTCCGTGCACTCAGGGCATATTCTTGGTGTACCTGAAATACCAGGGTCCCACCGCCGTTCGAAGGTCCGAAACCCAACGACAAACTTGAGCATTTCGCTCCACGGCCTTCAGTCGGAGACTTTAGTCTTAATGGCGCGCAGGCCTAAGACTCTCATTATGTGTTTCTGCCGAATGTCAATAGCTCAGACACTCATGCAGGACAACCATAACACGGAAACAGTTCAGCCTTTTCTCGTTGCTCAAATTATTAGTTCTATGACCAGACTGACGCGGATCGGCCTCCCCTTATCCGTTTGGCACGAAGCCTTTTCAAGAGCTCACACAGCTCATAAATAGCCATACGGTCCCCTGAGGACCGGCTTCACAATCGCAGTTTAGCTAGGAGCCATCGCCAGCGACATTCACTATCGCCTGGCATTAGCGACCGAACTCACTTTCCGTCCACAGCCCTAACCTTATCTGGATGAACCATCCAGAAATCCCTACAGCCACCTGCAGTGCCAGAAACACTGGTCTTTCAAGCATAGAGCACAAGCACTTTGCGGGTATTTTCCTAGACTTTCACTCCAGTACTTCCTGCTACTACCCTTCACAGGCACAACCCACCGAATCCACAAGCATACACATTTATACGCGAAGTCTTCTCCGGTGCGCAAAATAAAACATCACCAATCCAGACCAACCTGTCCAGATGCGCTTCACACAATATGCATATTCCGTACTTCACATTTCCGGATCAACATGCAAGACATCTTGGGGATAACTAGAATCAACCCAAGGGGAATCCCTCAACAATCCACCTTTTGGTGGGGAAAACTCATGCATATGCCAGATTAAGGACTTCACATGTCAAAGGAAGAAAGATCATTACCCTTGACAATCACTTTGGAGTCATGGAAAACTAGCCGGATGAAAAGCACCGCAACGGCCTTGCCTCCATGAATCTGGACTCGACACGCGATTCGGGGCTCTGAAGCTCAACCGACAGCCGGATTCCTCCTCTTCCTCCCTTGCTCTCCTCACTCTCTACCTCTTTAGAAAGAGAGAGAAAACCCTTTGATAATGAGAGAGTTTATCCTCAACTCATGGCCTTATAACAGCAGGGAGCTCTCTGGATCGTTGGATCCTAGTTGAAAGGAATGAACAGCAACGAAAAGCCCTGAAAAACTCTTTCCTAGGCCAGACATGGCTTGTGACATGTCCGTGTCACAGGCCGTGTGCCTTAAGCGGCAAAGAAACTGACTTTACCCGACTAGGATACTATCATGTGACACGGCCGTGTCACAGGCCGTGTGCTAGACACGGCATCAGACACGCCTGTGTCCAGCCCGTGTTCATCAGTCCTCACAGGCCTGACCAAGCACATAGAAGGACACGGCCCTTGACACGCCCATGTCACAGGCTATGTGCCCAACTCAAGAATCATCGAGTGCATTTCGTCAAGCTCACTCGAGAACTCATCGAGCGTATTAGCAGGACACGGCCCTGGACACGCCCGTGTCACAGGCTGTGTACCCAACTCGAGGATTGTCGAGTACATTTCTTCGAGCTCACTGGAGACCACCCTGCCATCACTCGAGTTCAGAACACGGTCATATACACGCTCGTGTCCCCGGCCGTGTAACTCACATAGAGTAGTACACGGCTTTGGACACGTCTGTGTCCCAGGCCGTGTTGCCTACCCTACTCAACCCAGTCAGCATCGAGATTTGGGGTGTTACACTTCTTCCTGGGTTTCTCTGGATGATTGGTCTTCTTGAGAGAAGAGTCTCCAGTTGGACCCTTCCAGCTGCCCTGCCTTCTTCTGCTCAACATCTTCTTGAACTGTCTAGAGAAGAGAGACAATTCCTCCTCAATCAGGTCTCTACCTGATAAGGATGATTCTATACACTCAGAAAATGTGTCTTATTTCTCTAAGAGTGTTGACTTTTCTCTGACCTTCCTGGAAGTCTCAGCCTTTAAGGCCAAGGACTTTTCCTGCCATGTGCTCTAGCTGAATCTTCTTCAGACTTCCTGAGATTAAGTTGTAACTCATTGGACAGCAGCTTGCCAAATAAAGCCTGGGGGTCTATGTTGGCTAAATTACTCATTTCTCTTATTACACAGATCTTGATGTCTCATTTCTTGTTCAGAGACCTTAAGAACTTGTCATTAAGTTCACACTTGGTGAAGCTTCTGACAGAAGTTCTTAGGTTGTTTACAATTCTGAAGAACTTTTCAAAACATTCAGTCATTGAGTCTTTCTTATCCTATCTGAAGGCTTCATTTTGTTGGTTTAGTAGAGATTTTCTATCATCTTTGACCTCATCAGTTCCTTCCATATAGACAATCAGTGACTCCCATATTTCTTTTGATATTTTACAATGAATCAAATTTTGAAAAGTTGAATCATCTATTGCACTGACTATAATATTCTGAGTCATCTTGTCCATAGAGGCCAGAATGATTTCATCCATATCCATCTCCATGTATGTCTTGGGTGTCTTGATGTTTGCATCAAGAACTGACACTTTCATGGGAATGAAAGGTCCTTCAATCACTGTGATGTATATTCTTGGATCTGCTGCCTCTATGAATAATCTGACTCTCTCCTTCCAAATTCCAAAATTCTCTTTGGAGCAAACTGGGAGCTTGATGGAATTGTTTTCCCTCTGAGCCATAATTTATCTTTCTTTGCAATCATTTGGATTCTTACTAGGCTGTTATGCCTTTTCAGTGAACCTCCCTCTGATACTAATTATAAATGTTTGTTTTAGGATTGAGAGTGTCCTAGAGGGGGTGAATAAGTCCAACTTGAACCTTGGCTACCTTTTTTTATTCTAAGATATACTTTCTTTATGTTTTGCTATGAACACTATACCCTACAAAGATTCCTTCATAGGATTTCTCTGAGAACTTAGTTAGATAAGTTTTCTCATTATCCAATACAAAGTGCTTACCACCAAAAATTTTGAAGTATGACAGATTTGGTTTTCTGTCTTTCATTAGTTCATATGGAGTCTTGTTGTAATTCTTGTTGATCAAGGCCCTATTTTGAACATAGCATGCTGTGTTCACAGCCTCAACCCAGAAATATTCTGGGAGAGATGTATCACTCAACATTGTTCTAGCTACCTCAATGAGAGTTCTATTTTTCCTCTCAATAACTCCATTTTGCTGTGGTGTTCTTGGAGAGGAGAACTCCTGAAAAATCTCTAGTTCCTTACAGAAATTTGTCATCTTTTCAGGTTGAAATTCTGTACCATGGTCACTTCTAAGCTTGACCATAGAACATTTCATCTCATTCTGAACTTGTCTGACAAAATCAACAAGGATGTCTAGTGTTTCTGACTTTCTCCTTAAGAAGAATACCCAAGAAAACCTAGAGTGATCACCACAATCACATAGGTATAAGACTTCTTACCCAAACTAAGAACTTGCATAGGACCAAATAGATCCATATAAAGTAAGTACAGATACCTCTCAATGTCTTTGAACTGAATACTCTTAAAGGAGACTTTTGTCTGTTTGCATTTTTGACATGCTGGACATAAGCCTCCTTTGGAGCATTTGAGCTGTGGACTATTTCTAACTAAGTCCATATAGAATAGCTTGCACATAGTTTTATAGTTTAAGTAAACTAGCCTCTTGTGTCATTGTATACACAAAGAGTCTTTCTCACTAGCTACCATGCATACAAGTGATTTCTCATTTACACTTAAGAAATTTAGAAAGTAAATGTTCCCACTCCTAGTGCCTGACAAGATGATTTCTTGATCACTTGGATTCCTTATCAGACACTTGCCAAGAGACTTTTGTCAGACATCTTGTGTTGTCCAGTCTTCAAATTCACTGTTTTTTTCAAATTTATTTTTGTTGAGCAATCAGTTATGACATGCCCTTACTTGTTGCAATAATAACGCACAATATTAGTCTTAATATATTTGTTCTGTGAAGATCCATACTTGTCCTCAGATTTCTTCTTGTAATACCTTCATCCGTTACATGACATATAATAGAAGGTCCGACCTACGCCCCACACCATATGCCACAAACAGGCGGTGAAGCTACATGTTAATATCAAAAACAAAACATTCGTATCCTAACTTAGAGCATTCTAGCGGAAGCTTTTAAGTTGTTTGAACTCAACTCATTTTAATGTCCACAATATACAACCAACATTTATATATATAACATCACGAAAGAATGTTCTCCAAATACATATCAAGTCTGGCCTTATGGCCTTACAGTTAAGCTTTATAACGATGGCTTCCATACATCAGCATGCAGGCCAGCCACACATGAAAATAACATCATATGAACTTCTTTGGCCTTCGAGGGTCAACATAGCAACAACAACAGCAACAACAACAACAACAAGGGCTTCATCCCCCTATTTTTCGTTCAGCTCTCCTGCACCTGCACGGGACAATCCACCGCAATGGTGGCAAACAAGGCAACGGTCAACATTCAGCTGACCAATTTATAACGACCCTATCCCTTACCTGGGGCAGTGGTATTCCTTTCCTGCAGGCATAGCATTTTACAAGCAGATATATCATACAATGTGCACTCACAGACAATCAATATATCACAAACGTCGATCACTCGGCCCGACGCTCCGTGCACTCAGGGCACATTCTTGGTGTACCGGAAATACCAGGGTCCCACCGTCGTTCGAAGGTCCGAAACCCAACGGCAAACTTGAGCATTTCGCTCCACGGCCTTCAGCCTGAGACTTTAGTCTTAATGGCGTGCAGGCCTAAGACTCTCATTATGTGTTTCTGCCGAATGCCAATAGCTCGGGCACTCATGGAGGACAACCATAACACGGAGACAGTTCAGCCTTTTCTCGTTGCTCAAACTATTAGTTCTATGACCAGACTGACGCGGGTCGGCCTCCCCTTATCCGTTTGGCACGAACTCTTTTCAAGAGCTCACACAGCTCACAAATAGCCATACAGTCCCCTAAGGACTGGCTTCACAATCGCAGTTTAGCTAGGAGCCATCGCCAGCGACATTCACTATCGCCCAGCGTTAGCGATAGAACTCACTTTCCGTCCCCAGCCCTAACCTTATCTGGATCAACCATTCAGCAATCCCTACAGCCACCTGCAGTGCCAGAAACACCGGTCTTTATAGCATATAGCACAAGCACTTTACGGGTATTTTCCTGGACTTTCACTTCAGTACTTCCTACTACTACCCTTCATAGGAACAACCCACCGAATAAACAAGCATACGCATTTATATGTGGAGTCTTATTCGGTGCGCAAAATAAAACATCACCAATCCAGACCAACCTGTCCAGATGTGCTTCACACAATATGCTTATTCCGTACTTCACATTTCCGGATCTACATGCAAGACATCTTGGGGATAACCAGAATCAACTCAAGGGGAATCCCTCAACAATCCACCTTTTGGTGGGATAAACCCATGCATATGCCAGATTAAGGACTTCATATGTCCAAGGAAGAAAGATAGTTACCCTTGACGATCACTTTGGAGCCATGGAAAACTAGCCGGATGAAAAGCACCGCAACGGTCTTGCCTCCACAAATCTAGACTCGGCACGCGATTCGGGGCTCTGAAGCTCCACCGACAACCGGATTCCTCCTCTTCCTCCCTTGCTCTCCTCACTCTCTACCTCTTTAGAAAGAGAGAGAAAACCCTTTGATAATGAGAGAGTTTATCCTCAACTCATGGCCTTATAACAGCAGGGAGCTCTCTGGACCGTTGGATCCTAGTTAAAAGGAATGAATGGCCACGAAAAGCCCTGAAAAACTCTTTCCTGAGCCAGACACGGCTTGTGACATGCCCGTGTCACAGGCCATGTACCTTAAGCGGCAAAGAAACCGACTTGACCCGACCAGAACACTGTCATGTGACACGGCCGTGTCACAAGCCGTGTGCTAGACACGGCGTCGGACACGCCCGTGTCCAGCCCGTGTTCATTAGTCCTCACAGGCCTGACCAAGCACAGAGAAGGACACGACCCTTGACATGCCCGTGTCACAGGCCGTGTGCCCAACTCGAGAATCATCGAGTGCATTTCGTCGAGCTCACTCGATAACTCGTCGAGCGTATTAGCAGGACGCGGCCCTGGACATGCCCGTGTCACAGGCCGTGTACCCAACTCGAGGATCGTTGAGTACATTTCTTTGAGCTCACTCGAGACCACCCTACCATCACTCGAGTTCAAAACACGACCATGTACACGCCCATGTCCCCGGCCGTGTAACTCACACAGAGCAGGACACGGCTTTGGACACGTCTGTGTCCCAGGCCGTGTTGTCTACCCTACTCAGCCCAGTCAGCATCGAGATTTGGGGCGTTACACTTCTTCCTGTGTTTCTCTGGATGATTGGTCTTCTTGAGAGAAGAGTCTCAAGCTGGACCCTTCCAGCTGCCCTGTCTTCTTCTGCTCAACATCTTTTGAATTGTCTGAAGAAGAGAGACAGTTCCTCCTCAGTCAGGTCTCCTCCTAATAAGAATGATTCTATACACTCAAAGACTGTGTCTTGTTTCTCTGAGAGTGTTGAATTTTCTCTGACCATCCTAGAAGTCTCAGCCTTTAAGGCCAAGGACTTTCCCTGCCATGTGCTCTAGCTGAACCTTCTTTAGACTTCCTGAGATTAAGCTGTAACTCTTGAGACAACAGCTTGCCAAATAGAGCCCGGGGGTCTATGTTGACTAACACTACTAGAAAACAGACTTTTAGCCACGGCAGATTGTCGTGGTTAAAAGTCCAAAACCGTGGCTAAAACGTTTTAGCCACGGCTTACCCACGACAAATGGGTGTAGGCAATGCGAGCGTGGCTAATAGTATTAGCCACGCTGAATCCGCGGCAAAAAGAGTTTTAGCCACGACTTTTAGCCACGGTTTAGAATCGTGGCTAAAGGGTCTCTTTTCAGCAATTATTAGCCACGATCTCATTGTCGTGGCTAAAGCTTCTTATTTGCCACTGTTGAATTTCCGTGGCTAAAGGGGCTGTAACAAACGAAAAAGATTCTGCCGCCGACGCCGCCGCCCGCCGCCGCCACCCGCCGCCGCCCGCCGCCGCCCGCGAGCCCGCGTGCCCGCCCGTGAGCCCAGCTAATTCAAATATTCATTGCGGAATGAGATATATAAACCCGAAATTTATGTTGAAATTGGCAGTGTGAGACTAAAAATGTCACGACTTTTTACCACGGTTCATGCTTCTGTGGCTAATACTAGCTTATTAGCCACAAAATAGGCAAACCGTGCCAAAAAGTGTTTTTTTTGCCACAGTTCAATCATCTGGGGCTAATACTAACTTATTTGTCACGGTTTAGGTACCGTGGCTAATACTTCATTATTAGCCACAGTTTTCTGCCGTGGCAAAAAAACTGTCGCTAAAGGTCATTTTTCTAGTAGTGTAAATTACTCATTTCTCTTATTGCACAAATCTTAATGTTTCATTCCTTGTTCAGAGACCTCAAGAACTTGTCATTAAGTTCATAGTTGGTGAAGCTTCTGCTAGAAGTCCTCAGGTTGTTTACAATTCTGAAAAACTTTTCAAAACATTCAGTCACTGAGTCTTTCTTATCCTATCTAAAAGCTTCATATTGTTGGTTTAGTAGAGATTTTCTATCATCTTTCACCTCATCAGTTCCTTCCATATAGACAATCAGTGACTCTCACATTTCTTTTGATGTTTTACAATGAATCAGATTTTGAAAAGTGGAATCATCTATTGCACTGACTATAATATTCTGAGCCATCTTGTTCATAGAGGCCAGAATGATTTCATCCATATCTATCTCCATGTATGTCTTGGGTGTCTTGATGTTTGCATCAAGAACTAACACTTTCATGGGAATGAAAGGTCCTTCAATCACTGTGATGTATATTCTTGGATCTGCTGCCTTCATGAATAATCTGACTCTCTCCTTCCAAATTCCAAAATTCTCTTTGGAGCAAACTGGGAGCTTGATGGAATTGTTTTCCCTCTGAGCCATGATTTACCTTTCTTTGCAATCCTTTGGATTCTCACTAGGCTGTTATGCCTTTTCAGTGAACCTCCCTCTGATACCAATTATAAATGTTTGTTTTAGGATTGAGAGTGGCCTAAAGGGGGTGAATAAGTCCAATTTGAACCTTGGCTACCTTTTTTTATTCTAAGATATACTTTCTTTATATTAATTATCACAGTCAGATAAAACAAGATAAACTAAACAACAACTCAAAACTATCACATCACAACAATCACAGCACAGTACACATAGTTTTATAGTGGTTCCCCAATATATGAGTACATCCACTTCCCCCTTCACCTATCTTGCAATGAACTAGATTCAGCTAAACTCCTTTTTCTTCCTTTACTCAGATCCTCAGATCATAAAGCTAAGAGTCCAACTCGCTCCTACAACACAGACTATACAAGTCTTACCACTCAGATCACCAAAATCTTGCACCTCAAGTTCTTCCCAAGAACTCTAACTCAGAATGTATCCACACTCCTACTCCTCATGCAAATCTTGCCCTACAACTCAGAGAAATACCAACTTCTCCTATCTCAGGCAATTCTTGCCCTACCTCAGCATTTATAACACGTACTTACAACTCAGAGAATTGATTCTCCTACACTCAGATCTACAAGTAGATCTTAAAAGATTGATAATGGTAAAAGAAATGAATTCTGAAATAGTCACCCAGCAAGAGAGAAATAGGCGACTGATTCTTGAGCTGAGCTTAATAAGACGGCTTCCCTTGATCCTTATAGTAATGAATTTGATCCAACCTTTCTTAGCTTTTCAAAGCCTCTTGAAGATGAAATTAGGGTAGATCTAGGCTGGAGAATGTTGAAGACGATTCTTGATCCGGCTTCTCTCCACCTTCTGAATTCTAACTGATTGCTTTTTAGATCTAGCTTTGCCAATTTTTTTACTTCTCTTCTTCTGTCTACCTTCTGTAGAGTTGATCCATTTATGGCTCTATCAAAGATAACCGGCTGATCCGGTTAATAACTGACATCTGATAGTTCTGACAGTGGTCAGAACCTCTGACTTGATTTCTGTACATAGGAAACAATTCTGCTTGAAGTGTTGAAACTTGACTGTTGGATGTGTCGACACCAGCCCTGGGTGTCGACACTCCTCTTGTAGTAATATCGACATACTTTGGAATGTGTCGACATAACCTTCATCTTGTCTCGACACAGCTGATGTAGAATGTGTCGACATACTACTGAATGTGTCGACACAACCTTCACCTTGTCTCGACACAACCTTCACCTTGTATCGACACAGTTGACGTAGAATGTGTTGACACTAGTTCTGAGTGTCGACACAGTTGTATTCAGTCGCGACATTGTTTGTATAAAGTATGTAGACCCTTTGTCCTTAGTGTTGACATAGTTGTTCCTTTGTCTCAACACAACTTATGCAGTGTGTGTCGACACTAGTCCTGAGTGTTGACACAGTTGCTTTCTTGTATCATAGTGTCGATCCAACTCCTTAGCGTCGACACAACTTTCTCCTTGATTCAGCACTTCTCGTTTAAGTATGTCGACACTAGTCCTGAGTGTCGACACAACTACTTCTTATCTCAGCACATCTTTGACAAAAGTGTCGACACTTGCCTAGTGTCTCGACACTTTTATACTTAGCTTTATTTGTCTGCACACAAGAACTTAACATTCATCAAATACAAATATGTGTATATCATTGAGCTGAAATGACTTCTTCAAATCAAGTACATTGTGACCAATGTACTTAATAGAACCTTTGTTCGTTCGTGACTCAGGAGGACCGGTGTCCGTCCAGGTGGAGGTGGCAAAGAACCTATATTTGTTCACACATCAGGAGGACCGGGGTCCATCCAAGTGGAAGTGGCGAAGAACATTTATTCATTTGCGCCTCTAGAGGACTAGGGTCTGCCTAGTGGAGATGGTAAAGAACCTTTGTCCGTTCGTGCTTCGGGAGAACTGCGGTCCGTCTTGGTGAAGGTGCATAAGGACATTTGTCCATCTCACATGAGAGGTGTAGAAGAACTTTCGTCTATCTCGCCTTAGGGGTAGAAGATCACAGGGCTCGTCCGTCTTCTAGAGATCCATCTATTGTGATAGAGAGTAAATGTTTTGTTACTGAAAGGGAAAATATAAGTGTTCGTGATTTTCTTCGCATGGATTATTCTTGTGAAAGTAGGGAAAACAATAGATAGAGCGGAGATCGCTTGCCCCCCCCCCCCCCCCCCCCCTCAGTCAGGCTTAAGTTATGGGCGGTCCTTCATGGCATGGGTCTTGGCCGGGGCGTGACTATTGCAGGTAGCAGAGTCGTACTGCCTCCTATTCACACCGCACGATGCATATTCATCCTGATGTGACGAACTTTATGGCCAGATGCAGAATAGAGTGGATTACCTCGAAGTATCTGGAGCGACCGACCGAAGATAACATTGTAAGCTAAGCTAGAGTCCATTACTACGAACTGAATGTACCGAGTGACTTGCCTTGGGAAATCCCTTAGGGTGACAGGGAGAGTGATCATTCCCCACGCCGGAACCGGGGAGTTGTCAAAATCGTATAACGGTCTTGTTGTTGGTTCAAGACGCTTTTGGGGGATCTTCATGTTTAATATCATGAATGGGAACATGACGTCTGTCGAACTCTCACCGTCGATCAGTACCCTCCAGACCCTGAAATAGGGATTGTTGATTCCTACGCTGATAACAAGGGGATCCTAGTGTGGTGTGCGCAATCCTTCGGGTCCTTGTCCCCAAAGGTGATGGAGGTATCTGATAGCGGCTTTGTGTCTTCAAGATCCTTCTCTGCTTGAGTGACAGGAAGGACATGGGTGACGGGGAAGGGTGAGCCGGCAATGGTTTCGACCTACCCAACCATTTGTCTGCCCCCTGCTCATCTTGGCGCGTTAGGGGTTGTTCTCGCTCGGGCTGGTGTGGTAATGGCTGATATGGTACTTGGTTCTGCAAGTACCTCCATATGCTCATGTAGGATGAGGCATTTAATTTCCTCTTTCACCCAGATGTAGTCCTCCATACTGTGTCCGTTCCCGCGGTGGAACTCGCAATACCATGCTTGGTCTCCACAGTTTGGCAGTAGCGGTTTAGGCCGACGAAGCATGCCGGAGTCCCAAATGGCCATGAGCACCTACATTCGAGCGTTGTCCAGAGGAGAGAAATCTTGGTGATGGTGAGGCCCCTTGTAATGCCTCCATCCATTGCATGACATATAATAGAAGGTCCGACCGGGGCCCCACACTGTACAATCCCGTATTCGCGAATAGTGGGCCCAAATGAGGCCTGCTTAGTTTTTAAGCTTTTTGAGTATTTTGAACTCTCGGTGGCCAATTTTGGCTATAGCCTGGAAACATACTAGTAGGGGGAGGAGAAATCGGCCTCCTCCAGCGGCCCCTTAGTTGGAGTGTGAAAACGGCAGGTTGGGAGGCATCCGCTCGGGCCACTTGGGTGTGGAGGCGGGATCAGCAGGCCCTCCCCCTCCCCTTTTTTTCCTCAGGCCGGCGAGACCGGCCCCGAGCCCGGCGGGTAGGCCGGGCGAGACCGGCCCAGGCCGGGTCTCGCCCCGCCCCGCGGGCAGCCGGGCGAGACCGGCCCCAGGCCGGGTCTCGCCCAGCCCGGCGGGTAGGCCGGGCGAGACCGGCCCCAGGCCGGGTCTCGCCCAGCCCCGCGGGCAGCCGGGCGAGACCGGCCCCAGGCCGGGTCTCGCCCAGCCCGGCGGGTAGGCCGGGTGAGACCGGCCCCAGGCCGGGTCTCGCCCAGCCCCGCGGCAGCCGGGCGAGACCGGCCCCAGGCCGGGTCTCGCCCAGCCCGGCGGGTAGGCCGGGCGAGATCGGCCCCAGGCCGGGTCTCGCCCAGCCCCCGCGGGCAGCAGGGCGAGACCGGCCCCAGGCCGGGTCTCGCCCAGCCCGGCAGGTAGGCCGGGCGAGATCGGCCCCAGGCCGGGTCTCGCCCAGCCCCCGCGGGCAGCAGGGCGAGACCGGCCCCAGGCCGGGTCTCGCCCAGCCCGGCGGGTAGGCCGGGCGAGTCCGGCCCCAGGCCGGGTCTCGCCCCGTCCCGCAGGGTGGGTCCCCTTTTAGCTTTGGGTGACGTGTTTTTCCTTCACTACCCCCCGGCGTGGCGGTTTCCTATTGGCCCGAGGCCTTTTGGCCGTAGGGGTATTTTGGTCATTTTACCCCCAGGACTTGGAAAAACTATAAATAGACCCCCTTGGGTGCCTTGGAGAGGATCCTTTTTTAGCTTCCTCCTCCCTTAGCTTCTTCTTGGTTGAGTAGAGAGAGCTCTCCAAGGCACCTAGCCTAGCCCTTTGGTGAGGGAGGGGAAGAGCTCATGTAGCTTTCCGGGTGTGAGGTGGGACCTCCGCGCTAGAGCCGAGGTCTGTTCATAGTCTCCTAAGTCTCCGGTCCGTGACGTTCTCTCGAGTGTAGTAGGTGTGAGGTCACCCCTTTCAGGGACCCCGAACTCCACAGAGGTCAAATTTGGCTTCAACACACACTATATACCACAAACAGGCAGCGGGGTTACATGTGAATATAAAAGACTAGTGCACGCATCCTAACTCAGAGCATTCTAGCAGAAGCATTAGGGGTTAAAAATTGAACTCACTGACCATGAATGTCCACTATAAAATAAACAATCACATTTATGTATATCCAAGGAATGTCTACAAAATACACAAATGTTTGGCCTTAAGATCTTATAGTTAATCTTCACAAGTGTGGATTACATACATCGGCACGCAGGCCGGCCACACATGATACCATTAAACTTTCTTTATTTGTCCTTCGAGGGCCAACATAGCAGCAGTAGCAGCAAGAGCTTCAGCCCATTATTTTTCGCTCGGCTCTCCATCACCTATACGAAGACAATCCACCACAATGGTAGTAAACAAAGCAACGGTCAGCATTCAGCTGACCAATTTATAATGACTCTACCCCTTTCCCGAGGCAGTGGTATTCCTTCCCTGCAGTCATAGCATTCTCACAAGCAGATATATCACAAGATGCGCTCTCACGCACAATCAATATATCACAAACGTCGACCGCACGGTCCGACGCTCCATGCACTCAGGGCACATTATCGGTGTACCGGAAAACTAGGGTCCCACCACTGTTCTCAGGTCCCAGACCCAACTATAAATCTTGAGCATTTATGCTCCACGGCCCACGGCCGGAGACTTTAGTCTTGATGGCGAACAACCCAAGACTCTCGTTATGTGATCCTAACGAAGCCAATAACTTAGGCACTCAAGTTAGACAACCATAACGCGGATACAGTTCAGCCCTTGCCTGTTGCTCAAATTGCCAGTTCAATGTCTAGACTGACGCGGGTCGGCATCCCCTTGTCCGTTCGGCTCACCGGCCTTTAAGAGCGCATAGCTCACAATAGCCACAACATCCCCGAAGGACTGGCTTCACAATCACATGTTAGCTAGGAGTTATCGCCAGCGACAACAACGATCGTCTGACGTTAGCGACAGAACACCTTTTTGTACCGAGCCTCAACCATATCTAGACCAACTATCCAGAAATCCTGCAGCCACCTGCAGTACCAAAAACACTGAACTTTCATAGCATACAACACATGCACTTCGAGAGTATTTTCCTAAAATTTCACTCCAGTACTTCCTGCTACTCCACTTCACAGACACAACCCACCGACTCCACAAAATACTCGTTTATATGTGGAGTCTTCACTAGTGCGTAAAATAAAATATCACCAATCCAGACCAACCTGTCTAGATGGGCTTCACACAGTATGCTTATTTCGTACTACATATTTCCGGATCTATAAGCAAGACTTCTTGGGGATTTCAAGAATCAACCCAACAAAAATCCTTCAATATTCCACCTTTTGGTGAGGGAAATCCATGCATATGCCAAATTAAGGATTTCACATGTCCAAGGAGGAAGATCGTTACCCTTGGAGTTTTCTTCGAAGCCATGACAAAGCTTTTCTCCGCGGATGGAAATGATTGTTTCACTTTCCCCTTCACGAATCTAGCTTCAGATCTTGTTTTCAACCACAAAATCTGCTCCAGCAACTTCAGCAAGATCCACCCCAATCCCTAGTTCCAACCGAAAGTTTTCTTCTCCAGAACTGTAAAGAGAGAGAATAGAAAAGGAAATAATGATTTCATCCTTCCTATCCCTCTGCATAAGTGGCATAGGATTACATCCCAGACATACAATAAACTCATCAAAACCAAGCAGTTGAAGCTGAAAAAGTCCATCACTGCACAGTGGCCACACACTAGCCACCTGACACGAGTCGCCACTTCAGCGACATCTGATTGCAACATTTCGTCGAACGGGACCATATTCGTCGAACGCAAATTGTCGAACAGGAGAGAATTCGTCGAACGAAGTCTGCGTTCGTCGAGTTGGCCATAACACCAGACAACACTATTTTTGTCGAGCTCTGCTCAACGCTTTCATGTAGCTCTGCTCGACGATTTTCGTCGAGCTATGCTCGAATGTTTAGCCTGGTACCCCTTATTCCTTTTTGGGGTATTACAAACCTCCCCTCCTTACAGAAATTTCATCCCGAAATTTAATACAGCATGCATAAATCAGTAATAAATATGTTACTACATATATTTGTTTTACCAAAACAAATGTTACAATATTTTAGTTAAACAACTCGGGAAACTCAACACGCATGGTCTGTTCTCGCTCTCATATTAGCTCTTCACGGCCACAGTTGTCCCACCGGACCTTGACCATCCCCATTATCTTGTTCTGTAGCTGCTTAACCGTTTTATCCTCGATCCGAATGGGCCTAACGTTCGTCGTTAGCCCGGATTCGACCGGTACGCGATCATTCGCAATCACTTGAGCTGAATCCTTCACGGCTTTTTGAAGCACTGATATGTGGAACACATCATGCAATCCACTCAATTCCGCCGAAAGAGCTAGCCGATAAGCAGCTTCTACAACTCGCTCCACTACTTCAAACAGACCAAGATACCTCAAACTTAACTTTTTCAAGCGCCGAATCCTGGACACATCCTTGAAAGATTTGATTTTCAAGTATACTCATTCGTCAATCGCAAACTCTACGTTTCGGTGTTTGACGTTATAGTACTTTGTCTGTCGTTCTTGGGCTATCAATAGCCTCTCCCGAACAGAGCGTATTGTCGAATTAGCCTCTTCGACTTCCTTACGCTTATACAACTTAGATTCGCCTATTTCCGCCCATGATAATGGTGTACGACACGTTCTACCATACAAAACTTCAAAAGCACTATATTTAGACTAGCTTGATAGCTATTATTGTACACAAACTCTACCATATAGAGATGATATTCTCATCTCTTTCCGAAATCCAAGGCGCACATTCAGAGCATGTTCTCCATCGTTCTGTTGGTCCTCTCAGTTTGGTCATTCGTTTGTGGATGAAAGGCCGTATTGAATTGTAATTTTGTCCCACCCAGTTGATGGATTAGTCGCTTCCTCTGCTCTTCCTCCAACCCTTCGCTCTTCATCGCAGCGCCTGCGACTTGCCACTGTCCTCCTACCGCAAGAAAGCACATTCGTGATATCCTTCATGCTAGTGAATCTCCAACGAAGACCTCTCTGTGCAAGAAATTCCTTCGGAGATCTATCAGCAGTTTTTCCCTCCCCTGACCTTTGAAATAACATCAACATCTTCAGATATTCTAATTCAACTTGCTCTTCACTGTTGCTCTTGCATATTTGTCCCCTATTGCTCTTCAGTCATTCACTGTAAGATTACAAATCTCTAATTACCTTGTCTCACCTTGCCACCCGTCTGCTAAGAATACTCTCATTAGGCAAGTAATCCTCCATGTTCTGATTTAGGCACGTTATTATTTCAAATTTTCATGTATAGTAAAGTTTTTCAAATTTTCAGTTTTAGGGATTTTATTTCTCACAGTTTTTAAATGGTGTAATGCTTAACTGAACAATTTTTCATGAAGTTGTAGATCCTTTAGCTTCAGATTTGCATCAGTTAAGGTGATTGATTGCTGAACAGAGCAGTTTTCAGTGTTATTATTACTCTTCAATTCAAAAGAGTGGATGATTTAGAAAGCTTAATGTTGCATTACCTGATAAATTTTGCAAAATAATGATCAGAAAGCTTGAGTCATCGTGCATTTTCTTCATAGTTAGTGAACTGCTTCAATTTCATGATGCTTTGAGATGAATTTTGCAAAAGTTGTTTAGTTGATATGGTTTAGTATAAGCTGTTAAGTTGTTTCAGAATTTATGTTGTGCAGATTTTGTTTCCTGGAAACAAACAATCACAAACATTAATTTTTGAACTACTTCAATTGCAATATATAGCTTAAAAAATTAACCATGTATAGGACCGAGAGCTAGGAATTAGAATAGAGGTCAGATTTGGGTTACTTAGAACTGGAGAAAAAGTATTAGACCTCAAACATCCAACCTCTCTCTCTATATATATTTATAATGATCAGTGCGTTTGTCGCTCACCCATTGTGTGATGCAAGTTTTTTATTAAATCTTTAAATGTAATGCACAAATAAATTGTGGTGTGCATCAGCTACTCTATTCTAATTTTGGAATGCGGGCGTAGCTCGCAGTTAGCAGCCGAGTATCGTGGCGCCTTGATGCGGACGATGCCGCATATATCCGGGGCAGCCCGCATAGATGTGGGGGCAGACCGCAGCGACCCGTCATGGGCGGGCGAAGTCAGCCAGGTGCGGGTGAAGCCCGCCGTCGCCGGCGGGCACTGTGACGCGTAGTCATAGGGGCAGAGTGGCCGCGGGCACTCGTGTGTACATATATATATATGTCATATATATAATATGCGGGCATGCACCCTTATAAGCGGGCGTACGAGCAAGTATTTTTTGGGGGTCAAGATGGGTTCAAATTGAAAATTGAACATCATGAAAGTTGTAGATCTCTGGAGATCTATAATTTTTAATGGTGATTACTTTTCGATTTGGAGTTGTTTTGACCCTCATATTGGGCCCCGAAAATCAGATTTTCTGGTCTTTACTGTAGCACTCTCGTCGCCCAGATTTCGAGGACCAAATCAAAGGTCAAGACTGCTCCAAATCAAAAAGTGACCAACATGAAAGTTGTTAGTCTCTCCTAGATCTAAAACTTTCATGTTGAACACTTTTCGATTTGAAGCTTCCTTCAGTCTTGCCCATACGCCCGAACGCATCCCGCACAATATACGTCCCCATATAGAATATGATGGTCTTTCAATAGCCATGAATTAAAAACTCATCTAAAAAATCCCAACCAAGGATTCAAAAAACAAAATAATCACCGCCTCATTGAATGGTATATTCTTTAAAAACTGGAGGCATCCAAAGCCCTGGACTCCTTGTGGCGCTCTTCTTCCTCCCATCCGGTCTCAGGCTATCGATCTAGCCGTCACCGCCCGACCTCCACGGCCTGCCATCTTCTGTCCGCATGTGAAAAAACACCTTCTCCCGCTCTCTCACAAGCTCCTATCTTTTCGCACTTCTCTTGTTTTTATTTCCACTATTTTCATTTGTTTTCCTATTTCGTTTTTGATAAGTTTTCTAATTCATTTTTTTTCCTTCTTGATTTAAGATTTAGATTTAGGTTTCTTTTTTCGTTTTGATTCCACTTTTTTAATGTAGTTTAGAATTTAGTTCTTAATTATTACATATTAAAATAATCCGAGTGAGATAAGAGAGTTGCATATATATTTCTATCATATATAAAGAAATATGGTGGTCTCTCAATAACAATGAAATATAAATTCATGAAATTAATCTGAACCGTCCAATATAATTAGGTCGTAATTCTCAGTTGTTCAATCATACAAACAAATCAGGACCGTCCGTCTATATTTTTGTAGAGCTCCTAAACCTAGCATAATTGGGTGCCCGCACAATATATGTCCCCATATAGAATATGATGGTCTTTCAATAGCCATGAAATAAAAATTCATCTAAAAAATATCAATCAATGATTCAAAAGGCAAAATAATCATTGTCTGATTGAATGGTATATTCTTTAAAAACTAGAGGCATCCAAAGCCCTGGACAACAAACTTCTTTTTCAACAGCAAGGTCCCCCGTTCCACCGCACACCGCTCTCCTCGCGACACACTTCTTCTCCCATCCGGCCTCACGCTATAGATCTAGCCGTCGCCGTAGACCTCCACGGTCTGCCATCTTCTGTCCGCATGTGAAAACACCTTCTCCCGCTCTCTCACAAGCTCATATCTGTTCACACTCTTTATTTTTTTTTCCGTTTTTCATTTATTTTCTTATTCCATTTTTAATTAAGTTTTCTAATTCAGTTCTTTTTCCTTCTTGATTTAAGATTTAGATTTAGGTTTTCTTTTGGTTTTGATTCCACTTTTTTAATATTGTTTAAAATTTTGTTCTTAATTATTCACATATTAAAATAACCGAGTGAGATAAGAGAGTTGCATATATATATATACATATGTATATATGTGTATATATATATATGTATATATATATATATATATATATGTATATATGTATATATATTTGTATATATGTTATGTATATATGTTTATATATGATATGTATATTATGTATGTATATATATGTATGTATGTATGTATATATGTATGTATGTATGTATGTATATATGTATGTATATATGTATATATATATTATATATGTATACGAGCATCTTCGCACGGGCTACGCCCGTGCTCGATGCTCTCGGGCGGCCTTCGGCCGCATCGAAGCGGGGTTGTTGCGATGTTTTACGTGTTTCTGCAGAGTGTAGGTGGTCGTTGTGCGTGTTTGAAACGGTAGCTACCTTAGAGCAACATTGAGGGTCTAACCTGCTGTGAAGATGGTTATATTTAAAAACTTTAGAACGTTTCTGTAAGTCTTGTAAAAATAGCATGCTTATACAGATGAAATTGTAACAATGTTCATGTTATTATTAGGTTACTGTTCGTAAAACATAGAACACATAGGTGAATGCAGTAAATTCTATGTATGGGAAATATGCGGCACGCTGATTATTAAAGCAGTTGTTATATATATGCAAACAACATATAAAGTTCCGGTGATTGGGGATCGAGCTATACGACAGTACAATCTCTATTATTGAACTCATGTAACTAAGGTGCGTGCACATAGAAGTGCAACTGTACTTTGAAGATATCATACGATCAAGCAGTGGTTGATGACATATCTTCTTCAGTGGCCTTGCGAGACTCTGCATTGGAGGAATATGTACATGTATATTAGTGATGAGAAAATATTTCCTGAGTTATTGTAGTGTAATTCGTTATGTAGTGAAAATTATTTGTTGTGGTGTACCTTCTAATCATTGTGAACACGTAGTTTCATTCTTCTTGCGCAGTTAAGCCTGGTGGCACAGGTGGGATGCGTAAGCGAAAACCTGGAATCTCAGTTCGTGGACCATCAGACCACCTTGCTGTCGTTGGCGGGCAAATCTCGTCGTAGTAATTATAATCAGAGTCAAGAGGATTGCTGTTGCTGATAAGGGTACCTGCGAAGCAAATGGGAAATTTTATTTTTCAGTGTGTTATCATAATACGTAAGTAGATATGTACAGTAGCAATGACTTACTGTGTGGAGTTGTGGAATTATTATTCTGTATTTCTACTGGTTTATATGATGAGTCCTTATCAGCCATCTGCATATTGTGAAAATGCATAAAACAGTAATCCATGTATGACAAATGAGGGAGTATTGATAACATATCTGTGTTATTATCATAATATTGTGACGGTATATAATAGAAACGCATTATACAGAAAGTCATGAGAAATGTGCAAAGATATAGAGCATTTCTGTATTATAGTTCTGTGTTTACATGAGATAGTATAGAATAATAATATAAGTTTAGGGTATGGCATATGTAATTGGTTTATTTTGTGTTTGCATCAAAATTGACGTTCATAGAAAGAAATAGAGTGAATAAAGCTTGTTCAGTAATTCTAAACCAAATTAAAGTTCAATTGCGTACCAAGTGAGGAGCAGACAGGTTTTGTTGTTATTGACTTTGTTGTACGTATTTTCAGTTGATTACGGTACATGAGACTGCGTAGGAAATTAAATATAGTAATTGGTAACAATGTTTGTATGATTCAGAGAAGAAAAACAATTTTGACAGGAGAGACGGGAATGTACCTGTACGTTGATTTTGCACAGGAGTTCCTTGAAAACAACATTTTTCGTATAAGTACCTGAATGTTTTGCTATAAAGCCATCCTTTACTAAAATTTTGGTACTTGCCGCATTAACACCTCTTGATAAAGCCACGTAAAGCTGACCATGAGTAAAAACAGGAGATGGCAAGTAAAGTACAATCTGTTTAATCGTTTGCCCTTGAGCTTTGTTTATTGTGAGTGCAAAGCTTAAACGAATTGGGAACTGCTTTCGTGTTAATTCAAATGGCATATTGAAATCTCCCGCATGTTTTAGTGGTATGCGTGGAAAAATACTGACTTTCCTTTGTGCTGTCCACCTAGTATTTCGGCCTCAATAATATTTCTTGAGAAATGACGGCAAAGAAGACGCGAACCATTACATAGACCGATTCGTGGATTCAAATTGCGCAGGAGCATGATGGGGGCGCCTGTTTTCAACGATAGTTTATGTGGTGGGAGAGTGCCTGGTGATATGCTATTTAAAAATTCTTGTGGGTATAAATTACAGCTGTCATCGTCAACAGAGTCAAAAGAATAGTATGTAATTTCATGTCCATCGAGTAATTTAATGCAACTGTCATTTAACTTAGCAACATCATCATTTAATGGAGTGAGTAATGCTCTGTTTTCCCAATAAGTACAGTCGGTAGCAGCTGACGTAATATCAGAGAATACACTGTTGATCAATACAGTGAGTGAATGTTCTCCTTCCCATGGAATAATCATTGGTATTGGCATTGCAATCATATCATTATCATATGTTTGTTCGTCGCCATTTCCTATACGAAGCAGAAATTCAGAGAAATGATAATCATCAACAGCACGCATATTTTCAGATAATGGAAGTAACTGTACAGCTGACCACAAATGTGAGTTAACTATGCTGGCATTGATAGTTTGTAACTTTATACCATTAACAACAACTGGTGGAATTTGACGGAAATCTCCTCCCATAATGATAACTTTGCCACCAAAAGGTTGTGAGCTGTTTAAAACGTCTCGAAATGATCGATCAACAGCTTCAAATACATGTTTGTGCGACATTGGAGCTTCATCCCACAGAATAACTGAGCAATGTTCTATCAGTTTATGCATCTCAGATTGTTTGGAAAATTTGCAAAATGAACCAGCTTCAACAGGAATTGGAATTTTAAAACGTAAGTGTGCTGTAGTGCCACCCGAAGAAGAGTCGCAGCAATTCCAGATGATGCAGTTGCTAGTACAATATGGTCAGCTTCCCGTAAATGAGCAAGTAATACTTTGTATAGGAAAGTTTTTCCTGTGCCTCCAGGACCATCTATGAAGAAAAGACCTCCACTACGATGTGTAACAGCTTCCATAACAACGTGAAAAGCATAAGATTGAGCAGGGTTTAACAATGAAATAGAGTTCAAATCCGTTGATGATATGGGTATCGACAGTTCATCCTGAATTAAGCTTGACACGTTGTGAAGATTTCGAAACAATGGCGACATTTGAGGAATATCGAACTGTATAATACTTTTGCTATGTTGCTGCAAAGTACTCTCTATTTCATGCAGAATTTTGTTCAGCACATATACATCATTTATGAAAGTGGAGGAAACGTAATCTTCAGACATTGCAGTGTAGTTATCATTCCATAGTTGTCTAACATCAGTTGGGTTGCAATATAACAAAATTGTTGTGAATAAATTCCGTAATGAATGCGGTAGTTGAAATTCTCTTGCTTCACGCATACAGTTATGTAGATTGTTGTCGTGTTCGAGCAGACCATAATGTTCAGCAGCTTCTTTAAACGTAGAGTATGTAATGTTGTTGACAGTGAGCAAATGTTCAAAGGATTTCGGACCTCGAATATGATACAATAAAATGCGTAAGTAAAATCTTTCACCTTCAGAAGGATGAACTGAGTACATGCGACCAATAACTTTCTGTTTGCGTCTTCGGGGAGTCCAAATTTTAGATGTCATATTCCATGTGTAATGTTTTGGGAAATCCGTATACAGATATGCGTGTTGTTCGTTTTCTGTGGCGCAAACACGGAAAAATTCAGTCAACATTGTGCGTGAATTTCGTTCGTTTGCTAGAACATTCTCAAGTAAATCAGTGGTGCGAAAATGCACTTGATGCTTATTCGGCAAGTGAATTTGTAAACAGATAACTGATGGATATGTTTGATACATCGAGAACTTGAATATTTTCCAACATGCTTCCTGCGGACATATCCACCGACCATTTACATATTGTGCAAGCTCATTATGATCTGAAAATGGTTGAACCTGAAATGCAACTGAATCAGGACCTTTATGGATGTATTTATATAGATATTTTATACTTTTGATACTACTGCATATCTCTACGTTAATATGGCAGTCATATTTCAGCAGGAGCCATGGGTTATATGGAACAACCCATCGATTGTCAATAGCGAAGTCTTCTGCACGACGAAGCATAAATGATCTTCCATTATTACGGCGTCTGTATATTGGGTAAGAGTCCGAGCCTTGCAAAGTTCTTTCTGCAAAATTTTTTGGATATCCTTTTTTACAAACACCATGTTTCATGCAGGTTGCATGATAATTTACAGGTGCACATGGTCCATGAATCATATGACGCACAACTGCATTGTACAATTCGGGTTCATGCTCCATATCAAGAATCTCGGCTTGAACAATTTTGTCGTAGTCATCTGGAGTGTTTACTTTATCACGTGCATCAAATATAACCAGCATATGAACATGCGGCAACCCTCTTTTTTGGAATTCTATTACGTGAACATGACTAACTGTTCTGCCTAGCACGTGTTTTTGGAAAATATCGTTTTTCAATTTCTCATATTTAGCATGAAATATTCGGGCGACTATATCTGGACGGTCTTGCGATGTTTGTCCATCATAGAGCGCATCTGTGATTTCCTGCCAAGAAGTGTTGCATGTCATTGTGAGGAATATATCGGGTCTACCGTAATGCTGAACAACAGTCATTGCGTCTTGGTAGCGCTGGTACATGTCGCGAGGACTTCCAACAAAAGATGAAGGCAATATGACGCGTTGGCCAATATTCGTTGTAATATAAGGACATTGTGAAAATGTGTGACAGTGAGAAAAACAAACATGGAGTTCGTAGCAGAGCAAAAGAAAATGTGTACAAACCTCCACTATGCTCTCCGGCATTGAGACAGTCTTGTAATCCACTGTACAGTTCAGATCGGATGGTTTTTTGGTTATTTTTTATCCATCGAAGTTTTTGAGTTTCAATTTTAATGTAGTTATCAACAACATATTGCTGCAGTAGACGACATCCATGTAACGGTAATGATAAAGGTGCTTGACGATCCTAAAACAAAAGGATGATGAGGTCAAATAGCATAATAGTAACAACAGTATTTGTGTACACAGTGAAATGTATTTGCATATGACCTGCAGCATGTATGAGTAGTAGTCGCAACAGGTAACATGCAAATTATTCAATCCTTTGTATTCAGCTAACCAACCGTATGTACCGTGTGGAAG